>JBBIGC010000039.1:6406321-6418182 GCA_037576955.1 Lepidarchus adonis
TTTTCTTGCCACTGTCGCTTTAGCTCATTGGGGCTCGGACCCGGATTCTATAATCTCTGTAAAGCTGCTTTGTGACAACGTCGGTTGTAAAAAGCGTTGTATAAATAAATTTGACTTGACTTGACTTATTAGATCAGCTCATTAGATTTGATGTATGGTAAAAGCTGTCATTAGTAATTGTCAGCTGGTGCCAATTTCAAAGCTTTACAAATACTCAAACCTTGTGCACACACTTATGGGCACTCAACAACCACAGCTGTGTAAGAATCTGAAAATGAAAGTAGTTAATGATGTCCACAATGCAGGAGAAGGCTACAAGAAGATAGCAAAGTGTTGTCAGCTTGCAGTTTCCACGTTGAGAAATGTAATTAAGAGATGGCAGTTCAGGGGAACTGTGGAGGTCAAGATGAGATCTGGAAGGCTACGAACTGCTCATATGCTGGTCAGAAAGACAAATCAAAATGCAAAAAACTGCAAAAACGATTTAGCAGACTCAGGAGTGGTGATGCACCATTCCAGTGTCCTTCATGGAAAAGTCAGCTGAAGAAAACCTTACCTGCACCCCCATCATAAAATCCAACGTCAAAAGGATGCAACAGAAAATCTGCAGAAGCCTGATGAGTTTTGGAAACAAGTGTTGTGAACTGATGAAGTTAAAATAGAATCTTTGGCCACAAAGACATGTTTGGAGAAAAAAATATCAGCATTTCATGAAAACAACACCTTACCAACCAACCATTAATCATGGGGGTGGATCTATCATGCATTGGGGTTGTGTTGCACCACACCACCTGTAAAAAAGGTGAAGCTGAAAAGAGGATGAGCTTCTACTACATGACAGTGATCCTAAACAAACCTCGAAATCCACCAAGGACGACATCCAGAGACGCAAGCTGAAGGTTCTGAATGTCCGTTACAGTTCCCTGATTTAAACATCATTGAATATTTGTGGGTAGATCATAAAAGTGCATGCAAGACGACCAAAGAATATTATAGAACTAGAACCTTTTGCAGGAAGAATGAGAGAAAATCCCAAGTACAAAAACTGAAAGACTTTTAGCTCTAAAAAGCGTTTGAAGCTGTGAAATCTGCCAGAGGAGTACTGATTATGTAGAGTGCCCAAACTTTTGCAGAGTGCCACAATGATGTTTTATTTTTTTTATCTTTGTTCAATTTATGACATAAAAATTAATTGTGCATCAATGTTTGCTAAAAATATTGTGCATTTTTTTCCATTTCCTAGAGAGACTGTGTTTACACTTTTCAATTAAAAAATGACCAAAAATCTCCTATTTTTTGAAGCATGGCCAAATTTTGCATAAGACTGTAACTGTATTTTGCCAGTATATGTTGCTTGTCAGATTGCTTAGCAGACCAGCCTGTCGGTACAGTGTTGGGATTACTGCCAAACATATACATGTAATGTCAAAACCATCGTTATCGCATGAGGCCGCGGCTCATACATAAATTTTACAAACCTGTGTATTGGGTACAGCTTGCTTAAATGGGACAGTCTATCTAAAAACATAAAAACGCATTTGCTTAAAGTATAATTCAGTGCCCAATAAACCAACATACTCAAATGATTAGTTGAATTTAAATGTAGTTTACTTCAGCAACGAACTATTCGAAAAACCAACACCAGGCAAATATACCTTTCTTCAAATCCTTTCAAATCAGATCAGTAAATGTCATCGAACAACTCCATTTGTGCTGCTTTGCTGTCGCTGATGTCAGACATGCTTTCGTCACAGGTATTACAGACTTTGCTTCGAGAAAGCAATGACCTGCAGCTTAAATTCTTCAACATAGGACTTATGTTGTGGCATGATATTGATAAGTTCAAAATGTATCAATTTAATTGTTCATGCTCAACTATAGTATAATCTTATAAAGTTGCAAAAGTCTCTGGGGGCCAAATTAGATGCTTTTACATCATATCTGTAAATTCAGTAACACTGCAGCTAATAACATGGGGCGGCTTATGTTTTAAAACACAGGAGCATTTTCTGCAGCTTATAGAATGAGGCAGCCTATAATGTGGGCCAGCAAATCTTTGGGGAAATACGGTCTGTGCAGTATACATGACACAATGTTGTGTTATTTTATTCCAATGGCACATATCAGGGGGATTGGATATATAAAGCAGCATGTGAGTTTAAAGATCTGAACCTTATCATGATAGGCTGGGTCTACTAGCCCACCACTACCTATATAAATGCATATTCTCAGACACAAAAAGCAATAAATGTGTGGATTTAATTACAGTACATGCATTCAGAATCCAGTGTTAAAGTATTCCTGACTTCAGTACATGTGCAGAAAGGAACTATACGGTCTATATGAGTTCAAAAATAAAATTTAAAAATAATAATATATTACATGGCATATTTTTACAGCATGGAGAAGAAAGTATCAGATACTGTGATCGGATCGGATGTTTATACTTTAAATGTGTCATCCCTTGTAAAACAGTGCGTGTGGATTTATTGGCTCTTTAATGGGATTTAATAGATTTAATGGAACTGGACAGCAATGAAAAGAATCAGAGATATAGAAAGATACATGGGAGACAGAAGTAGAGTCCCTGGATTTCAGGGCCTGAAAATAGAATTAAACATTAGTTTTTTATTCAGCACTTTATATTGTAGTTAATGTTTTTGTATATTATACAAAAATGTCACATGCGGCTTTTTAAAAAATATTCTGTACTTTGGTAAATCCTAGTAGAGTCATCTGAAGTTCTTCCCTCGTTTATTTTACAGATACAGGACAGTCTGGGTTTACATTTCCCGTAAGAATGCTTCCCAGTGTGATGAGGATGAGGCCATATCTGCCCCCAGTATTTGGGTCCTGGTTTGTAAAGTGACGTCAGTGTTACAGATCAATGCGTCCTGCTCAATTACTGAGGCGATTCGTTAAGTTAACTTGATTTCCCCTTTGGGCCAGTCTTTGTGTACAGCCTCCTCATCTTCATTACCATCAATGTGTTGGATTTTTCTTGGGAAAACACAGTGTCGTCTTCAGAGAGATTGATTTACATGTAAACAACAGGATTTTATGAGCGGAACCTGTCAGCAGTGCAGCAGTGACTTGTTAATTAGCTACAAAATCGCACTGACGGAGAGACTAACAACGATCTCCGGGGGCTTAGTGAGGAGCGTCACTTTATAATGCTCAGTGGATCTAATGAGGACGACAAACAAGAGCCTTTATGCAAAAGTAAAATGTGTTGGGATGCAAACCCTTGCAACCTGTATGTTGGAACTCACATACAGTGCTGGTATTATATATATTTTAAAAAATGTACAGTAATTAGATTATTATACAAAATATTGCTTCTCACTTTTAAAGTTCTCCCGACCTCTCTGATCTCCTCATGCCTGCTCTCAGGTCTAATCTAATCTAATCTAGCTCCCAAACTCTGGAATTCTCTTCCTCATCTTCTGCAATTATTATTTTTCTATTTTCCCTTATTTTGAATAATTATGTTTTAAGCCTGTCCAATTATTTTCAGGTGAATGTAATAAAATATCTGAATATTTTTCTAAATAACCAGTATGTGAATAATGTGACCACTTATTGTCCAATCAAATGACCAATTGACAGTTAATGATGGTGTTTCACACTGATTCCCTGGATTCCCATTGGCAATCTGTCAGTGTTGTTAAGGCAATTGGTCCTCAGAGTGTGTAGTGCCACATTATGCAAATCAGCACTGAAACAGGCAATGAAACGAGTACCCAAACCTTATGTATCTAAAATACATTTTAATCTTGCTTCCATTCACAATAGTTACAATTTGTACGTCATTGATTGGACCTCC
Organism: Lepidarchus adonis; assembly: GCA_037576955.1. Classification (NCBI taxonomy): domain Eukaryota; kingdom Metazoa; phylum Chordata; class Actinopteri; order Characiformes; family Lepidarchidae; genus Lepidarchus; species Lepidarchus adonis. The sequence goes on from JBBIGC010000039.1 coordinate 6,410,148, forward strand.
CTCGTTCGCTTTAGACATCCTGTACAACAGCATCATGTAAAGTGGTTTTACATCAAGGCACAAGACACGTCCACAGTCAGGGAAGCCTTTTTTGAGGCACTGCTTTAATTTTATCCCCACAATACTGCCATGTGCTGAGGAGACACACGAGAGGAAACATAGGCCAAACCATACTGTACACACTATGTGCTCTCGGCCCAAAAAAAAAAACGAATGCCCTCCTTCCACTTTTGACCAGAACGATGAGTGCAATCACTTTGAAAATGGATGCAAAACATTTTTTTTTGTTTTTTTATGATTCTGAGAGCAGAAATGATTTTCTGGGGGAGTGAGCTGTGTGGTAAAATTCTATAGATCAGTGCAGTCCATTGTGACAAGGCGAGGAATCTTCATTCCCAGGGGTCTTGATGCAGATGGGGGTTTTCTCTCGACGACTCAGTGAAGAGCTATGGATGTAAAAACTCATGACATGAGAGCTGCAAAAACATAATTTGTTTTCTTGAAAGCGATGCTATTAATGGACAAGATCTAGCATGATGTGCAGGAGAAATAACAGCTTTGATCAGGGCCTTTCTCACCATATTGCTCCCAGTTACGTCACTCCTGACTGAGTCTCCTTCGCCGGCCGAATGCATGGGATCCTACATTAGTGGGGACGAACTTGCTGTTTCCGATCCCACCTGAGCGGCTCAGGAAATCTGCCAGACGGTGGGTCACACACGTGGCTGTGTTGCAAGCTCGCTTCTGCGCTGTAACACTAGAACAAGAGGAGGTCACATCATCTTTTGTGGCTGAAATGGAAAACATGGACATATTTAAATAGAACTGAACTTCTGAAATAATCAAGGAACATGATATCTTAGGTTTCTTACCTATTTGTACAATGCAACATGACACTTGTCTAAGTTATGTGTGGAAAAAGCTCAGTAGACAATGCTTCTTTGTAAAAATATGTTTATTAAATGAGCATCAAGTCATTCTGCACTGCTTTGCCATCACTGGAGATAGGAAGCTTGGAAAAGATGAGAAACATGACTTTCAAAATGAAAAAGATGTGAATGCTGTTGGTCAAATCACTCAGGCAAATCCACATGCACTCAAATGACCAGGACCAAGCCAGGACACATCAGTGAGCATTCAGACTGCTTCCCTGTAACCTGCGAACACGCCGCCGGCCTCAGTGCTGCGCTTCTTGCCCGGGGTCCCTGCCCCCACATTGGTGCGAGGGTACGTCTGCAGCTTGTGCAGCTCCTGAGACAGCTTGCCCAGCACGCAGGTGCTGAGGTTGGAGCAGCGCTTGGACATTGGTCTAGCCAGGCTGTTAAGAGGAGAAATCACATGCACAGCTCACAGTAATACATGCAAAGAACTTCACACAGTCAAAACATGCATCCTTCCTGAATATGACGTACTCGCCCTAATTCTAGCAGTTCTAGTTTTCTGGCTAATTTGACATTTCGACAGATCATGCACTGGTCTTTCTGAGATCATGCTGTCCTCCATGCCATTTAGTGTGCATGCTCTGCAGGCAAAGGGGCATGAAGCCCTCATAGACCACACAGCTAAATAAAATCACATGCAAGGAAGAATGGCACTGCATGAATCCATTCTCACTGCAAAAATAAATGAGTGGTAAACCTTTGCTGCACATACCTCCACATTACAGCTATGGGGAAATGACCTTTTCTTTTATTATTTCCTTTTTTTAATGTAAGGGGAAGAAAATCAGTGCAAATCCTTCCAATATACAATCAGAATGGAATGGATGTATACCTATTCTCTTCTGTTTCTTGTTGATCTAGGTCTTCTGCAGTCATCTGCGCAAACTCTTTGATAATGGCATTCAGTAACCTTCTCGCCTCATAGTCGCTGAGCATAGCTTCGTCTTGTGCAGGCTCCAAAGCCGGCCTGAAAGCACATCGTCTTGAGTGATTGCCTCTACCCACAATGGATCACCAGCAAATAGAATGGCCTGGGGAAAACGTTGCTTTACATCATGTCAAAAGAGGTCGGCAAGAAAGCCTGATCATAATCAAAACAATCTGCTAAGAGCGTGCCACTTAAAAGCTGACCGCTTGCCAAGTTTGGATTTATCGCCTGATCGATACAGTCGTAAGCGGAGTGGGCTTGGCTGAGATTCATCTGATGTAATCAGCAGACTGATGCACCCTGATACCGCAACCTCCAATAAAATCATCCGCACACTTAGGGTTAAACATCGTAATCATGTTCATAAAAGATGAACTTCACTTTAAATTTAGATTTATTAGTAATAAACCAGATGTTTTCCCTAGTTTTGCGTACCTTTACGTGAAAAATTACCTTAGACCCCTGTTGGTGAGGTAATAGCCGTAGACCCCAAGCAACAAAGTAATATCAAGATCATCATAAAATACCTCACCTCGATGGAGCTGCATTCGAGCAGTACATCTGACAAATGATCAGAGTGTAGGCAACTAGGAAAGCGGAGATCTTCAGCATAACCATGGTCCCCTGGAGCAAAGAACATGTGCTTAGATATGCGAGAGAATCAATCTAGCGATGTTCTCTGAAAACAGAACCTGCCACACCAGCCATTCTCAACGCTCCTGTTTCTTACTGTGTGTTTGATTAAATCATCTAATTCACTTTCTCTGAAAACCCCTAAAGAAAAAGCTTTGAAGACAAACTATAGCCTAAATCCCTGCTGGTTCTCTACATGTCCTCAGCATCTGCTCCAGCTTTTTCAGTCCGTACTGCTGCCATCAGCCTGTAAGTAAAGTGTTAGACATATTAGCAGGATTACAGGGACTCCGGACTGCACTTCCCACGGGACCCTGTGCATTAGTGTAATGAGCTGCTCCACTCTGCACTCCAGTCCAGCACTGAGGAGCATTCCAAGTCCTTGAAAATCCACCAAACCTGCATATCTACACACCCAGTGCACTGCAAATCCACCCGTTTCTTTTGTATATCATCTTTAAAGAGCCATAAAGATGAGCCCAATCATCTAGCATTCTGAATTGTGTGTTTTGACTTACCTCGTAATGTTATAAGCTCGCCTGAAGTAGAAAAGGACTGTTGAGAAACAGAACGGTTAAATCAACTTGATGAAATTTAGAGTCTGTTGCATTTAGCTGCAGGAGAGCCGCCTATATACCCACCATGAGGGTCCCTCTATTGACAGTGTGGGTGTTTAATGATCCTCTGCCAACCAACCAGAGGCTTCTGCTTCCGCGTCCAGCCAATCAGAGTGGCTTTCATTCTGGAAAGTGATGAAGAGTGTGTCACACGAATGACGTCATTCTCCAGTCACAAACTGCTCCATTCACAAAATTTCACCAGTGATCAGCAATGTTCCACCACTCAAGCAACTGTCCAGAATACATAATCTGCCCTTTCGTGCACAATCAGCAAACTATTGACGTTAGAACGGACCTGAAGCATAATTTTAAGAGAATTAACTGAATTTTTAGCCTCAAAAAACACTTTATTGTTAAAAAAAAAAGTATTTTGCATTGCACTTGACCATAAAATCATTGACTTCCACTGGATCTGTGCCTCTAAACCATGTTCACTCTTAACCTTTTCAAAAATGTAAATCAATCCCCATATGGGAGACGAAAACTGAGTAGGTACAAGATAAGTTTGCATTGATTTGATGAAAGTCATGATGCAAAAGCTGCAAGGACATTTCAGTTTCCTTGTAGAGTTCAAAGTGTTCAATTAATCAACATCCCCAACTTCCTTTTTTGGGTTTCCGTGGACCTTTGTGGAAAGTAAAGACAGGGTGGACAATAATTGCGTCTTCACTGTTTGTCTTTGTGCATCATCTGACTCTCTCTTTCCATTATTGGCCAAGACCTTGTGTGGACAGAGGCTGTGTTTGCGTCACATAGGAACCCCATTAGTAGGAACAAGCCTTTTAGCGTTATCGAACTCGCCGCAGCGCTAGTGACCGAAGCAGTAAATCAGGAAGGCATGACAGGGAGCGGGGACCCCAAGTCGGCCCTGCGATAGACGCAAACTGCACTCGTGCTCTCAAATGGCCCTTTCGGTCTAATGAATTGCCACTTCCGGAGGAGAAGGAGGAGGAGGAGAACTGCGTCCATAGATCAGGAGTCCACCAGCATGGCTCTGCTCTAACTTTCCATCTTCTGAATCAAACTTTTTGAGTCAATACTGTAACCTTTTCAGTCTGTTCCTGCTCCAACATCTCATGATGCACCCACCCTTGTGTAAGTTATTTCAAGCGACAGATAATCATTCGCGACAATTTCGTATGGATGCTGGATTCATTTCTACCACACATGTAAGCAATTGGGAGGCCTTTGCTCTTGGAGAATGTCAAGTGAAAAAAATACTTCTCAGAAGGTTGTTTATTTGTTGATTTAAGATAAAAACCCAGGTTTAGTGCATAAAGGTATAAATGTCTTTATTTTGAGATCTTCCTGGCCATGTAGTGGGATGTTTGAACACCTGCGGAGCGAGGAGAGCAGTGTAGGTTTGAAGAGGATAAACCAAACACAATCTATAACCCTTGGCGAGACAGAGGCTTGCATTAAAGGGAGGGAAGAGAGCTTGCACGGTCCATCCTCAGACATTAAGGAAATGAGATTTAATCACTGAGTGTTGGCCATCAATCAGCCAGCGCACACTGAGGCCTTGCCCGATCTCCTGTGTGCTTAACTGATCACATGAACTCCTTTTATGTAGCTACCATTAAAAACCAATGGGACGTGTTGAAGTGGTTTGGGCTGCAATGATGCGCTCACTTGCAGCACTGGAAGAGTAAAGGTTTTTGTTGAAGACATGGGAGTTTTAACAGCTGGACAAAGCAGTTTCCATTTGATTTTAGAACTGTTTTAAAAATTAAAAGTGAAATAATTTGTATATTTTGGACATAACTAGATTTAGTCAAATTGCTTGGGCTAATAATGCTATAAGCAGGGCTTATGGTAAAAAAAAACTTAATTCTATAGATTAATTTAGTCTGAATCAATTAAATAGTTAGTCATAAATGTGTGAAGTTTGGTAATCTCATATAAAGTAAGCATATTTTGAATAATAGTCTTGGCCTAGTGGTTAGGACTTTGCCCCTGGGATCAGAAGGTTGCTGGTTCAAGTCTCAACCCAGGAACCATATAGATAACCATGGAGCAAGGACCTATCTTCACTGCTCCCTAGGTGGTGTTGGTGGCTGCCTGCTGCTCCACATGTGTGATGGGTTAAATGCAGAGGACACATTGTGATGGTGTGTTCGTAATGACCAATAATTCATACAATAACTACTAAGACTAAGTGATACAAGTGTATTTTACTGTTGTACAGCACTTTGTGACTGCATGTCTTTGAAAGATGCTTTATAAATAAGATTTTCTTTATTTTTCCTTAAAGAAACAGTTCAGCCAGTAATGCTCATTTGGTTAACTTCTTTTTAAAGAAAACTTTTCCACTGCCTTTAGGTAAACAGGGGCTCTATTTTATGTCATGTTGTTTTTTAAAACTTAGTGTTATTTTGTCTCATTTGATTTGCAAGAAGGTCCCAGTGCTTGTGTGGGTTTTCTCTGGGTGCTCCGGTCTCCTCCCATTTTCCAAAGGTAAGGTTTGTGGTTTAGGTTGACTGGTGACTCTAAATTTCCCTTAGGTGTGTTTGTGTGTGTGTGTATCTGTTTTGATATACGTTTGGTTTGCCTCCTGTCCAGGGTGAACCCGTTTTTATGTTCCCTCTTCTTTATTTCTAGGAATTCTTATTTTCTTTCTCTTCAGCCCTGGTTATTAATGTAATCACACTTGGTTGCCTTTATATTAAATAGCCCAGGTCCAAAGGCTTATATAGAAACTGCATTCTGAGTTCCTTGGTTTTGCCTGATCAGTAAACCAGGATTTTACTAATTTTACTGGCAGAGCTAATTAGCTTGCAGATCCAGATGCTTACAGGAAGAAGCATGACCAGAACACAGAAAAGAAAGGAAGTTTTGTTCATATTGTGAAGATTTTCCAGCTTGGATGATTGTCAAGAGAAACAATGGAGACTGACACAAAGGTTTTTATGCTCGAAATGGGCAACGGCCCATCACTTTAATAAAGCTCTGAATGGTGTAGCACATAAAAAGCATTAAGGCATCAGAACCCAACTAACTGTGGTTGGAGTCAGCCGCCATACCACCGACGGTGGATCCAGACCCCTCCTTACACACTGCAGAAAATAACCCCAAACTACCCCAAATAACTCCCACAACACATACACAAACAGCTCCCAACACATTAACACGCCTAAACCCCCCAAAACACAGTCTAAACCCACTAAGCGGCACGGGGGGCCATGGGGCCGTGCGGTGTAAGCACACCCCCTAAGCCTCAGCTCCACTACAATATTCTTCTCCTCCCATTGTAAATCATCCACACAATAACTCTCGCATACCACAGAGCATTACAATATTTCAATATTTCAATATTCTATATCATATATTACATGCTGAACATGACCATCCTCACTAACCTCAAGGTGCAATATTCAGTGTAACTGCAATTGCTGCTGTTACCGTAATTTATTTTAATTAAATTTTACCATAATTTATCATATTATTTTTACTGCTTTTTCATTTAAAAAATCACTGATTTTTACCCTGTAGTTTTGGTTACCTTTGTATTTATAGGACCTTTTTATTTTCTACCTTGTATTTGTAGTACTATGTACTATGTAACTTGTATTTTTATTACCTTTTTATATTTATTACCTTTGTATTTTCTTTAGTATAGGATGCATGTTATTTTATGTCATTGTCTCTATGTCGCGGTCGTTACATAAGCAATTTCCCTCAGGGACAATAAAGTTTTTCTGATTCTGATCTGATTCTGATTCTGAACATGAACTCAGACATAAATTTGCTGATTTTTTATTGTCATTGGATGAATATGTTTGTATTCTCTGTATGATCCTAAAACAGTTCATATTCTTTTCTTAACTAAAATGTGGTTGCACTCAACATACAAAGAGCACAGCAAGCATGTAGTACAGCATTTATATGGATTATTTAATCTTAATTTTATGGTTGGTCACTGGTCACCTGTTCAACAGGATTGGAAGTGCACCAACCAACCATTTCAATGCATGTAAGCATGCTGAAGAACTGCTTAGTATTCTTCTCAGGCTAAGATGCTTGATAGCCTGTAGTTTTAAAAAAATGAAGTGCTGGACACCACAGCCTGGTCTCAATAAACTGGGTCATCATGTGTTCCAGAATGTCGGAATTTTATTGAACTGAATGCCATTAAGTGGATTGCAGAAACTTGAGTCACTAGTAGAAGATGACTCACTGGTATCTCAAACAAGTTTCCCATTTAGCAAATGTCTCTATGCATGTAGGCTAGGCTAAGCTCCAAGTCTGAGATTGAGGAACCTGACCTTGTACCTATACTCCAAGGGAGGGCTGGGTATTGAGTATATGGGCTCCAGGTTGTGTGTTTGATGTTGGAAAGCACAAATATGGTCCTTTAGAGTGAGAAGTTAATATCATCTTCAAGCTTCCATTGGAGCTTCACCTCCTCATCGTCAAAGATAATAGGAAAATTATAATGATACAGTATGATGGTGTGCTTAACATGACAGGGGGTTAAATTTGATGCCAAACAGAAAAAAGCTGATTTTAAGAATAACAGTACAAATAAAATGTATTTCCTAAAAATGCCATATATAGTCTTACGTAAATGTTTGGCCACCCTTCGATAAATAACATACATTTTTTTATTGAAAAGGAAATGGAAAAAATGCACAATATTTTCAGCAAACATTGATGCATAGTTACTTTTTATGTCATACATTAAACAAAGATAAAAAATAAAAACATTATTATGACACTGTGCAAAAGTTTGGGCACTTCATGATCAGCACTTTTTTTCCGATTTCACAGCTTCAAACGCTTTTTAGAACTAAAAGACTTTCAGTTCTTGTACTTTTTCTTTTTTCTTGTACAGTTCTTGGGATTTTCTCTCATTCTTCCTGCAAAAGGTTCTAGTTCTGTAATATTCTTTGGTCGTCTTGCATGCACAGCTC
>JBBIGC010000039.1:6418282-6430597 GCA_037576955.1 Lepidarchus adonis
CACCTCTAGTGTGTGGCCCGGTTCTTTGTTTATTTTTTGTATTTGGCCCTCACTAAAAAAAGTTTGGACACCCCTGCTGTAGCACCTACTGTCTGTTTTAGAATTACGCATAAGCTCTTAATTATAGTGTAGAAATGTGTTTCTCTTCTGGATAATAATGTTGTAGCACTGTTGTAGCACTTACAATGTTTTCTATGACTTAGAAGATTGTATTGAACTCCCTGTAACTCGCACATCAGTATTGTCTTGTCTGAATTTATTCTTGATTGTTTCCTGTACCTGGAAGTCGCTTTGGACAAATTAGTAAATGTAAATGTAATGTAAATGATTATTGAGGCTTGTTGTGAATAGTATAGCAGCTTTAACAATTAAATCAATTTTTTTTCAATTCCGAATTCCAAACATGTAAACAGATATTTTAACTCAACCCTGTCAAAAGCTATGTCCAGTGAGACAAAAACCTTTTTCACGGTTTCACGTCATACAAGGGGGAGTAGATGATATTTAGCAAGCGATGGATGTTTGCAAACGAATGTCTCCCTGAGATAAAACCTGTTTGGTCAGTAGATATCACATCATGTATCGAGTTTCAAGGTGAAGAACCAAGGCCTTTGCTAAGATTTTTACGTCACAGTTTAGAAGAGAGATGGGTCGGTAAGAGCCGCAATCTGTGCAGTCTTTGCAGAGTTTTAACAACAAAACAATTGATGCCACAGTCAATGTTTTGGGTATAGACTCACAAGAAAAAGAATCATTGTACATGTCCAAAAGGATACCTGATAGTTTATTCGAGAATGTTTTATAAAATTCAGTTGGATAGACATCTGGGCCAGTACCACTTGATGTTATTGCAGCAATAATTTCAGCTTGTTGTAGTGGGAGTTCAGTCCTAGTCCTACTGTATAGAGGGAAATGCCAATAGAAGGAATTTGGATATCATTAAAAAAAAAGATTTCATATTGGTATCATTAATGGATTGTGATGTATATAGTTTTTGAATAGTAAGTAGTAAATGTTTAATTTCTTTCCTCTGGGTCAATCGTCATCTCCCCATCAACTCCCTCGTCAACTTCTTGATTTGTGTAATATGTTGAGCTGCTGAGCGGTTCTTGAGTTGATGAGCCAAAAGGCAACCTGCATTGTAATCATACTCATAAACATAGCCACAGGATTTCAATAGAAGTTGCTCAGTCTTATCAGTTGACAATACATTGTACTGGGTTTGAAGATCCAGTTTCTTTGTATAGAGTTCAGGGGATGGACAGATCCATCAACATCAGCAATTGCTGATATAAGCTGGTACTGCTTGAAAAACAGCCTTTAGTGTTTCCCAAAGGAGGGAGGGAGAGACATCCTCATTCTTGTTCAACACTAAAAAAGAATCAATTTCTTTAGATATTATTTCACAGAATTTTTGTCTGCCAATAACATTCTATCTAGTCTCCAAGGAGGGAATTCAGACCTAGAAGAGAGTGAGAGATCAAGCAATACAGGAGCATGGTCCGATTCAACTTTGGCTAGGTAGTCTATTTTCTTAACATTTGGGAGAAGGTTTTTATCAATGAAAAAATAGTCTTTTCTACTATAAGTATGGTGCACTGGAGAAACGAAGGAGAAGGCCTGGTTATAAGGGAATAGCGAGTGCCAGGGATCTATACCTCCTATTTGGTTCATAAAAACTGAAAGTGATTCTGCAGTTTTTAATCGGCTTGTGGATTTTGTATTAGAGTGATCCAAGATCGGGTTCATTACACAGTTTAAGTCGCCCCCAAAAATTCATTGCTGTGAGTTCAAGCCCGGTATTAGGGAACTGATTTTCCCCATAAATTTCTCATCATTCCAGTTAGGGGCATAGACATTGACCAGGACTACAGGTTTTTGAGAGTCCTGATACAATGATAAAGTGACCTTGTGGGTCTGAAGTGATACTAGCAGTAAATTGAATTTTCTTGTCTATCAATATGGCAGTGCCGTGAACCTTAGCGTTCAATTGTGAATGGAATATTTGGCCCACCCAATTTTTTCTAAGCTTAGTCTGGCCTTTCAAGATGGGTTTCTGTAAGAAATATAACATCTCACTTCAGATGTTTAAGTTGATTAAATACTTTTGCTCTTTTTACAGGCCTGTTAAGTCCGTTAACATTCCAGCTAACAAATCGGATACTACCTCGGACTGCGTTAGAGCTCCCTATAGTGGTAATAATGGGAATATTGAAACAAAATAATCCTAACAATGTACACAGCTATGAAAATGAGTTTACATTCAAATAATACAGCTAGCAGTAAACATTTGTGAGTGACCCAACCCATAAACCCTTCCCACAACCATAATTTGAACACACAAACAGACAAACTAACCAACAAAAAACAAACCAGGAAGGGACGAGAAGAGTTTCTTTGACCTGATCCAAAGAACGAAGTCAGATGGGCTCTCTCCAAGTTAGGCGTGTCGGTAAACACTTCAGGGGCCAGCACCTCCATCAGAAACTCTGACATGAACTTAACGGATCTTTGCCACTCTCGCTGCCCTCAGAAATGTTTAGTATTCGGAGGTTGGATCTCCACTTCGAGTTGGTCTGAGAGGGTTTGGTTTTGCTTTTGGAGCTTTTAGATGGTGGCCTCCACTGCTGTTAAGCGATCAAAGTGTTCACCTGCCATGGACTCCACCGAGATGGGTCGGTTATGAAATGAGTTCACTGTTGCCTGTAAGCCAGCAATCAAGGACTGAAGTGGTTCCATGAAATCATGGATCAGAGAGGAGACGTCCTACCTAATCAAAGATCTCAGCTTTGCAAGCTCCACAGATAGTTGGTCCATCAAGATAGGTGAAGTTGTTTTGACTTCAAGATTTGTTAGTGGGCTGGAGATGAGTTGCCACGCTAGCTACAGTGTGTGTCACTGGAGTAAGCGCACTTTTACTTTGCTTACTGCTCATTTTGCAGATAAAAGTCAAAAAGTAGATTGGTTATACTGTATACCTAATAGTAAATAACCCGGGAGCTCTCTCAAACGTGACTTTGGGTCGGTGGCAGGCAGTCAGATGTTGCTTGTGAACTTGGTGTGGTCATCAGCAGACTTGCATCAAGATACAGAACTATTGGCAGAGTTCATGACAGACCCAGGAGTGGAGCCCCACGAGTGACAGACTGCAACGATGTCTAGTACCTAAGGACCTATGCACTCAGACATTGTTATGCAACTGCCACACAGCTGCAGGCCTGTTTACGAGATGTGAGGGGAACTAGTGTTTCCAGACAAACCATTTGAAACCGACTCCACTGCTTTGGTTTGAATGCCAGACGACCGTTGCAGACTCCACTGACACCAAGACACCACCGTGAAGCCGCGCCTCTGCGGCTCGGCTGGCTCCTGATTCAGGGCTAATCAAGCCCGGGGCTGACGTGCTTAAAAAGCGCCTTTGTGGACACGTGTGTGCTCAGCCTTAGCCCGCGGTCGTTCCTGCCGGCTTCTGAGCCCACACCTTGTTTTCTTAACTGTGTGTTCCTTATTGCTAACCCTCTTTGCTCTACAGCCCTTTTGAGTTTGCTTTGCCCTAATCTTTTGTGTTTCATCTCTCCTTCTCTTGTCCTTTAACAGATGAAGGTGATACGGAATCTTAAACCTCCCAGAGGCACCGCCATGTGGACCTCTATCCCTAAGCTGAATCCCCATCCTGGCATCTGTTTTCCCCATCCAAGGCTCTTTGTTTTTGTTGACTCTGCCCACTTTTTTTGTTAATAAAAATTCCCTTCGGGGCGATTATTTCTCAAACCCTTCTATGTTGGTGTCGTTCGTGTGCCTCTTGCTCACAAGTGGTGGAGAATGCAGGCACGACGATACCAATTCGGTTGGATAAGCAACGGTATGGTCGTTTGGGTTGTGACTTTATTCTCTCTTTCTCTCTCTCTCTCTCTCTCTCTCTTTTTCTCGTTCGGTCCTTCTCTTCAGGTTCGATGGTCGGAACCAGCGGCGAGTCAGTCGATATGTCGTCAGTACGAACCCATGCCAACGGATTCTGGCATGCGCTCTCCCACACCGCATAAAGTGTGGATGGCAGGATGTTCGTTGCATGGGGGCTCGGTTCCAGCTTGACCCAGACAGGTGGAAGTGACGGTGGAGGGAAAAAAGACACCCGCCACCCTGGACACTGGAGCTACGGTCACACTGATGAGGCCCTGCCTGGTGGCTCCTGCGTACCTGCATATGTCAGACAGGTTCAAGGTGCGGTGGTGATGATCGCCTCTTGAGCTGGCTCCTGGAATCTGCAGGTCGGTATCGTACCCGATCTTCCAGTACTCCTCCTCCTGGGCTGTGACTACACAGGGTTCGAAGCTCTGCTCGCAAGAAAACCTCAGAAAAAGAGGAACCCCAAGGCCTGCCGAGCTCCCAGAAGCCCTGCAAAGGCTCTCCTAGGCGAAAGGGACAAGGAGGAGGCCGACCAGGAAGGTGAGTCCCCATTCGCTACTAACCCCATTTCTGATTTGTCCCAGCAGCTCACCCGTAAATTGTCATTTCTCAGAGAACAGAAGGAGGACAACAACCTGAAGAACTGCTGGGCTCACGCATTGGTAGTGAATGGGGAAAGGCGGGAGGTGGGGTCAAAGATGATCTGCTGTACTTCTCCATGCCATGGAGAGGAGAACAGACTGAAACGCTGGTGGTTCCCAGAAGTAAAATAGACACAGCATTGTACCTGACTCACTCACATCCGCTGGGTGGCCACCTGGGTGAAGAAAACACCCGTGAAAAGATAGAAGGCTTTTACTGGCCGGGGATTCGTGCACACCTAAAGAACTTTGTGCAAAGATCCGCGGAGTGCCAATGCACGTCTCCCCATATGCCTCCTCCCATTCCTCTCATACCCCTGCCCATCATCGACGTCCGAGAGCACATGGAGGAGGCCCAGCGGCGGCAACAGCAGCAGTATAACCGGCCGGCCCAGCCTCGGGAGTTTCTGCCAGGTGAGCATGTTTTAGTGCTTATTCCATCCTCTAACTGCAAATTTCTAGCCACCTGGCAGGGTCCCTTTACCATCACTGAGCGGGTCGGACCGGTTAACTACCAGGTCAGCAAAATGGGCCGACGCTAGGAGAACAAACTGTATCACATCAATCGGCTCAAGAAATGGATTGTTCTGTAACGACTTCCAACGACTCAATGAGGTGTCCAGCTTCGACGGTTATCCCATGCCCAGAGTGGACGATCTGATAGAACGCCTCGGCAGGGCGCGATTCATCAAAATGCTTGACCTCACCAAAGGCTACTGGCAGGTCCCGTTGGCTGCATGGGAAAAGACAGTACACCGAGAGGGCACTGGCATCACGTCACTTTGCCCTTCGGGTTGCACGGAGCACCGGCGACCTTCCAGCGGCTGATGGATGAGGTCCTGCGTCCGCATCGCGCCTATGCAGCTGCGTATCTAGGTGATGTCGTCATCCACTCCGAAAGCTGGCCGGAGCACCTCAGACGGTTGTGAATCGTCTTGGAAGCGCTGAGGTGGGCTGGACTCACGGCCAACCGCAAGAAGTGCCTCCTGGGGTTATCGGATGCCAAATATTTGGACTTCATAATAGGTAATGGTCTACTTAGACACCAACTACAGAAGGTGGAGGCTATTCAAAAAGCCCCTCATCCCAGAACTAAAACCCAGGTACGTGCTTTTTTGGGGTTAGCGGGCTCTTATCGGAGATTTATTCCTGACTTTACTTCCTTGGCTGTTCCCCTCTTTGACCTGACCAGAAAAGGTGCCCCGGAGAAAGTGAATTGGAGCCCAGAGGTCGACCACGCCTTCAACGCCCTCAAAAAGGCTCTATCCCAAGCCCCAGTATTGAGAACCCCCAACTTCGAACAGGATTTCATCATGCAGACAGACGCCTCAGAGTTCAGGCCTGGGGGCAGTGTTATCTCAGACATTCAAAGGGGAAAAGCATCCCGTGCTGTATTTATGCTGAAACTAAACCCTGCCGAAACTCGCTACGCAGCGGTAGAGAGAGAAGCCTTGGCCAGCCGGTGGGTGAACCATGAACTCAGGTACTATCTCACAGGTCGGCAGTTCACCTTTGTGACGGATCACGCCCTCCTGCAGTGGATGGCCAAGGCGAAGAACACGAACGTGCAAGTCACGCGCTGGTTCTTGGAGATCCAGGACCACTGCTTCACCGCCAGACACCGCCCCAGAAAGGGGCACGGCAATGCTGACGGGCTGTCAAGACTGCCAGCGCTTTGGGCATCCTCCAGTCCCCTGCACCAGCTCGACTTCAGGAAGTTGGAGTGCCTCATATGGTATGGCCATCAATGTCCCCTGATATATATATAAATATATAAAATATATAAATATAATAAATCTGGATGGTAAATTTCATTTTTACCACAGAGCTTAAAGTAATTTTTTCCCCAAAAACAAACTGAAAGATGAACTCATCTGACCACAGCATGTTTGTTGTCTTTTGGTTTATCTGGAATTAGCTTGAGTCCAGATAACTGCAGTGTTTCTGTATTGTTTCTGTATAGAGTATATATGTATGCATTTTTCAGGTTGCATTTTTTTATGCAACGATGGACTGTGTTTAGTGAAAGCAGTTGTCCCAGTGTTTTTTCATGGCTTTGTACCATTACACTGATTTTGATCAGTGTTTCAGCTGTCACATTCTAAATTTGTTTAAATTTACAAAAGCCTATCAATTAATTTTTTCAATTAAATTCCATGAGAGTTAACAAACCATTTTTATTGCCTTTTACAAACAAACAATTATGTGCAACTTAAACTGCAGCACACACACTCTGTGTGTGCGTGTTTATTGTGTGATTTTTAAATACACTGTTGAGGATTTTAAGTGTTTGCAGCTGTTTTTTTTTTTAAACACTGGACTTAACTTTTGGGCAGAAATGATAGGAGGGGCTTCCAAACCATGAGGTCAAAGTTTGCAGCCTAGTTGGGACCCTGTTGATATATCTGTTTGCCTGTTCACTTCAAATTCCAGTCCTGTGGGCTGAAAGAATTCCACCTCTCATTTTTGTAATAAAGGAGCAAGTAGTCACTGTCTCGTCTTTTATCATCATTAATACGACTGTTTTTACTAAACATGAGGTTAAAACCCCATTTATAGGAAATACAATTCTTTTACAGAAAGAATTTATAACTAAAGAACAGGCTAATTTTAGTGCTACCTTCTTGATTGTGACATAAACCATTTTGTTTTGTCTTTTATTGTTATTTGTCAGAGAGTCAGAACATCAGACAGACAGTCACACAGTGACCGATGGACAGACAGTTACATACACAGACTGTCAAATCACTCATACAGATGGACAGACAGTCAGACAGATAAACAGTGAGAGACAGACGGACAGTCAGTCAGTTAAACAGACCATCAGACAGATTGTGAGACAGACAGTCAGTCAGTTATGCAGTCATAGGTGCAGTCGGACAAACAGACAGACAGAAAGTCAGGCATTTGAACAGTTGGATAGAAATTTGGGGAACAGCCAGACAATTAAACAGTCTCAGTCAGTCAGACAGACACACCTTTAGACAGCCAGAGAGATAGACAGATAGTTGGTCAATAGGAGGTAATGATTCTGCCTGGCCAATCTTGGTCCTCCAGAGGCGGGGGGTGGGGGGGTGGGGGGTAAACGTGTGGAATGATAAACGCGCTCCCTCTCCGAGCACAGTGGGGAGTTTTCACAAAGCAGAGGGAAAAAGCTCAATGGAGTCGCAGCCTCTCGTGAGCGTGTCTAGTGGAACAGGGGTCTCGTACTTGTGCAGTGGGATCGTGACCTGCTTTCTCCTGCTGGTGGTTCGGCAGCTGGTGAAGCAGCGCAGACCCCGTGGTTTCCCCCCCGGACCCACTCCTCTGCCGCTCATAGGGAACATTCTGTCTCTCGCCGCAGAACCACACGTCTACATGAAGAAGCAGAGTGAAGTCTGTGGACAGGTACGAAGGTTGCTTCTGATCACACACGCACACACACACAGGTGAGAGAGCAGGAGATCAGGCTGTGCACTGTCTGCACTTTTACAGGCTTATCTACACTCACTACTGTTTTTACTTTTATTACTTATTTCAAACTTTTTATTGATGCAGGCAGGATAAACAGAGGGGTCTTTAAGTGTCACCGCACCCTTCGATCAAATCTCCATTGCATTAGTGAGGGGAACAAAAGATTGCATTTCCCATTGCAGTTTTGGCAGCCAAGCTGCACACAGAGCGAGCAGGACGTGCTGAGTCAGCATGTCTGCCTAAGAGCTGCAGCCACACTGAACTGTATCCTCCAGGTTTATGGCAAGACATTTCCACTGGGGAAGAGGGGGAAGGGTTGGTGTGTGTGTGTGTGTGTGTGTGTGTGTGTGTGTGTGTGTGTGTTGTGTGGAGGGGGGTAGGGAGGGTGTGTTCTCTGGCTACTTGAGAATCAATTAATTGTTTCTATTCTTCTTTATATGAAGATCTTCAGTCTGGACCTGGGAGGAATCTCAACTGTTATTCTAAACGGATATGATGCCATCAAAGAGTGTCTCTACCATCAGAGTGAGGTGTTTGCAGATCGTCCATCGCTGCCTTTGTTTCAGAAAATGACCAAAATGGGAGGTAAGACTACGGTGGTCTTCTGAGGAAGGAAAAACAAAAGAAATGAAAATAAAAATGAAAAAAAAAAGGAAATTGGAAAAAAGGGAAGGAAATGCAAAGAAGAAGGGGGGGAGAAATAGATAAAGGTAAGAAATAAAAAAGAAAAGAAGAGAGATGTAGAGAAAAGAAAAGAAAAGAGTACAGTCAGTCCCAAGACTGGAGGAGATCTTAAGCGAGGAAGGTGGTTGTAGTTTTGTGGAACCTGCAGTATCAGAAGATCAGTGGTGGGAAAGCTGAACTGCAGATGAAAGTTCAATCACAAGTGTGACAACTTTATTATAGGAGTAATTCAGGTCAGGAACCACTAAACTGCACAAATCACAAAACTCCCTCCAGTACCCACGTCTGTTCCCGTCCCACCTTCACACTCCGGGCCCCAAATCTGTCAAAAACAGATATTACACATTTATGACCATGTTACATAATTGAAATGGATATTTACTTTATCATTTGAAACACTATAATAATAATATTAAGATCAATAAAAAATAATTAATAATTACTACTAATAACAATATGTATTATTGCTATTAGTAGTAGCAGTGAAGGCTTGCAGGTTTTATACTTCTATTTTATAATTTCTATTTTATAATTTCATTGTAATTGTATGATTTAAATAGAACCCCCCCAAAAAAACAAAACACAAATTTCAGTTAGTATTTTAATTTCATGCCCCATTAATATGACGGTTTGGAATCTTGCTCATAAATAATCTACACTTAACAGACTGAAGTCTTTGCCCAAGACTACAGTTTGACCAAATGTAATCGTTTGAATCGTGAAACACTTTTTCAGACACTGAGCCATTGATTAGTTTCAGGTCAAGTAAACATGTTCCACTTTTCACTGAGCTCTGTTCTTTTGGAATTTTATTCCAGGACTTCTTAACTGCAAATATGGACGCGCATGGATCGAGCACCGCAAGTTGGCTGTTAACAGCTTCCGTTACTTTGGCAGTGGAGAAGTCATGTTCCGGAGGATCTCAGAAGAGTGCATGTTCTTCATAGACGCTATTGACATGTACAAGGGAAAACCCTTTAACCCCAAGCATCTGGTTACCAATGCTGTCTCGAACGTTACTAACCTCGTAATATTTGGCCAACGCTTTACCTATGACGACCGAGACTTCCAGCACATGATCGAGATCTTCAGTGAGAATGTGGAACTGGCAGCAAGTGCCTGGGCTTTCCTCTACAATGCTTTCCCCTGGATCGAGTACCTGCCCTTTGGGAAACACCAGAAACTCTTCCGAAATGCCAACAAGGTATACGACTTCCTGCAGCAAATTATTGAACGTTTCTCCCAGGGCCGAGTCCAGCACTCGCCAAGACATTACATTGATGCCTACTTGGATGAGCTGGAACAGAGTGCTAATGATGAGGGCACCTCTTTTTCCAGGGAGAACCTAATCTTCTCAGTAGGAGAGCTCATTATTGCAGGCACAGAAACTACCACCAATACCATCCGCTGGGCCATGCTCTACCTGGCGCTCTACCCCAGCATACAAGGTAGGTTCCACTCTACACCACTGGCTTACACACATACATTACCACTACTGTGTGTTCCAGAGAAGTGACGTCCATGTTTGACTTCTCTTTTGTGCAGAGAAAGTTCACAAGGAGATCGATTCAGTCCTAAATGGCAGAGCACCCACCATGGAGGACAAGAATAGGATGCCCTATGTAGAAGCAGTGCTGCATGAAGTCCTGCGGTTCTGCAACATCGTCCCTTTAGGAATCTTCCGGGCCACGTCTCAGGACGCAGTGGTGCGTGGCTACACAATCCCTCGGGGTACGATGGTCATCACCAACCTGTACTCAGTGCACTTTGATGAGAAGTACTGGAATGAACCTGCTGTCTTCTGCCCAGAGAGGTTCCTGGATAGCAGTGGAAACTTTGTTAGACGTGAAGCCTACGTTCCATTTTCAGTAGGTTGGTATTTTTTGTCAAAAAAACTAAAGATCTAATGTTATACCTGGAACTCATGCAAACTGATTGGTTCTCCTTTATGTTTATATGCCTAAACAGTCTCTTATAATGGTTCCTAGGTAGACGTCATTGCCTTGGAGAGCAGCTTGCCAGAATGGAGATGTTCCTGTTCTTTACGACGTTGTTCCAAAGATTCCATCTACAGTTCCCTCAGGGCTGCATCCCCAGCCTTAGGCCTAAACTTGGCATGACCCTGCAGCCTCTCCCCTACTCCATCTGTGCTGTCAGGAGACTGCAGTAGAACATCCAGCCACTATTGATACATTCTTTGACTTCAGAGAACCGAAGTTCAAGAGCAGCTCAGTTCCCTTGCTTTGAATTTTGTGGAATTTTTCCTTGCAGAGAACACAGACCTCTGCAACTGGCTCCAAAGTTCTCTGAACTTGTCCTCCACAAAGTTTCACAAAAAGCTGAGCTATTGGAGCTCTAATGCTGGAAGCATGGGGACACGTGTGGACGGCTGGACTTTCAAGTAAGAGGCTTACACTGGTTAGGTGGATCATGCCTTTCGCAGCACTGTAGCACACAAAGTACCGTGGTCCTCAATGTAAGGGAAGGCAAGTTGTGGCAATAATTGACAGAGTTTACCTCTCCGCCAGTTTTACGCGTCTCTTTTTCAACATTCCTTGAAATGAGCACATGCGGTTCCCTCGCTTCTGCAGCAGGTCAAAGTAAAAGGAGAACAGCTGTTTTTCCCAGAAAGCTTTGCACGCACTGCTCAGCTCCTGGGATCCAAGCCATATATCAGTACTGAATCAATAATGCCACACTGGTTTATCTCAGTGGAAAGTGTGTGCTTGAACTTATCTCCATATTCCTGGTGCTGTCATTACTAGGGTTTTTGTTTCTCAGTTGGTGATGAGCAACACTTTCTCAGAACTCGAAGCTCTCACAAAACCAGCCCAACTTCCAAAATTGCTTCATTTACTTCTCACTGAATATTTTCAGTTATGGAGTATATAGTTATGGAGACAAAGTGCTGAAACAATTCCATCTTAGCTGAAGATCTACTCATGCATGGACATTAACGAGGCTTCACTGCCAGTGTTACTTTTGTTCACAAAGGAGAGCCAATGGTGCGTGGAGTACCAGAGGATAATAGGTGCGATGATGAGAACATGTGCAGTGATGCAGAGCAGGTAGATCAAGGCCTTGTCCACATGAGCGTATGAATCGAGCGTTTTTGGACGTCTGTGGTTTCAGGTGAGCACAGATCAAACAGCCACCATTTTTCCGCTCAGTGGGGTGAATCCACATAGGCTTTCAGGGCTTTTGGACAGTTGTGCAGTTGGGACACCTAGAAACCCAGGCGAGTGCAAAGAAAATGTTTACATGCCATTAATTTAATGTTATGGAGGAGCAGAAATGTGCTTCTTCACACATTGCGCAATTAGAGGGTAACAGTAGGGGGTGATGCATTCTCTGCCTACGTGGTCATATCAGGATGATTTTAAATATCAAGGCTCATCTGTAATAAATGCAATTCACCCATATTTCATCAATCCAATGAAGGATAAACCTCAAAATCCCACAGGTTACAAAAACACTATGGACTGACTCACTACTACTAACCCTAACACAACATTACAGTCTGGACCGACTAATTACTGCCCCCACAGGTAAACACACAACATTACAGTCTGGACCGACTAATTACTGCCCCCACAGGTAAACACACAACATTACAGTCTGGACCGACTAA
>JBBIGC010000039.1:6477522-6487629 GCA_037576955.1 Lepidarchus adonis
TTCATTTAAGATCATTAAACTCGATATGTGGCATTTGCATTTTTTAAAGTTTACTTTTATACATACATAATACCCTGGTTTATGGTTTTATAATGTTATAAGCAATACATCAAATTAAAGAAGAGTTTAGTTTTTTTCCAATTAATCGAAAAAATTATTGCCCAACTAATCGATAATCAAAATAATCATTAGTTGCAGCCCTAGTAAATACCATCACCATTCTGTCTGCGAGGCAAATAAGCGAGGCCTGCCTCCATTAAACCCCGGGGCATCAGAATTTTTTTTAAATAAATGCCCAGGCTACTATTGGAAGATATACTGTATGCTACTCTTTGTAAGAGGGGAAAAAAGCCATTGCGGAAGCCAAAGGATTTTAGCTTTCCTTTCACAAAACATGCACCTGACTAATGACTTCACATCCAATCCGGCGAAAACAGGTAAAAATCGCTCCTAACCCACTGAAGGCCATTCACTGCTGAACAGCATTCTTCACCATCTGACCGTGCTAAAACTGTACCACTGCATTCTTCAGAGAAAGACATTCAGCTTGTACAACCAGTTTAACGTCATGGCACAATTCATAACCATGCCAAAGATAAACAATTCTCTCTAAAAAATGTGCCAACTCTTTTCCATGCCCGTTCTTATTTTAGTTCTGCCACAAGATAAATTTACTTATTCAACTTAAAACATTGATAAATTCGCCAATCTGCTTATCCACCTGGAGCCGTAATTAAAATAAAAATACAATCAAATAGAAAGGCATTTGTAAAGGATTATAGTACAATAAAATAAGGATATGAGCTGGAAACAAAATACACAATAATATTCCAACATAATACACAATATATTCACAACGCAAACTAATCGAACACAAATGAAAATGTACAAATGTAAGTACAATGGTTAGTGCGGTCACCTCACAGCAAAATGGTCCTGTGTTCAATGGGTTGAGTTTCCATATTTTTGCCATACTGCCCACTTATCGATTTCCCATTGTGACCAAAGGTAGTTAAAAAAAAAATGTTTACATAAATTTTGTATTAACTGCTAAACTTCTAAATGACAGTCTTGCTGAAATCTGCTGCACATCAAATATAATATAAGACAGAAAGCAGTAACAAGCAGTTACCACCTACTACCATAATTACCACCCACTAATCCCAGTATAAATGTCCCATACCTTGACCCAGACATTATCCTGACCATCACGTACTAAACCTCTGGGATTTTGTAATCACCAAATTGGAACTGACTGGAGTCTAATCTACTGCCGATTCCAAAATCCAGGAGCAGAATCTGAATTCAGGGTCCAGTTGTGAAGACCTCTTAAATAAACTACAGTAGTTAATGATACAAAACAGAACAGGAATTTAATTCCCAAATTAAATATCAGCCCTCGTTGAATACGTAGCCTAACCCTCTGAATAAAAAAAACAAAGCTGAAATGTACATCGGTTTCAAGAGACAGCGTAAGCCTTTTTATAAAATAAGATTCATGATCAAATGCTACACAAAAGTAGCAAATTGTGCATTTCCTGAGGCCAAATTTCCAAAATGTCTATCACCTAAGGACATGTTTACACCTATAGTTCATTTATTCAGGTCCAAATCAGGAGATAAGCTATAAACTTGGGTGTCTTTACCTCCTGGATTGGTTATAAATTCTAATTTACCAAAAAACATCACTACAAACCATGTGAAAACATTCAAACATGTCTGGAGCAGAAGCAAGAAGGCAAGTGTAGGACAAAGCTCCTATTCTGGACTAATGCATATTCCTATAAAACATCCCTATGCAATTTTCTTTGTGTTCTCCTGTAACACTGAAGCATTTGACTGGTCAGAATTACAGTATGATTTGAGTTTATCATATTTAGACCCATTTTACATATCTGAAATACAGCTGCATAATGTACTGCAGTGTGTTTGCCACTTGTGACAGAGAATAAATAATAATGACATCTAAATAAACCTCATGATATCTTCATATCTCATTTAGGACTGAAAATAACATTTAAAAGATGACAGAAAAAGTGATATTATGTACATTGCCATATTGATAGACCGGTATGAAAAAAAATATATATAATATTCATATTTATTATATCCTCCTTCAGAGGCAGTCATTCTAATTCAACCAGTAGGATTTCCCCCAAATTTGAGCTAAACAGAGGGTGAGGAAAGACTAGGGATGGCTAGCTCTATGAATGCAGATATACAAAAAAGTCATTTTAAGCAACTGAGTACTTTTTAAATACACAACTTTTATTTGGAGCAAATTCCTCCATTGTATTCCAGCGAAATTCCACTGAACACAGTTAACAATGGCTTTTTTTTTTACATTATTAATTAAGACCAATAGTCTGTAAGCAGAGTTTTACCCATTTGTCTCTCACTCTACTAAGGCTACAATGAGGTGTTGGTGTAGTCGGTGTTGGTGTAGTCGGTGTAACCGATTACATAAATATGTTGACATGACTAAGGTCTGGTTTCCTTTTACTTCAGTTAGATTTTACATCTGGCACCTGAATGCATTATTTTGCAGAATTTCATTAATCACATTATACTTTATTTTGAAGATATTATGAGGAGCATTGCTAAAACGTTAAAGAAAGTTTAAATTAATATTGAAAAGTTATGAAAAATGTTTTGATATACATACTGTAAATTTTTACATGTAATGAGCATTGGAAAAATTGACAATTGAAAAGTTATTTTTCTATAAATCAAGTAAACCGAAAAAAAAAAAAAAAATCAATAGATTCAAAAAATTATCGCTTGAAACGATCATTCCTGGACAAAACAACATTCCCCATGCCTTAACGTTCACTCTGGACTGCAAATGTATTCAACTGTAGGTTTATGAAAATAAAAGCTTTTCACTGGGTCCCCACTTGCATACGTTAAATATTGAAGTAAACAACAATATTTAATAAATGTATCAAAGCATTTTTGCTAAATTGAACACTGCAACATTTCAGAATCAGAATCAAAATACTTTTATTAACTCGGAGGAAATTAATAGAAGTTTCAGAAATTACAGTAACATTGGGAGAGTATGGTAGATAAAAAAAAATACTATAATATTATTTTTGACAATCTAGTACAAATATCAGAGGTGTATGTAACCAACCAAACTGGCCAACAGACAATTTTGAAGCCAATTTCTTTAACCTGAAGTTCCCACTATGTGAGCCAATCTGAACACTAGCATATGTAGGTATGATAATTATCATTACTGTGATAAGTGTGGTCACAATCTGACTTTCTTACAGTGATGTCATCAGTACTTAAGAAACAGAGTCAAACTTCATGGGACTTGAACCCATGACCTTCTGATCACAAGGCCAAGGCCCTAACCACAAGGCCACGACTGCCCACTGCCCCTGTATAATTAACTCAGCCATTATTCAAACAACAGTTCTATATTCCCAGAGATGGTTTATAATAACTATGAACTCTCTCTAGTACAGGGCAGACACGTCTGCTGGCACTAGTTCTATCAGCAAGATGCTGCAATAGGAAAACTTTTGCTACAAGAAAATGTGAAACATTCAGCGATGTCAGCAATGGGAGTCTGATTCCCAGCTAAGCCATCCCATACAAAAAATGCATTCTGACGCATTTCTACAATAACTAGCATGAATATTTTTAACAATTTATGCTAAACTAGTTCTTCAAACCAGATATGATGCACCGCACATGCATCAGAGGCTTGACCCTGTAACTAGTTCACTGGTTTACAGGTCTACTATCATACCGAATAATTTAAAAAGGCAAGAAAGTCAGAACCATTTACAAATATTCAGTAAATAGTAAAAAAAAAAAAAGATTGACTACAGTAAATAGTCTCAATACCCCGGTTTAGGTTTAGGTCATTGGTTCTGGCAAAGTACAATCTAAAAAAACAAGGGTAACAAACCGTGCATAACTGTAGCTTCCATCAAAGCCAAGCACTTCAAACAGGTTTAGGCTTCAACAGTGGCAGCTTTATTTAAACCTGCCAGGACAGGTGTCTGGAAAGCATCAGTACAGTAATGGTGGTGCAGTGGGCACCAGCCCTGGTCGTGAAGCTCTACTTCCCCACAGAGGGTCATTTCATCGACAACATGACACAACTGCCCAGATACAGTAATTACTTTCTTCAGAAGGTTCTGATTGACTGAATCAGATGCATTAGTGTTAGGAAACCATGACACGGTGTCAAATACAAGTTGCAGCTAAACAATGCAGGAAAGATCTACTTCCAGAAAGAAGGTTGATGACCACAAAGGAAGAAGATGACTGACTGAGCCAACAGGATTGACAGGTAAGTGAGAACTAGCCGCCAACAAATCCTTATCCAACAAAATAATTAAACTGCATGTAAAGCATAAAGCATATACATTCATTGGGGAAGGGGGTTTGTGGAATAGGTTGATGACCATAATGTGCAAATAATTTTTTGTAAAACCTGTAAAACCACCCACAAACAAATAAACAATTTAATCTACTGCAAGTTTCTCCAGGACTGGTCACCCCAGCAAATTCAATACAAGAACAGAGGGCTTGATGTGCATAGAGTTCGACAAGCAACACTTGTTGGTGTGAAAGTGCATATATCTACAGACTGGAACTGCAAGACAAACACCTCTGCTCTCCAAAATAAATATTAGAGCAAAACTAGTTTGTCAAATAATATATAGAGAGGTTTTTGTAATAATGAAATTAATGTGATTTAACCTCAATAATTGTAGAGTGGTCAACTCTGTCTCCTGACCTCAATATTGTTGAGCCACTCTGGGGAGATCCTCAAATGTACAGTTCATGCAATACAGCCCAAAAATTTACAGGAAGTAAAGCTTTTTGCCAAGAAGAATAAGCAGCTTTACCATCTGAGAAGATAAAGAGCATCATCCACAACTACCACAAAAGACTTCAATCTGTCATTGATGTTAAAGGGGACAATACACTGTATTAAGAACTGGGGTGTGTAAATTTGAGTAGTTTGTGTTGTCATTATGATTGAAAACAATAAACACAGTTGAATGATAATGAATGGCTTCAACCAAACACTAACACTAACCATTTTTTGTGTTATCATTCATATTCTCTGAAAAATAATAAAGAACGCAATTTCAGGATATGTAAACTTATGAGCACAACTGTACATATTATATATTTGCATGTTTTACTTTCCTTAAAATCATTCATAAAATCTAATGCACCTACTGATTTGTTTGATGGTGTATTGTTTTTAAATCGTACACTCAGAGTTTCTAATAAAGTTGAAAAATTAAGAATCTTGACATCACTTTATAGTCAGCAAAAATAATAGCACATTAGATAAACTTTTAAAATAATATTTATAAAATAATGTTAAATATGTCAGTAAATGGTGCCACGCCAATATAAAATTCCCCAAAAAATCAGTTTTTGCGTATTATACTAATACAGTACCACCAAATTTATATTATTTAATATTTTAGAATTGTAATAATTGCATCAGTTGTTTTTATCACCACTACACATGATATACATGGTATAAACAATTTTTAACCCCATAATCCATCCATATTTAAATACTTTTAAATCAGGGCTAATGTTTGGATGTGCAATGATACTGAAATCAGTGCAGAACGGTAATATGAGCATTGGCTGAGGAAATGTTTGACGGGTTTTGGACACTAAAGTCTTCGTATTGGTGTCCTAGTAGTCAGACACTGGATATAAATGTACAGGAATAAAGCTCTTAAATCTCCTCCTAAACTTACACAACTCCAATCTCAAGTCTTTAGATGTTTAACATCATCAGACACAGGATGTCAGCTCATCCAACATGCCCTTTTTCATAGCAGGTATGACAAACATGTCCAACAACGGACAAAAATAGCGTATGGCTTGATTCCAGGTCCTGCAAAACAACCTGGTTTCTCTCATGTATCACTCACACCCTCAATCCCAATTTCCCAGCTACGAGGTGATCCTAACAGAACAGAGAGAAAAAAAATTCATCTTCCATCCCAACATTCTGCCAAGATTAACCTTAACCCTTAAGACTCTGCTCGTGATTCTCTGATTGGACTGGTCCAATTATGCACTCACCAACACAAACCAACAAAAGTTTTCTTATAAGGAGCTATAAGGATCAATGGTTAGTGGAAGGGAGGGAGGGAGGAAGGGAGGAAGGAAGGGAAAGGAAAGGAAAGGAAAGGAAAGGAAAGAAGGAAATAAAGAAAGAAGGGCTAAATATTTAAGGGCTTTTAAAATTTGAAAACAGACAAGGAAACTTTCAAATTAAAAGTTTCTTACTCATAGCCCCTCACCTGACTCCCCCCTTCAGGAGCAACAACCTTCCACTCACCATGTTCAATTAAATATAGTGTTCGCATTAGGGATGGGAAATGCAGGGTCTCACGATACGAGATACGCAGCCCACAGATAATAATACTGCGATTCTGCGATAATCGATATATCACACAATCACATAGCAATACATCCCAGAAACTGCAGTATACGTTATTAATTTCAAAAATAATTTAATTAATTATGACTTGGCAAGTTGCACTAGCATCATGCTAACAACCAAACTACAACTCCCCTATTGTCCTGCAGCAGACACTGCATAGTCCACATCGATCCACCTCCATGCTTAAGGGTTGGCAATATGTTCTTTTCATGAAATGCTGCTTCTTTTTTCTCCAAACATGCCTTTGATGATTGTGGCCAAAGATTCTATTTTAACTTAAATCAGTCCACAGCACTTGTTTCCAAAATGTATCAGGCTTCTATAGGTGTTCTTCAATGAAGGTCTTGGTTCTGCAAGCATCACTGCAGTGAAATGGTGCACCACCACTCCTGAGACTGTTAAATCTTCCTGCAGGTTTTTTGCAGTCAAATGGGATTTTGTCTTTCTGACCAGCATACGAGCAGTTCTCTCAGAGAGTTTTCTTGGTTTTTCTTGGTTTTCCAGATCTCATCTTGACCTCCACAGTTCCCCTGAACTGCCATCTCTTAATTACATTTCTCACTGTGGAAACTGCAAGCTGACAACACTTTGGTATCTTCTTGTAGCTTCTCCTGCAGTGGGCATCAATAACTTTCCTTTTCAGATTCTTACACAGCTGCTTAGAGGAACCCAAGGTTGTTGAGTGTCCACAAGTGTGTGCACAAGGTTTGAAGAGTCAGAGTGTTTGTAAATCTTTGAAACTGGCACCAGCTGACATTTACTAATGACTTTTACTAATGACAACTGTCACCATGCATCAGATCTAACGAGCTGATTAAGGTCTGAAACATTGTAAAAAGAATATAGGACTGTGGAATGCTTAGGGTGACCAAATTTTGCACAGTGCCATAATACTGATTTTATTATTTATTTTGGTTCAATTAATGACATAAAAAGTAACTACACATCAAAGTTTGCTGAAATTATTGTGTACCTTTATCCTTGTCCTAGAGCGACTGTGTTAACATCTTTTCAATGAGAAAATCGGTTATTTATCAAGAATTGCTTGATGTTATACAATGCTAATTTAACCATTTTAGCTAGTTTGTTTTTTAATTAATTTATTATCATATACATTTTTGGTAAGAAGTTTTATTATTTATTTATAACCTATATAACCTATATTTCAAGATCTTTGTTTAGCTGTGGTTTAGTTCCACCACAAGTGAAATAAATGTGATAAGTGAACATAAGTCTTCAGCACTAATGTGTTGAGTTCAGTTTACACTAAACTCTTATAGATCATCAATAATCTGAATCTATTAATTAGCCTGCAATCTGTGGGTCAGTTTCTCAGTTCCACTTCAAGTAAACGAGTGATAGAACGTGAGTTTGACATCATCAATGGGGTTCAACAGTAATTCCTTGTTCATTCTACAAGACTTGATCCACAATTTACAGATCACAGAGGCACTTTAGATGTTGCGGTGACTCTGGAGTTAATCTGTGACCATTATGTGTGAACTACCCTGAGACACGATAAAAGACGCTTGTGACCTTGTCGCTGACTGGGACTGGATATCTGTTGTGCTAGATATCTGGAGAAGTTCCACGTGATTGACAAAGAATGACAGCCAATCAAAGGCGGGATACATCTTTCACAGTGTGGTTCACATTAGTATAGCATTGGGCCAAACTAAATTAATGTCAGGGCTAGTGATACTAGTACACGAAACTGTCACTCCAGCTCCACTGTGTAGAGCAGATAGAGAAATCACCTCAAACTCTCTAGAGCCCATAACCCACACACTCCACAAGAGTATCGATGTTTTGAATTGGACCCAAACTAAAGAAAGCCAAGTATCATATTTATTAAAAAATATATTTTTATTATTATTTTATAATAGCTTATACTGTTAATTTATTTGTATTGTTATTATTATTATTATTATTATTATTATTATTAAATTGACAATTATATTTATACAAATAATATGTTTCACAATGAAATTATAACAGAAAAATAAAATAAAATAAAAAAAAATTAAATAATCATTTTAATTTGATCCGGCTTTTATGATTTTTATTGGTGTATAGATTAAAACAGTACTAAAGTCTCGAACTTAAAATTCTATTAGATCTAGAGTCAAGACAAAGCTTCTGAATACTAAGTAAGAAACCCAATAACAACAAACACTTAAAAACTCAAATGATTTGGGCCAACTTTTGTAAAATAATGTAATAATTATCAGATTCATTAGTTTTATATTATTCTTATTTTTGAGCGAAGTTCATCAGAAACACAAGTAAACACAGCTGAACATAAAGTGAAGCTAAATAAATACCCTGATGAAGCAAAGGCACAAATATTAAGCACTAAGGGTGTGTAGAGTAATGATCAAGGTGATAAAAATAATGCTAAACTAGGCTGAACATTTAGGTTAAATGTAGTATTCTCACAAAATGACTCAAATAAGCTGAATTACATCACTGGTTGAGAACGCACATTAGTGACCATAGAGTTCAACCGCAGCTCAGTTCCAGGCATTGTTTTGCGGAGCCACCAGCAGCTGTAGGTCATATCACCGGCCTTCTTCTCTGGCTTGAAAAGTGACTGGCCTTTGTTATGGTTTTACGTGATTTAACGCTCTGTGACACAAACATTTCAAACAGTCTGGCCACTCTGTGGAGTGGTCCACCTTAAAAGTGCCATAATCCTGCCACTGGTTCTAAACACAGCTCAGCTGGTGACGAACACAGGCCTGCAAACACAATGAGTCACAGGTGCCGGGCTGGTTCTCACTGCGCGAATGGAAAAGTCATGAGGCCACACGTGAGAAAAAGCACAAGGACATCACCAAAACCTTCTCTCAGTAGCATGTCAGGGAAGTTATGTAAGTTCATGTAACTATTTTGCAATACATAATAGTAATAATAATACATAGTTACATGATACAGACAAAATATCAGTCATATACAGCTACATATTGCAATTATTTATCAAAATTTTATATCAAACAAAAAAAATTAAACAGGAACAGACTATGTAACTATGGTAAATAAGCTTTAAATACTTTAAAATAATTATTTGGGTGATGCATGCTCAGTCTGGGGGGTGCAAGGTTTTTACACTAACTGTAGCTCCTATTAAATTAAAACATGGACGTATAACCACTATACAATTAAGACCATCTGTCTAATACTGAGTAGGTCCCTCATGCTGCTCTGGCTATGCTGCCATCATCAGACCCAGCATTACAACAGGGATCAGACAATACTGCCCACATGCATCTGTAGCCTCAGGCTCCTTTGACCCTGTTGATACCCACCAGTTGTCTTTCCTTGGAGCACTTTTGGTACTAACTACTGTACACCTTGAACATTCCACAAGACTGCTGATTTGGAGACCGTCTAGCCATCACAGTAAGGCCTAGGGCTGGACTATATAGACTTATTGAGTACATATAATATACCTAGGATGTATATTTGCAGTGAAATAAATGATATAAATGACTTAAAAACAACTCACTCAGCATTCCCTTTCTGTCCACACAGTAAATACGTATTTAGCTCCTACAAACAAGCAAGAATTCTGTCCCTCACAGACCTGTTACTTCCTCTTTAAGAAGCTCTTCTATCCTCCACTCGTTACCTGTATTAATGCACCTGTTTGAACT
>JBBIGC010000039.1:6551710-6570468 GCA_037576955.1 Lepidarchus adonis
AATTTCTTTACTCTCAGCTTCACAGAGGAAAATTTCCTTCTTAACAATGACTAACCAAAATCGCTTTTAACATTTTTTCTCTTCAAACTGCAGTTTAACATTTAATTTTCATTGAGAATATTTATATGTTGATGTTTTACTTATGGCAATGATTTTGTAAAATTATTCTGAATGTCACACAGTGTCACATTCGGCCTCAGATGTGTATGTGAGCCGTTTTATTATTATTATTTGTATTTTTAAAAGAAAAAAAATGCTGACTTATGATTTATTAATTGTACATTTCATGAGGGCTCCAGGACGTTCAGTAAGAAAACTTTCATGTTTTTATCTACTAGTTTATTCATGGATTTCCATACCACTAGCTGCTTTAAACTTTATTCAGTGCCCATAAAATATACAGTGGTATGCACAAGTTTTGCCACCCCGGGCAGACAACCTATATGAAAATTGAATATATTAGAATATGCTGCCAATATATTATATAAATATATAAATTGGAAACACTGACATATATAATTTTTTTATGGGAATACATTTAAAATATTTCTGAGGGAAAATACACTTAATCTGCAGGGAACACCTTTTTAAAATAACACTGAACCATAAAATGTAACTTGTGCAAAAGTTATTGCACATTTTGCATACTTATTTGAATCATGCCCTAAAATTCGTAGAAATTTTATTTTTATTTGTGTTTTCTGCAGAGAATGTGTAATTTTACTTCTAAATTTAAAAAAAAATTACTTTGACCAGGGATGCACAAACCAGTACTAAACGAACATTAGCCACATTTAAGGCATGATATCTGTTTAAATTACACTCTGCTTAATGCGATAAAGTGCATTATCAAGTCAATCTTACTGACCCACTACTGTAAGGCAGGGGAATGTACTGAATGGCGCAATTTATGTTGTTTTTTGGAAGGAAGCTGTAAATTTTGTGCCTTTGGAAATGGAAATAGAATTTCTTGTGATACTGGGAGTCCCATTTTGCTCTCCTGCCACAGATGGTTGGCTGAGCCTATTAACAGCCATGTACATTTGTCTCCAGAACCTAAAGTTCTTGTAATTCTGGTGTTTATGTTTGGAAAGGTGAGTTGCTCTAAGCATAAATTCTTAACTCTCTCTCAATTTCCTCCACATGTCATGAAACATGTTGCCTTTAGTTGCTGGTGTAATATCAGCTCTCTCTGCCCAAATGTTACCAGTGACGTATATAATAATATCGTTTGTGAAAGTTATAGGTACATTTTACATACCTATATAGATACATATACACAAACACATACACACATAGTGGTGCTTGAAAGTTTGAAAATACTTTAAACCAGAGGTCCCCAACCTTTCTACACGTTTAATGTCAGACAATATTTTCGCGGACCAGCATTTAAGGTGTCGCGGATAAAAACAACAAAATAAAATGATACGAGCAACACAAAAACTGTGGCATTTTATAAATATAATAATAAACGTGAAACTATTGTGTAATTATATGTAAATTTATTAGCAGCATCTTTCTGAAATGCGCTAAAAACGATCAGAGTAACGTCCTCCTCTGCCCCTCACGCGCTCTGGTCACTATGGTAACACGTAAACGTTCTTATCAGAATAAGTTTTCAGTGCTGTTGTGGTGATCTCAGGGTTTTCTGCCATGACTTTCATCCAGAATACTGTTAAAGTTTATGTCTCAAACATACTTAGATGCTACGGATTGAGATCGTATTTTAAAGAAAAGTTTAAATTTTTTGTACAACCCGGTACCGGCCCGCGGCACGGTTCAAAATGCCCGGTGGTTGGGGACCACTGCTTTAAAATGTTCTATATTTTTATATGAATGCAACCTAAAACATTTGATTTTCATAAAAGTCTTTAAAATAGATCAGTAAAACTTTGTTTTAAAAAATTTAACAGAATTATGTGTTATATTTGTTATTTAAGTATTTGTTGAAAATGATCCAGTAACACATCTGTGTGTGGCAAAAGTAAGTAAGTCTGTGTTTTCAGTGTGTGGTCTAAAAAGTCTATTTTGGCTTGAGCAGTGCACAAATTATTCTTTCAGTATACTTCTAGTTTGTCCACATGATCTTGACTGAGTGCGGTCAGTATTATTTCTAGGGCCAAGCAGTGGCTTTCTCCTTCCTGCACTGCTGTACAGTACAAACCATTGTTGTTCAGTGTTTTTCTAAAGGTGGACTCATTCAACATTTACCTGCCCGCCAGCGAGGAACAAAATGCAAGGGGGGAGTGATAATAGAGGAACATGCTCATGTCCAGATTTTGCTGAAAGTAGTACCAGCCAAAGCTGGACATGAGTGCAGCTCGTACATTGGTAGAAGTGCGGCATGGTGAATAGGCGAGATGGAAAAACCGTCAAGGGCCCCGGGTTATGGGACTCAACAGGCAGGACTGAGAAGCTACATTGCTTTTATGTGCCTCCACACTGAAGACACATGCACCAACCCCAACACTGGGTTCGCCAAGGGGGACTGTGTGGCCAGGACTACCAGCAGGCACATCACAGCTCATTTTCTGCTGAGAGTCACCCAGCGAGCCCAGCATCCACAGCGGGGCTACTCACCCCGAGCCCACACTGTCTCCCCTACCGGAGCGCACCCTCTCTAGGACAAAATGCCTCCGTTACCAGGGAAGCGCGAGTGTGGTTCTCCTGCTAGAGAAACCCCACAGATGACAGTTTGGTGAACAAAGTGGATAGCGGTTCCACTGGTACGCCAAAAGACATAGCCCAATGGTTAGAAAAGTGGGTTTGTGACCGAAGGGTTGTGGGTTCGAATCTCGGAACCGGACAGCAGGCTGAAGTGCCCTTGAGCAAGGCACCTAACCCCCAACTGCTCACCATGTACGTCGCTCTGGATAAGAGTGTCTGCCAAATGATGTAAATAAAATGATTTATAAATCAAAAAGATCATACCAAATTACAGATGGACTCCTGGACACGTCCAAGAAGAGAGTCCACAGGCATGTTCACCAGAACAAACCGAGGGAGCCCGCAAGGGTGGCCAGGAGAAACCAGGATGATTTAGCAGCTGTAGCTCAGCGTTCCCTACTGTTCCCTCCACCTGTAGACCACGTCACCACCCTGGGGTAGGAGCACCTGACTGTCAGCCAGCGATGGGAAGCCTGGTTTTCAGGTGGTACATCACAGACCTTCAGTTACTTAGAAGTTGCCCTGGGTTCCTTTGTAATCTCTCGGACTATTACACAGTTTGCAGTTGGAGTTATCTTTGATGGTTGACAACTGGGTCCTGAATTTCCTCCATTTGTACACAATCTGTCTGACTTTTGATTGGTGGAGCCCAAAGTCTCTAAAAATGGCCTTGTAACAATTTCCTGTTTTATGGACATAAACAACTCTTCCTCATACACCTCCTTTGTTGGAGCCATGGCACACATCCACAAATGTGTTTTATGTGTAATCAGATCTTTGTTCTTTAAATAAAGGGTCTCCCACTCTGATTTTTATCCCATTGATTGAGAACACCAGATTCTGATTTCGCCTTCAAATTATAGGATACATTTTATGCAACACACATATATGTTATTGGATCATTGTGTGCATGACCAAATATAATATTTTTTGTGTCATTTATTTAACTAGGTTTTCTTCATTTACCTTTACCTTAGGACTTGTTTGGAAATCAAATAATGTTTTAGGTCACGTTCAATTTTTAAATTTTAAAGTTTTCAGAAACTATTAATCACCAATGTAACAGTGTCAAAGCAGCAGTTAGGGCTCCATAATGTGCACTATTTCTAAGAAAATGTGGAATCACATGCTGTTTTAATAATTTATATGATTCAATATATAAATATATATATATATCAATATATATACTCTTTTCATATTTGAGGCATTCTATTTCTATTTCTATTGCTATACAGATTTTTCTGTGAAAGTTATAGAAAATTACAGCTCTGGTCACCTTTCTAAACATTTAACATTTTACAGCTTCCTGCAAACAAGCTGAAAGGAAACAGTCTTGAAAAACCATGTTGTGATCGTCCATGACTCATGAACAGTTACACTGCAATCTTTTGTACAGTAGTGTACACACTTAACCTCCAAAGAGGAATCAGATCAACCAGCTCCAGGTAGAACTACAGCAGCACATGCGTAGGCACCCAGATCATTGTAATTCTGTATATTTCAAAAACACTCACACACACACACACATCCAGAAAATCCAGAAAATCACATTATATAAAATATATAAATTGATTTTCATTTCATTGAGTGAAGTGTTTGATCGCTTAGTAAAACAAGGCTTAGTACTTGGTACTAAGTAATAAAACCCTTGTTGGCAGCACAAAGGTCCAACGATTGACGTTTCTTGTAGTTGATGACCAGGTTTACGAGGAGGAATTTTGGTCCACTCCTCTTTGCAGTTTAACTCTAAATTTTTAAGGTTTCAAGGCTGTCACGTGGCAACTTGAAGCTTTAGCTCCCTCCACAGGTTTTCTATGGGATTAAGGTCCGGAGACTGGCTAGACCACTCCATGGCCTTAATGCGCTTCTTCTTGAGCCACTCCTTTGTTGTCTTGGCTGTAAGCTTTGGGTCATTGTTGTGCTGGAGGACCCATTCATGACCCATTTTCAGTGTCCTGGCAGAGGGAAGGAGCTTGACACTCAAGACATTACAGTACATGGCCTCTTCCATCCTCCCGTCAATGCTGTGAAGTTGTCCTGTGCAGAGACGGTGCCCATACTTGACAGTGGGGATGCTGTTCTTGGGGTAATAGTCAGCATTTGCTTCCTCAAACATAGGGAGTTGAGTTGAGGCCAAAGAGCTCGATTTTGGTCTCATCTGACCACAGAACTTTCTCTCAAGCACTCTCTGAATCATTCAGGTGTTCATTGGGCCTTCACATGTACCTTCCTGAGCAGAGGGACTTTGTGGGCACTGCCGGATTTTAATCCATTACGGTGTAGTGTGTTACCAATGGTTTCTTGGTGACTGTGGTACCAGTTGCCTTGAGACCACTTACAAGATCCTTCCGTGTAGTTCTTAGCTGATCTCTCACCTTTCTCATGATCATCCTCACCCCATGAGGTGAGATCTTATGTGGAGCCCCAGACAGAGGTCAATTGATGGTCATTTTTTGTTTCTTTCATTTTCAAACAATTACACCAACAGTTGTCTCCTTCCAACTCATTCTGGCTAATGGCTTTGTAGCCCATTCCAGCCTTGTGCAGGGCTACAGTATTGTCTCTGACATCCTTAGACAGCTCTCCCGGCTCATTTGTACAAAGCGCTTTACAAATAAAATTGACTTTACTCTTTAATTTAAATTAATTTGTTTTTGCTTTTAAATTGCTTTTAATTTGTGTTTATGTATCTTTAGGTCACAGGTGGTCGCAAAAAGCATTTCACTGCACATCATACTCTGTATGACTGTGTATGTGACAAATAAAATTAGAATTTGAATTTGAATTTGCTTTTGCCCATGGTGGAGAGGTTGGAGTCTGATTGTATGATTGAGTCTGTGGACAGGTGTCTTTTATACAGGTGACTAGTTAAGACAGGGCTCTTTAATGTGGGTGACGAGTTTAAATTAGATTAATCTAGTTTTTCTTGGGAGCCAGAACTCTTGATGGTTGGTAGGGGATCAAATACTTACTTCACTCAATCAAATGCAAATAAATTTATATAATGTATATAATGTGATTTTCTGCATTTTCTTTTTGATATTCTATCTCTCACAATAAACCTTACACAATAAAAATATTTTTTTGCCAGTGGGCAAACTTACAAAATCAACATGGGGTTACAATAATTATTAACAATATATATTAATATAATTTCCCCCCAAATGTATTCAAAATATTTTGGATAATTACTTTTTTTTTTAAACAAAACATAAATACTGCCACAGGAATTTGCAAATACATCTGTAATTATTTATTGCAACTATGAGAAAAACATTTCTAATTGTGTGACTGAACCATTCATATGCTCTTTTAGCAGTTCGCTCTAAATGGACTAACGTGTGACTTTTTGTTCATTTATTTGTTTGAAGATGAGTCACCATCACCATGTTTTTTTGTGATGCTACACTGCTATGTAAAATGTGTACACTGGTCAATATACAATGTTTGTATACTGTTCTCTCATTATGACAGAAAAATAAATCTAAAAATAATTTCTTGAGCTTAAAAATGTATGTGTGATTTATTGTATTGCACTAAGATTAATACAGTAAAGGTCAACACTTCAAAACACACTGCAGCACTCAATTAATATTCTTATTTTAAAAGGTACAATCTTTCAGAACAAAGTCACAGAACAAAAGCTGAATTTACTATTTTAATCTCTTGGGTTTTTTTATGGTTTATATTGTCTTATTTGTAAGCAGTGTAATACACCAATTATACCCAAAGTTTATCAGTGGGTAAGATAAGAAATCAAGCCATTTAAAAAGAATTTGTAGACTGATGACTACATGCTAGAAGTATGTTATGTTTATATGAGTATATTATATGCTTTTGACAGTGTATGTATTTAGTACAGTATATTAATTATATAAAAAAATATGAACTATTTATAAAAAAATGTTTTGTTTTTTTTCAATTTTACCACTTTTTCATAATCCTCAGATAACTGTAGGTTCATTGGTAATTTGGCTGTATTTGTTTTGAGATCATCGCCTTCTCTGTAAAGAAATTTGTTTCTCTAAAACTAACCTTTTTATATCAATGGTGCAATTTCTTGGGGAGTTCAGAATTATACTGTCAGCCAAAACTCATCTGGGCCTTAATAAAGGAAAAATAGTCTACCATTAGAGATATGAAGACTATACCAACTTACCATAAACCTCCTAGTTCATGTCATACATTATGTTTAAAAAATGAATTTGAAAACTGCTTATGAATTGCAAAATGATGTAGCTTTTAATGTTAAATACTTTAAAAATGATTTTTTAAAAATAAATGATGGAGTACATAATGTCTTCATTTTTTATGTACAGTATCTGCAAAGAATATTAACACAAGTCTCAAGGAAATTAATAGAAAAACTTTATTTTACAGTCAAAATACCTTAATTGTTTGTTTAACTCAATGTAGTAAAGTTATATTTTGCAAGATCTGTTACATTACTTTTTAATGCAAATAACTAGACATATTTGCTCTGAATTTGTCCTGATATTTTCTTAGTCAGAGGTCAGAAATGTATTGTTACAAACTCAACTGAGAGCAGCATTCTCACATTGAGTCAGGTTTTTTTTTTGGGTTTCTTATGGCGCATTCTCAAGGTTCCTGAGGCTGGAGCTTTGGGGGAAACAGGCTGGTTGGAGCGTTTGGAAGCCTCTGGTTGATATGTGAGGAGAAAGTCAAGGAGGTCGACCTCTTGTTCTTCTGGATCACACTCAACTTCAGCATGGAAGCCCAGTCTCTCAGCCTCCATCAGTGGGTCCTCCTCTTCCCTCTCTACCACCTCCTTTTGCTTGCCTTTCTGCATTTCATTATTCTCCTCCTCCTCCTCTTCCTCCTCTTCTTCATCTTCATCTTCCCCATCGTCCTCTCCATTAGTATCTTCCTTTAAGTCCTTATCCTCATACATCCCTCTTTTTGGGTAGCGGAAGACATGACTGTGATCACTAAAGGTTATTTGTTTTCTACTGCTGGGTGAGTCTCTGTACTTCCTCACTCCTTTTCCTATCTTTTCATCAATCGTATTATGAGGTAAACAAGGTTGGTCTTCTCCTACTTCTTCCTCTTCCTCCTCTTCTTCTTCCTGTTCTTGATATTTTTGGACGTCACTGACTGCTTCATTATCTTCTTCTTCTTCCACAAAGTCTGCTTCATTTGCTTCTTCACTTTCTTCATCCCCTGCTTCTTCATCATCACCTTCCTCACTTTCTTCCTCATCTTCTATGTCTTGGTACTGTTTGGTTTGTTTCAACTCGGTAAGGTTGTCTCTAGCAGCATCTAACTTATCATCACCTGCCCCATTCTGGACCTCTTCCTCCTCCTCTTCTTCCTCTTCTTCTTCTTCTACCACCTCCTCTTCATCCTTATCCTCATTCTCATCTTCTTCTTCCCTCCCCATTCTCTCAGCTAGTTCTTCAGCAGTAGGCACGTCCATATCTGGCTCCTCCAGAATGATGCTTGGATAGCGGCGTCCACGAAATGCTACTTCATACTTGGGATAGGTCTCTTCTGAGTAACCTGTGGAAGCAATGTTCACAATCACATAAACATCTCACGAGTAATAAGCAAAACAAAAACACCAAAACATAAAGTATACCTTCCCAGTCGGCAGAATAGGGAGTTTCCTCAGCTTCCATCTCTGGGGAGACACCCTCTAGAGGACGTCTCTCCATCATTACATGTGTAATCTGCTTTAGCTGGCGGAGCTTCCTCTCCTCTCGTCGCCGATTGCCCCTTCGAGAACTGTGACTAGGGCAAACACAAGAAGAAAAAACTATGGGTCAGTGTTTTTTTTATTGTCTTTCTTAGATTACATGTCCAATCTAAGCATGAGTAACAAAACTCAAAAAGGGAGACCAAGGTGACTCTAGATGACACTGAAATAAAGAATTATGATATTGTGACGATTTTCCAGCTTGGGTAATCATCAAGGGAAATGATAGGGACTGATGCCAAGGTTTAATGCTCAAATTGGACAATGGCCCGTCGCTTTATTGAAGCTCGTAACTCGTAAAGGAAGTGCGCCATTGAACACATTGAGAAATATGTACTACTCACTGTATTAACTGTATTTGTATTGAGGGTGAGAGGCGAGGTTGGCGGCTTAATGAGGTAAATAAAATGGAAGGAAATCTGTCCTGCAGCCTTTCATGGTGAGAGGCGGTTTGGTGAGCTAATGGGGGGTGAGCTAACAGAGTTTGTCTGTATATATATTTTTACATAAACATTTTCAGAGTAACATTTACATATTCACTGTTTTAGACTCTAGTCTGTTCACCTCATTTTGTAGTGCTGGATTGTTAAATTTTGTAATTCTTTATTGTGTCTCGTTAGACCTCTTCTCGATTTGGTCCTGTATTATTAAAACCTGCTTATCCTGAGGGGTTCTTTTCTGGTTCTCAAACAATCACCATTTGTTGTCAGATTGATGCCAAAATTGTCAGATAGCCAAAGATGTCTGAAAAATTAGTACTGGGCCATCTCGAAGTACTTTCACGTTTTCACGTTTTCACAGTATTTACTAATAATTAAGATTTGGGGGTATTTCAATCTCTACTGTGCAAAACATTAATAGATTTAAGGAATCTCTTGGAGGGAATTGAGTGCATAAAGTGCCAGGGCTTCAGCATAAGCGGAAGAACCTGCTCTCTGAATGATCTCTCCCCTCAAATGGCTCTGTGTCAAGAACAGTTTGTCTTTTGCAAGCGACTGAGCTCAGGATTACTTTGGCAAACCTTTTTCAAGCACTACAATTAATTGTTACATGCAAAAATGTAACTATTTTACTGTGCCAAAAGTAAGCCTAATGTTTACTGTGACCAGAGGTATTGCCCACTTCTGTGGGTTTGGAGGTATCTGGCATGAACAATCACATAGTGGAAACCTGTAATATGTGTCAGAGAAATTTTTATTTTTTTTTAGCAAGAAATGGACATTATGTGCTGAAGTTTTTGTGATGTAAAAATAATAATTAAACAAATTTTCCCACTTTTAATGTGCCTTATAACCTGTACAAATTAAACCTTGTTAAGATG
Source organism: Lepidarchus adonis (assembly GCA_037576955.1). Lineage (NCBI taxonomy): Eukaryota > Metazoa > Chordata > Actinopteri > Characiformes > Lepidarchidae > Lepidarchus > Lepidarchus adonis. The sequence goes on from JBBIGC010000039.1 coordinate 6,561,415, forward strand.
TGTTAAAAGCCTTAAAATAAATTCAGTTTTTATTGCAGAAGCATACACACTGAAAATTGCAAAAAAAAATTACCTTCAACTCAAGAGAATTTCAAGGGGCAAAAATCCCTGAATAAGAGATAATTATTTTTCATAAAATCACCTGTTCAGCTATTGTATGGTCTTGAAAAATGTTTTGTTTGGTCTACAATTAAATTATACAAGTTATAGGTCACGTTAAATGTGGGAAATTTTTTTACATCACAAAAACCAGGCATTTTATATCCACTGTATGCAAGGCCCATATTTATTTCAACAATACAAAAGGCAAATCCAGACAAATTCTGCACATACTACAATGGCATGGCTGCAAAAGAAGAGTCTGCTGGGGCGGAATTGAGAATCTGTTGTGTATTTTGAATTCTTTGATCGAACATATGTTTTTATTGTCCTGGCTTTATTTAATTTAGAATAAATATAAATCATAAAGGGCAACAACATCAAATAACTGTTTTCGGTGTCATATAGATCAAAGATGATATACCAATCACTTTTCAGTTTAAATTCAAAATTAACATATTGTCCCAACCTTTTTTTATTGTAGGTTGTAATTTTATGTGTAAACAAAGCAGAAATATTATAAGGTATGCTGTTATATAAATGAATGAGATTCATGTAGAAATCTGCAACAAGGTTTAATCATTGCAATGTGCTGACTGCTTGTAAAACCTCGAAACTCTAAAACCTTAAGACCTTTTTTATTGTTTTTGGCACAACTAACCACGATGTACTAGACACAAGCTGAGGCAAACCCTGAGACATCACACACTGTCTTAGAATTTGCCCTTTTCGTTCTTCTTTTGAACGAATTCCAGTGGGATGTCCCTGGAGATGTAGCCATTACTCTGTCAGCTCTTTGATCAGTGAGGTGAGAGGCGATGTGTAGAGTGGGAAATGTAGGTCGTTTACCTGGCAGGCGGGTGGACAGTTTTCGATGCTCTCCTCTCTCTCACTCCCTCCATCTGTCTCAGTCTGGCCTGTAGCTGAGCCATCTCATAATCAGCTGGAGGAACATTACACAAGACCTTCAGTATCAGGTTTAGCAGAGGGAAACTATCAACTGTGCTGATACACAGCATCCTAAAAGCTCGTTTGTATATTGAGCTAGGAAAAGAACATTTCTACAGCATAAGTTTAAACTGGCTGAGATTAAAGGGGTATTTCATCAATATTTCACTATTTCAGTATAATTCCATTCTTTAGATACTAGGCCACTCCATGACCTTAATGTACTTCTTCTTGATCTATTCTGTTGTTTCCTCGGCTGTATGCTTTGGGTCATTGTCATGCATCCACAACCCATTTTCAGTGTCCTGGCAGAAGGAAGGAGATGCGGAGATACGTGGCCCATACCATAATGCCATGAAGTTGTCCTGTGCCCTTAGCAGAGAAACACCCGAAAACATTATGTTTACACCTTGATGCTTGACAGTGGGAATGGTGTTCTTGGGGTCATAGTCAGCATTTGCCTTCCTCCAAACATGGCGAGATGAGATGAGGCCAAAGAGGTCTCATCTGACCACAGAACCTTCTCCCAAGCAGGTGTTCATTGGCAAGCTTCAGACGGGCCTTTGCACTGCAGGATTTTAACCCATTAAATTATTCAATTTTTTCAATTTTTTTTTCAATATTTAAAAAATGCATTTCTTTGCCTGTGAGCAAACTTACAAATTTATCAAGGGGTTAAATAATTATTTCCTCTTGTCTTATGCAAAAGTTTGGCCAGCCCTCTATAAATAACTCTCTACGAAATAGAAAAAATGCACAATATTTTCAGCAAACATTGATGCATAGTTGCTTTTTATGCTATAAATTGAACAAAGATAAAACAAAAAACACAAAAAACATTATTGTGGCATCGCAACAATAATAATATCAAGTAATTATGCATCGCTGTTTGCTGAAAATATTGAGCATGTTTTTCATGACCTAGAGAGACTGTGTTAACATGTTTAAATTATATATATATATGTACAAAGCAAAGGAATTTTTTTGAAAGGTTGGAACTGCCATAGGTCAGGCCTGCCTCAGGTGATCAATTCTACCTAAAATTCTATTCTTTGGCTCAAAACACAAAGTGCACTATAGTGCAATGTGACCTTAGTCCTGTCTACATGTAGAGCAGCAGGTAGCACCTGGGGAGCAGTGTAGCGAGATATTACTACTGCTCCAGGGAACCTCAGTGGATCTTGGGCTGGGAACTGAACCAGCAACCCTCTGCTCACAAAGCCTAACTGCTAGGCCACTACTGCTCTACTGATCAGTTATGTCTGAAGTTCTGTTATTTTATTTTCTTATTAAGAGCCTTAGATCTTGGATCAGAGTAGGTTAAGCTAAATTGAATGCTGACTCGTACATAAAAAAAGGCTTCTTTGCAGATTCCTCTGTCGCTTCCATTTCCCTCGCTCTTTGGCAGCCATAGGAGGAATCGAACTAACCCTCTTAGTACTGATCCAAAAGATGTGTCGTTAATTGGTATTAGACACCATTGGGCTGATACAACACTGCTAATCCAGGTTAAACAATAGAGGCAACAAAGCTCTTCAAGTCTGTGACAGGATCTTAATCTACCTCATCATAAGTCGCATGTGGTGTAGCTGTTGATAAGGAAGGGAGGGGTTTACAAGTAAATGAAGAGGACTGATAACAGGATTCAACTTACGTATCTCCTGTACTGCACATTCTGGTATCAAGATGGGGACTCTGCATTCTTCTCTGAGGCATCTGTCTTTGTATGTGAGCTATGGAGGAAACAATGTCACACAGTTGTAGGGTCTACAAAAATAAATGATAATTTGTTAAATCTCTTAAATCTCTTATGCCCTTATATCTACACTCAGCCGTGAAGTCCCACTTACAGCTGATAAACCTGATCTCTACAGGCTCTGAAGAGAATTCTCACCTTGAAGAAGATGTAGATGATGTAGAGGAATATTCCAAAGCCATAGACAGGAATGACCTGGCCCAGCAGGTTGGGTTTTCCAGCACCTTTGATCCTGGAAATGGCCTCAGGGTTGAATGGCTTTGTGTACACTGATTCCACCTGCCATTGATCATAGTCCTCTGAGAACGGCTGGCTGTATCTCAAGGGAGGAACATGGCCAGGACCAACTATTGAAAAAAACACCTTATTGTTACAAAGTAGTCCAAGAGTGTATATATATGTACAAACAAACAAAGGATGCTTTCAAAAATCAAAGTAATATTTGTTTATTTTTAACAATTTACAAAATGCAAAGTGAGCAAACAAAAGAAAAAACCAAATTAAATCAATAATTGGTGTTACTACCCTTTACCTTCAAACCAGCAACATTTCTAATAAGTACACTTGCACAAAAGCAGGGATTTTTGTAGAATAAAATTTAGGTGTATGTTAATATACCAAACAGGTGCTAATGATCATCAATTTAACATATAAGTTGAAGCACCATCATTTACTGGAACAGAAACAGCTGTATAGGAGCTGGGGAACAACAGGGGTGAGGAACAACCAAAATCTGCTACCAAGGTGAGGTTGTGGAAGACACAGGTCATATAACATGGCCACAGCACCAGGAAGCAAGGTAGTTTTACTACATCAGCAAGATCTTTCCCTTGGAGAAATTCTTTTCCACTGGTTCAAATTGAACTGCAACACAGACAGAAATTGAACTAAATACCTGCAGCCAATATTCATGTAAATCAGACCAGAACATATTGTGGCAATTTTTAGCTTGCGAAATCACCGAAGGGAAAAGATGGAGACTGACGACGTGATGCTTGAATTGGGATAGACCCTTCACTTCATTTAAGCTCTTAAAAGAACTCTAAAGCACACATGCGCCCCAACTGGCAAAACACACAGAGCAACTCATGCATCAAAAGAACTCCAGAACTTCTCGAGCAAAATGGCTGGGTCCACCGCCACGCCACTGAGCAGAAACATTAAGAACAGTGGCAGTGAACCCAACCCATTATTCCCAAACCTACACAAAAGCCCAAATGAGTCCCAATAGCACATGTACACACAAAACCCCACAATAAACACAAGTAAAACCCCCAAACAAACAAACAGTTACCCAGGTGCCGGATCTTGATGACATCTCTGACATGTAGGATCAACATCATTATAGATTGACTCACTGACTTTAGTGAGCTGTATATACGGTGTAGAAATTTACACTGAATCAGGCTAAGTTTAGCACAGATAACTAAAGAATGAACTCAGCGCAGAATGACATTCCTATAGACATATTTCCCCTGGGATGACCTCCCCCAAGTCCTCCTCCCACTGCGCTTTAATATTATAAAGGAATGATGGACACAACAAGTGAATAAGATTGTATAGATGTGAAACCAGCCCTTTTATAGAAAGACATGGGGTCAGGAAGGGGTCTAGGTGAGGCATCTAGGAGACCTGGAAAATGGGGGCTTAAATTGCTTTTAAAAATTGTGTACTTGGCAACAAAAACTTTTGTGAAAGCTTCTGAAATGATTGTGTGAAATGAATGTATGATTGATATATAAATGTCTTAATGCCCAGACAGGACCACAGTGAGAATGTGCCATCAATCAGAGAGGCATAAAACACAAGATTGGCTGATAGGAGCTGAAAAAGAGAACACCTGTATGCCAAAAAGGCATCGAAATTGATTCCAAATAAATTTAAAAGAGTCCAGTTAGGGAAAAAAGGGTTGAGGAAGAAATACTGGTAAACACTGTAAAAGATAGGACAATTTGGGAACAATAGTCATTTTGACGGCATTAACCCGAGCCATCAAGGACAAGGGTAGTAGCTACCAGCAATGAAAATCTTCTTCAATCCAAATCCATAAAAGGGCAAAATTTAACTTAAACACTTCCATAAATCTGGCTCTTATCTGAATACCAAGGTATGTAAAACCCCATTGAACAGTTTTGAATGGAAAATTCAGAGACATATTACGGGCAGAATCTCTCTTGTCCAAGTTTAACCAGAAATGCAGCCAAATGACTTGAGAATGCCAAGTATAGCTGGAACTGAAACAGAAAGATTTCAAATGTAAAGATCATCTGCATTGTAAAAACACTCTCTTTTCAAAACAGTTTCTAACCAGTCCAGTTATATGAGGGTATGGCCGGAGGGCTACGGTGAGTGGTTCTACAGCAACAGCAAATAAAAAAGGACTTAACGGCCAACCCTGACAAGTGGAACAAAACAAAGGCAAATACTCTGATTAAGTATTATTTGTTCAAACTGATGCCATATTGGAAGAGTAGATACATTTTTTCCAGGAAATGAACCTCTGCCCAAACCCAAATTGCTCCAATTCATTTTCTAGATTGCATGGACAATGTGGCTGTTTTAAGCTCGTCCATAGAAATTCAACCTCTAAACCAAGATCGGGTCCAATTTAATGGATCAAAAAAACTTTCAAACAAAGATGAATCAGTTACAAGCTCTGTGGTTTATAAGGAGGAGTAAAACTGTTTAAACTGGTCATTGATTTTTGATGGCTCTGTTGTTAGGCCACAAGAGGTATGAATTTGTAGAATTTGATGAGAGGAGGCGACCTGCTGAGTTTACAGGACTTGTCCCCATATTCATACTAAAAGTATTTAGCTTTCAGCAATAGGTCCTCAACTTCAGCAATGGAAAGGATGTCAAACACTGCTTGGACAGAGAGGCGCAAATATAAGTTCAGAAACCAATCTGTTGGCTTAATTCTTGTAACTTGTAACTGGTATTAGGAAATGGTTATACACACATGACCAAACTGAATGAAGAAGATGATTATCCATGAGGAAATAATGAAATAATCAAGTGCAAGAATGGTGGACCTGTGAAAAAAGGAATACTGTCTCCCAGATGAATAAAGAAATCACCAAGGATCGTAAAAACAGAAAACTCATCCATAAAGGACAAGATGGTTTTAGATTACTTAGAGGGTGCAGCAGTTTGAGGAAGAGCGCTCCAGCGTAGAGTCAAGCCAGCAGTTGAAATCGCTGCCTATGAGAAGTGTGTGTGTAGACATGTTGAGCAATCTAGAAAACACTGATCGCAAAAAGCTATGATTGTCCCAGTTAGGTCCGTATACGTTGGCGCTATATAACTGGATTGTTATATAGCTGTCCTGTCACTAAAACAAATCTCCTGTCAGGATCTTGAATAACATTAGGGCATAGAAAGTGAATTAACTTGTGAATTAAAATTGCCACACCTCTGGATTTTCCTCCAAATGAGGAGTGGAACTTTTGACCTACCCATGTCCTCCGCAGTCTAATGTGGGTGGAAGGATAAATGGGTCTCTTAGATGAAGACTATATGTGCTCCTAACTGATGAAGGTTATGGAGCCCCTTCACTTAATCTGGTTATTTAAACCATTGCAATTCTAAGTAAGTACTTTAAGACCAGTGTTGTGACAATTTCGGTTGTGAGAGTTTATATATACAAGTGGGTCAGCACAAGAGTAGAGCACAGTGAGATAGCCCATAAGAATAGCCAGATGTCCAGCGTCAGTCTTAAGATTTAAGATTTGTGTTTACAAAGTCCACTGCAGTGGTTGGGTCTACAAAATTGTGAGTGTCTCCGCCTGGCAGAATGATCCTGAGGCTTGTGGGGAACCTTAAGCCAAACTTAGTCAGTCGAGGCTTAAGGTCCAAAAAGGCAGCACATTTCTTGGCAACTGCTAATATATAGTCCGGAAAAATAAAACTTATTAATAAAAAAAATAAACCTTTTACCGTGGTACTGTAGCTATCTCCAGCCTACGTCGAATATCATTCCTCATTTGAAAGAAATGTACGCTAATGATGAACGGCATCGGTTGGTCACCCTCATTAGGTTTGGATCCGAGACTACGATGTGCATAGTCAAGTAAAGGCACCTCATCCAGGCCGAGCGCTTCTTTTAACAGCTGTGCGACAAATTCAGTTGGGCGCGGACTTTCGACCCCCTCCAGTACTCCATCCAACCTTATGTTCCTCCTCCTCGCTCTTCCCTCCAAGTCTTCGCACTTATCTTGGCACCTGAACTTGATCTCTCAGCGTGGAAACCGTGGAGTCTAGCGGGGTTATTGAGTCACTATGGTCCGTAGATGCGCACTCGAGTTTGGTGATAAGTTGGTCATGAGAGGAAAGTTTTTGTTGCAGAGGCTCGATATAATGTCTCAACTCCTCTCTCACTGAGGAAATCTCCATATGCAAATCAGACGACAGCAAATCTACTGTATTTCACTACAAATGTTGCCCTTCAGTGTGTCCAGCATAGCTTGTAGCTGGCTCAGGCTGCATGCACTATCAACACACGCCACCCACGCCCGTACAACTTGACTTGGTTTTTGTTTGTAGAGCTGCCATGGATGTTCCGAATGACAAAAATGAACTAAAAATGCCCATGCTTTAGTCCACCCGGCACCGATTGAATTATGTAAAGAAACTGTGTTAAATAGTTTAAGCTATCACAAAGTCGCAGAGCGAATGGGAAACACGTCCTACATCCTCGATGTTCAACTCCGTTCCCATGTTGAGTTAATTTGAGGTGACAGAAAACATACACTGTTATACAAGCTGTACACTGACTACTTTACATTGTAATATGTAATATAATAAAACATTTACAAAAATCTGAGGGGTGGGGTGTACTCAGTTTTTTGCACTTAATCTTTTCCTATAACATTTGGCAAGGTTGGGGAATACATTGACAGAGCCTTTGCACAATCTTTCTAGATCGTCCAGAGTCCTGGATCCTCTCTTATGCACTCTCCTCTTCAGTTCACCCCACCGGTTTTCAATGCAGTTGAGGTCTGCGTACTGAAATGGCAATAGGAGGAGCTTAATTTATGTCTGCTGAGGCATTTTTGTGTAGATTTTGCCATATGTTTAGGGTCATTGTCCTTCGGGAAGACCCAATAATGACCCATTTTCAGCTTTCTGGCAGAGGCCATGATGCCATGCACCCTAACAAGGTTCCTAGGGCCTCTGGAAGAGAAACAGCCCCATAGCATCACAGACCTTCCACCATATTTTACAGTGTACATGAAATTATTTACTTATCCTTGGATTTACACAAGAATGTTTACACACAGTCCCAGTTGAAGTCCTAGAAATGCTTAGCAAACTCCATACATTTACATATCTGATTGTAGGTGAGAAAAGGCTTTTTCCTTGCATGTCCCCTAAACAACTTGTTGGCATTGAGAAAGCATCTTATGGTTGTCATGGATACCTCAAGCTACCACTCTTTGGTGCAATTCTCTAACATTGAACTATATAGTCCACAATGCATTGCTCCCCATGAAACACTACGCATCTCACAACAAACAACTAAGAGAGAGACTCATATTAGCTATATGTGTGTTACTCGTTCATATTTAATAAACATATGCCATCCTTACATGCATGAGTTCTGTATTACTTTGCATTTGGAGAAACGGAACCCTGACCTAACTCCAGAACCCCCTGTATATAATATACTATCTGGTCACTTTATTAGCTAATCAGTCAATCACATGGCAGTAATTCAATGCATTTAGGCATCTAGACAAGCCGCTGAAGTTCAAAGCATCATCAGAATGGGAAAATTGAAGTGACTTTGAGTGTGGCATGGTTGTTGGTGCCAGAAGGTTTGGTCTGAGTATTAGAAACTGGGATTTTCAAACACAACTACCTCTAGGGTTTACAGAGAATAGTTCAAACTTTTTCAAGTCAGTAATTCGTTGCATGGGCAGAACTGCCTTGTTAAAGGAAGAGGTCAAACAAGAATGTTAACATCATAAAATCTCTGAACACACAACACATGAAACCTTGTGTCAACAGTTCGGGTTGGTGGTGGAGGTGTAATAGTGTAGGTAACATTTGCTTGATACACTTTGGACCCCTTAGCATCTGAGCAATGATAAAATGTCACTGCAGTATTGTTGCTTAACATGTTCATCCCTTCAATACCACAGTGCAGTCATCTTCAGATGGCTACTTCCAGTATGATCATTTCTGTACTCCAGTGTCCTCCACAGTCACCTGATAGAGCACCATTGGGATGTGGTAAAGTGTGTATA
>JBBIGC010000039.1:6600559-6611643 GCA_037576955.1 Lepidarchus adonis
TGTAAAGCTGCTTTGTGACAACTTCTGTTGTAAAAAGCGCTATATAAATAAAACTGAATTGAATTGAATTGAATTAAACATTTTTCACAGAGAGGAAAAACAGTTCCTAATATCATAATGCCTACAGAGTGATAACAAATTGTTTTTCTATTGACAAAAAACATGACTTTTTATAAATTTTTTCCAGATAAAGATGAGATAAGTTTGTTCCCACTTAGAACCTAACACTATTAAACTCATATTATGAGCACTGCACGGAATTCAACACCAGAAACTTCACCCCAATGGTAGGTTAGTTGTGTGTAGTAGTTATGTGGCGTTGGCAGTTATTGCCTCAAGTTTGATTAGTTTTGTTATATAATAATGTTGACGTTGTCTAGTGTTTACTACCTTGCAAGACTTGGGATATTATGAGACATCTGTAACTTTAATAATAATTATTTGAACAATTCTTATTGCAATAGCATTATAATATGCACCATCTATATTACATGTATTGAGACACTGTCCACATTACTGGGTATATTTTAAAAAGCATTTTTTCTTTTTTTTTTATCCTTTTACACAAGCATTGCTTTGAAAATATTTGTCAAAAGCGTTCCAAAGTAACAGGTGGCAGCCCTAAACCATATAGCAATGTTGGCCAGAAGCAGTGGTGGAGGAGGCCATTACTGTTTCTGGTATGAATGTAAATAAACATGGTGTACAGTGTAACCTTAGAAGGGGTTTTCAAAAATCTCGACATAAATGGCCTGAGTGTAATCTGTCCATCTATCCATGCATCCATCCGTCCATCCATTTAATTTAATCCATTGAATGTAATTCTCTGGACAAATTGACTGTTCAAAAGTCAACATTTGTAATGGCATGAGGTGTATCAGTGTCCACAGCACATGACTTACATATGTTTGATGGTCTTGTTGACATGGAAAGTGTTTATTGGCATTTTAGAGAAACATTTGCTGGTACAAGGGTAACGGCATTTCCCAAGATGTTCACAGTTATTTCAGTAATATAATGCCAGGTCATTCTGTAAAAATTGTTTTCAAGACACAGTGTGTACTTACTTAAAGTATAATGCATCATGAACAGTATGTTGCATCATGAAGATGCATCAGATATTGACAGCTTTGGAATGTTGAGTAGCTGATGTCTTGTATACAGTAAGAATCCCACTGTCCCAACTTATTTGAGTGTGTTGCAGTTGTTAAATTCTAAATGTATATATTTGATCAGTAAAAACTGAAAAATTTTCTTGTGCACTTTTGTTAGTTAAATAAGTCAAATGATCAAGTTACAGATTCTTGTTTTTATTGCATTTTACAAAATTTCTCCACTTTGCTTTGTTTGCATCATGTACTGTGTTATAAAATTGATATATATACATATATATATATATATCCTTTTTATTCACTAGTCCAATATGTCCAATGTTTAATCATGCTCATTGATCATATTAGACATGGCACAGGTGATCTACTATTCACATTATCAGCAAAGTGAAGACAAGTCTACCTCAGCCATGAAGGATTGTCAGGCAAGGGCTGGTGCTAACCTTTTGATAGCTTCAATATAATTATTATTGCATTTTTACTATTTGCAACTTTACTTAATTCTATTTATGTCCAGAATCCAATTCCTACCAAATAAAAGCATCAATTTCCTTTGGTTACTCCACTAATATAGCTTAGAATAATGAACTCATTTCACTGTTGTATGGAAATTGGGTCTCATTACAATAATTTTGCCTGATACACAAGCCACCCGATATTTAGAGCAAGGCCCTACAGTCATGTAGTGGGTTATTATGCTATACATCACAAACTGCATTAGGCTTATAAAACCTGTCACTGAAAAAGGTTCGAAACTTTCAGCACCCGGCCCTGTGGGTTAATACATCTCCTCCAGAGAAGACGCTGCAATGCATCAGCTGCATTACAATGCACCCTCACAAATGAAATTTCTGTGAGGTTACAAGCTTTCCGGCTTTGTCCATTTTTACTTTTTGTATACAATTTGCATCTAATAACGATGTGGAATAGTAAAATACATGTGCAATAAATGTACAAGTTATTAAAAAATATAATTAAATAGTTTATTATAGTCACCAGCTGCCCAGGTTTGTGTCCGAGCTCATTGAGGCTGTGTTTGGGTCAGTCTATAGGATCAAACTACTGACAGGTAGACCCAGGCTTTCGATATATATACATTTCAATATATATTACTACAGAGTACATTTAAAATATTTTTCTTTTTGTTTTCCATTTGTTTCTGCATTTGTTTTTGGAAGATTCTGACAGTTTTTCAACAGTATGTTGAAAGAGTGCATTTGTTGAAGAAGGGGCTGATAGTAGATAATTCAAAGAAACATGGCACCCTGGCCTCAAGTAACGCTCCTCACACCAATAAATATATATACGTAACTACCAATACAAGTACTATAATACTATAAAAATATTACACTTTTACTCTATTGCTAACAAAAGCCAAACCAGTTTATCTCTGGTGGTATACAGACTGGGTTTACATTATTCTTAATACTTTTACACAAATCAGAAAAAAATGCAGCACCTGTGAACCTACACCGATCAGCCATAACATTAACACCACTGACAGGTGAAGTGAAGAACATTGAATATTTAGATATTTCATTACAGTGGCACTAAGGGAGGTGTAATATAGTCGGCAGGAAGTGAACTGTCAGTTCTTGGAGTTGAAGTGCTGAAAGCAGGAGCATAAGGATCTGAGGGCCTTATTATGATGGCTGGAGCACCTCCAAAACAGCAGGTCTTGTGGAGTGTTCTAGGTCTCCATCTCCTACTTTTGAGCCAGACGGTAACATGACTAGCTCATTACCATACTTCCCCAATGGTAGGCCGCCCCACATTATAAGCTGCCCCATTCTATAAGCATTTCTATAAACAGAAAATGCTTATTTATATTTTTAAAACCTAATATAATCCATCCCATGTTATTAGCTGTGGCGTTACTGAATTTACCAGTCTGAAGTAAAAGTATCTAACTTGACCCAACCCTGGAGACCTTTGTAGCTTTATACCGGTAGTGACATTATACCGTAGTTGAGCATAAAATTTGGAACTTACAGATATCAAGCTCTAGGCATCATCTGTAATATGTGAGATGCACACGTACAACATTAGCGGCAGCAAAGCAGCACAGGTTGCAATTGACATTTACGAATCCAATTTTAAGCTACACATCAGCTTCACATGAAACTACACATCAGAACTGCGGAGACTCTCTCCACCTTCAAGAAACACCTCAAAACTGTACTATTTCGCGACTACCTCAGCATCTAAAACACTCGTATATATGAATAGGACATGTTAACTATGCTGTAGCACCTGCCTTCTGTTTAAGAATTAATCATAAGCTTTTAATGAAAGTGTAGAAATGTGTTTCACTTTCAGATAGTAATGTTGTAGCTCTTATATACACTGTTGTAGCACCTGCACTGTTTTTATGACTAAGAAGATTATGTTGAACTCCCTGTAACCTGGAAGTCACTTTGGACAAAAGCATCAGCCAAATAAATAAATGTAAATGTAAGAAAGGAAAACCGAATAATTTTTGCATTTCAGCGTTGATAATTTTATATTGAAGAATTTACATGTAGATGGATAATTGACATCACTGCATAACGGAGCCGTGCAGAGCAAGTTTCCAGCATCAAAAAAAGTTTCTGACTGACCAGAATATGACAATTATGAGTTGTTACATTTAATAATGTCTGGCATAGCATAAACAGAGCATTAGAAACCAACATGCTGTGAGTGACTGAGATCAGCCACTCACCCCAAAAATCCACACAAAATAACCCAAACTGCACAAAACAGTCCCACAATAACACACACCAACAAATTCCCCCAAATAAACACGATAAAGCCCCTAAAACAATCCCAAAAGCGCAAAACACATTACCCAGGGGGGTGTGCGGCACCAACACATGCCCCCCTCAGCCTCAGCTCCTCTACAATATGCTGCATTTAGATTAGATCAACTCTACAACCCCTTTTATATTAAAATACAGAGAGAGTCTGTGTATTTTGGTGCATCAAGGACTACCATGAAGGTTAGGATAACTGCTATCTGGTGCTAATTCTGGCAACTTGTTTGTTTGCAGGAAAGTAGCATGTGGTGGTTTCACGGGGAGCAATGCATTATGGACTGTGTAGAGCAGGGGTGTCCAACTCTGGTCCTGGATGGTCGGTTTCCAGCACAGTTTGGTGATTTCCCTGATCAAGGACACCTGTGTAGAGTGTGGAGCGAAGAACGGGTGGCTAGTGCAGAAAAGGTATAGCAGCGCATGTTGGAGCAGCTTGCAAATGGGAACGGCAATAGAAATTGTGCTCTGTGCTGAGAGAAAGCATAAATAAAAAAAGTCACAGGTCCTAAAACAGAACTCTGCTCTGAATGATACTTTTAACTAATGTGTTTTCATGTTTTTAGCAAGTCCTTTAAGCAAGCCGTACCCATTACCAGGTTTGCAAAATCAATGTATAAGCCATGACCTACTGTTGGGGAAATACGGTAACCAAGGGGTCTTTTTGGATACAGTGACGCAATTTCACTGATTTGTAAATGTCACCATTACAAATGTTTTTGTGCAAGAGCTTTATGCCATCTTTTGGCATGATGCTGCCCTGTGTGGCTGCCCATGTTACCTATGCCTAAATCCACCACTGAGGATGCCTTTCCAGAGAACCATGCTTTCCCATCAGTGTCACCGGCTCAAGACCATCCTTGGCAGAGCCCAGTGTGTTGGCTTGGTGCTGTAGTGGTAGTTCACTCGTCCCTACGAGGCCATGGTTTAAAATCCTGGGTCAAAAATTGCTTTTCTATGGGCAGTGGTGGCCTTGTGGTTAGGACCTTACCATTGTGATCAGAGTGTTACAGGTTCAAGTACCAGCCCAGGTTCTGAGGTACCCTTATCCAAAGCTTCTAATGCTAGGCTGCTACCTGGTGCTCCTGTATAGCAATGACATACAATTACATTGTCAATTTAATCCTTTCTTGCATCCCACTGATTGAATGTAAAATTACATTTAATCTATTTCTAATCTCACAATAAACTGATATAAATTGGTTGCTACATTTAGTCAACATTAGAACAAACAATCTCATTCACTGTGCTAGTTTAACTTATATTATTTAACATTGCTGGTAGTACTTATAACAGGAGCTACGTACTTTCTGCTGAGGCTTCTGACTGCGAACTTCAGCTGTTATGCTGCCAAATGAATCGAAACCAGACTGCTAAATCATTTGTGACCACATTACCAGCATATGCCACTGTCTGTGGCCAAAGACACATGCCCAGTATACCATACCACTTGCTTGTTTTTCAGTCAAAGCTGCTTTGAATGCTGTGGTCTTTCATTTTCTTGTTGTGTCTTGATTTTTCTTCTGTGTTACTCTGTTGTGTGGTGGATGCCTAAAGTAGCAAATAGACAGGAAATACTAGAGAAGATTTCTCTGACCAGTCTCAGTTTAGCTCTTATTTTACTTTCTGTGTTTTTTTTCCCTTTTTAATGTGAATAGTTGCTGTTTACACTGTTTTTATTATGTATACATTTTATGCTGATTTTTTAAATGTATACTTATGGACCAACCACAATATACTTACAAACATGTGAAAAAATAAAAGTGACATTTTCTAACCATTTTCATAATTAAAATGTATGTTTATGTATGTATTTTTGGAACATCTGATTCTAATTGAATGGACTTTTAAGTAAAAAAGGTAACTCCATCAAACTAGAATCAGATGTTCTGCGTTGTTATGATGTCAAGATCCAAGGCCTTCAGAAAGAGTTAGTGAATACCTAAGAGTTTGGCAAGTGATTTAAAATGTAAAACTCTAATAATTTTAAATCATTCACCTGTAAGGAAAATCATCTTCAACAGGTATATATTTAAAAGATTATTGATTTGTCCAGGACTGGGTGGCCCAGCAAATTTAACCCTAGAGCAGACTGTTGGATGGAAAGTGTTCAAGTCAAGTCAAGTCAACTCAAATTTATTTCTATACAACTGAAATTGTATTTATAGAATTCAGGCCTGAGCCCCTAACGAGCAAGCCAAAGGTGAAAGAGGCAAGAAAAAACTGCTGTAAACTGTAGGAAGAACCTTAAGAGGAACCAAAACTCAGCAAAAGAACCAAATCCTCCTCTGGTTGACATTGGATTTGTCTCTAGACACTGTATTATAGAAAGTAAAAATCTTTGCCTGTTCAGAGATGCTGGGAAATTCAACATTTTCCATGAGGGGTGTTTAATATTTTCAGATGACTGTATGCCACTCATGGTTCCTCTTGTGCCTGCCCTAAAGTAGCAGCTAAAAATGGTGCTCAAAGACCTATGATCCTTAGTTCCTGCAGTGTACATGTATACATTATAATACACAATGTACAATGGACTATACAATTTGCAATATACCACATATAGTACACAATATATATATATATATATATATATATAAAGATGATACCATTGACAGTAAATACACTATACTGTATACAATGCATAGTACACAATAGACCAGGGGTGGGCAACTAATAACCTGTGCTGAACACCTGCCCTCCAGCACCAGAGATAGAATGTAGAATCAGTGTGTAGACTTACACATGTAGGATACAGCACTATACAGTAGACA
The DNA here is from genome assembly GCA_037576955.1 of Lepidarchus adonis. Classification (NCBI taxonomy): domain Eukaryota; kingdom Metazoa; phylum Chordata; class Actinopteri; order Characiformes; family Lepidarchidae; genus Lepidarchus; species Lepidarchus adonis. Next base: position 6,607,235 of record JBBIGC010000039.1, read on the forward strand.
GTGCATAGTAAACAATATATAACAGACTATGCAATTAAATTTCAATATACAATCTACAATATTCAACATATGCAACACAATATACAATATACTATACATTACGGCGTAAATATACAATGGACAGTCAACAATATACAAAGGGGTGGGCACCAAGTGTCGGGCACAGTTTGGTAGTTCCCCTGCTTAAATACACCTGGTTCAACTCACCTGTTAATCACCGGGTGTAGTGAGAGTGGTTATAAAGGGGAGCTACTAAACTGGACTAGACAACAGTCCAACTCCTGCAAGAGACAAGACAATATAGTCAAGTCAAATCAATGTTATTAGTACAGAGCTTTTACCAACCCATTTTGTCCTAAAGCAGCTTTACAGAATTGACAAAACCCGGGTCCGAGTCTCATAATCAAGGGGCCAAAGGTGACAGAAGTAAGGAAAAAATTCCCAAAAATGTAAGAAGAAACCTTCGGAGGAACTAAGGCTCAGCAGGGGAACCCATCCTCTTCTGTTTGACCCTCAAGAGTGATAACAGACATAGAATATAAGAATGGACATAAATATTATATATATATATATATATATACAAATATATATAAATATAAATATAATAGTGATAGTAAAGCATTACAATAATCTAACCTAGAGGCAACAAAAGCATGAACAAGTTTTTTTCTCATAATATTCCTTATCTTAGCAATATTTCTGAGATGAAAGAAGGCAGTCCTAGTAGTGTTATCTACATGAGCTTCAAATTAAACATTGGGGTTGATGATCACACCAAGGTCTTTCATTGATGCACAAGATGAAACAGAATGGCCTTCCAGAGTTCTGAGCTGCAAGTGGTCCTATTATGAGTACTGTATTTTCCCATCTTTAGGCCGCCCCACATTATAGGCCGCCCCAATTAATAAGTCACAGAAAATGCTCATTTGAATGAATATATTGATCTGAAGTAAAATAATTTAATTTGGCAACTCTATACTAATAGTGACATTATATCATAGATGAGCGAGAACAGTCCAATTTCATAAAATTTTGAATTAACCAATATCATGCCGCAATGCAATGATTATAATGCAGAATTTAAGCTCCAGGTCATTGCTTTTGTGAAGCAATGTCTACAATATGCAATTAAGCAAGCTGCCCCCAATACCAGGTTTGTAAAATATGGTAGTTCTGTCTTTTCAGAATTTAACAGTAGGAAGTTTAGAAGCATCTACTGTCTAATGTTCTTTACACATTCCTCAATTACATTAAGTTGGTGTTTCTTATCTGACTTTGCTGAAATATATAATTGTGTGTTGTCTGCGTAGCAGTGGGAGTTAACTTCATTCTTTCAAATAACATTCCCCAGAGGTAACATACTGAATACAGGGAGAATAGTAATGGGCCTAAAATGGATCCCTGTGGAACATCAAACTTTACTTTGCTATGAGCATAGGAATCATCATTAGGGCTCTAACGCCAGAGCTGGGGGGCTACTGACGGTACCTAAGACATTCAGGCAGTCCCCTACAGTGCTACACTCACTCTCACTATCCCTCTCTAGAGTCTGGATGTGCACCTCTAACACTGCAATCTTCTCCATCAGGGAGCTAACTAAGAAACACCAGTCACATGTAAACTTATTACTAGTGAAGGAGGAAGAATAACTGAACATGATGCACTCGACACACTGAACGAACTAAATGGTAGCCATGGTGATCTAAACATACCTTAGCCACAGGTAAATGTCTTCGCATGTAAAAATGCATGTAAAAATGCCTTCGCTTGTTGCTGTCATAGGTCTGGGTAGGAAATGCACTCATTGTAGGAAAAATGTTGAGCATGGCGGATTGTGTGCAAAAAGTCCAACAAAATAAGCTATGCACAAGATTATCGATGAGAAGTACACAAAATGTAATGTTTAGACACCAACCCCGACTGAAACCCGCAGCAAACAATTCAGCAAACCAATATACATACAGTACACTTTATGGTGTATCGTGTTAGTCTGTACTATAAAATAGACAAATATATTGACAATGTGCACCTTGAGTAAGGAGGTGCTGGAAATTTTAATGTTATGGTAATTTGGATTTAAAGTTGAAAAATTTATGACACTACATTGAGCAGCATAAGGTCAAACTACCAAGCCCGACCTCCATCCCCACTCCCAATAAGTATGTATACATTGCGGTGGCTTTATAGGTTCATCTCAGCGCTGAGTCCAAGCCTTGTTCTGCCAGATGACCACCACTTAGCATGATTCACCTGAGCTAATAAACACTGTGTCTGCTTTAAGTGACTGACTGCAGGGGATCTAAGCTTGACAACAGATGCCAGTCTTCAGCGGGTGCCATAATGTGGCATTATTTTAATTGCTTCGTTTCCATGTAGCAAGCTGCTCGCTTTGTGACAGTTTGTCATAGTTCTTAGTGAGGGAGAAGAGAAGAGAAGTGATGCATCTGCTGGCGGTGCGAGATCCCATGAAGGAGGTGTCAATAGATGCAGCCGTAATTGCCACAGCTTGGAGGAGAAGCTCGTTCTTAGCTTGCACTCACAAAGAGGGAGAAGTGAAACCCTAGCCAGGCTAGCAGGGGTTCGGAGACAAAGCGACAAAAGTGCAGTAATTGTTTGGCGAGCTGTGTGTCAGCAGGGACGTGTGATGCTGAAAGCGACACTTTCTTGTGCTTAGCACCTCCGGCAGTCGAATACCATTCCACAATCACCAGACGCTTCGGCTGGAACGGTAATCTTTAGTAACAATCAATTACAATGGGCTTCCCTCTTTTGTCTGCCACTCCTTGCTAGCCACATGGCAAGGCCTGTCTGGTAAATATACACTTCCTTTTAAATGTGGTATAATGTACATGAGCAAACCACTACGGCAGAAGGGGGGAGCATGAAACCCAGTAATGGCAGCTCATTTAAGGCTCTCTTGCTGGGAAAATGAGGATGGAGGCATTTTGTGTTTTTCTTCCATTATACAGATTGAGTTACTCTGTTGTTCTTTTTAAAGACATATGTTGTGGTTGTGCCTGGATGTGCTAAGGTCTGGCAAGCATAAAAAGGGGAAAAATAAACCACATTCATGTCACATTTGTCCTTTTCTGCTTTTTAATGGACTTCTCCCATAGCTAATTTCCAAGGCTAGCGGTGGGAGGCTTTTGCCAAGCGTCTGACTTGCCCCTGCTCATTCCTGGTTTGGGCCAGCTGCAGCATTCTGGTCATTTTCACCAGTTAATAATAGAAGCAGGAATGGATGCCTGTGGAATGCGTTGAACATAAATTATACATCTGCTCTGTTTTCCTCACGCAGTATTAAATTCCATAAATTTAAGGGGTCGAGGCTTGTCAGCACTCGGTTGCTATCTCTGAAATGTGATCATTGGAAATTATTGTGAAGATTGAGCGCTGCTTTAAAGAACACATGGGTTGTATTGGATCTGACTGAATTATGAAAACATTATTCAAATGCTGCTTCTCTGTGAATTCACTGGGCTTTCATCACCTCAGAATGTGATAGAGGGATGAATTCGAGACACAACAACACCATACACAGGGATTTGGGGACTAACATTTCAATTATGGACCTTTGTGAAAACAGGGGGCTTATTTATGACAATTAACATAAAATGGACCGTGTCAGCACACAATGATCCCATTTTTAAGGAATAGCTACACAATTTCCGCTGATTGTAAATCTGGTTTGTGACCATACGGGCGCCTATTGAGAAGCTAATTAATTTGCTCATGAGGACAATTATCAGAGAGCTCATCATTTGCATTTTTGTGCCCTCATCCTCATTTCTGTCTCTCTCTCTTTCTCTCTTTCTTTCTCTCTCTCGCCTGATCTCTCTCGGCCGTGGTTTACAGCGGCCTGTGTGAAGCCTTTGGAAATGTCAGTGAATCACGGCTGCATGGTACAGATCGGAGAGACTGGAGGAGACTAGTTGTTCCTCTGCTGCCTGCTCAACACATGCCCAGCATTCTGCCTGCCCGCCTTCCTGCCTGGCACCAGTGCGCAGACACTATTGAATTGAATGGTCCACAGATTACTCCATTATTTCTATATAGCAGCATTGTGGGGTGGACTAAAGGCCCATTATCTGAGTGACTGAGACCATCGGAACTTATTACATGTGTGACCTTTAAGAGCCTTTTGCCGTGATGGATCTCAGGTGAGAATTTACTGGAATCAATTTTTTATCCGGCGGCGCAGGCAAGGCTCCGGTGGCAAGAGACGACGGCCAGTGAACGAATGAGCTTGTGTGAAACGTTAACTTATAAGAAGAATCCAGCAGGCCAGTTGGAGATGGGAAGGATTATAAAGCACCTCTAATGCCTTTGTGTCCTCTCCGCACAAATTAAAGAGACTTTGAACTGGAGGAGCTGGGGGTTGGGGAGGTGGGTGGTTGGGTTGGGTTGGG
>JBBIGC010000039.1:6628054-6639231 GCA_037576955.1 Lepidarchus adonis
GTGTGCGCGTGGGTGTGTGTGTGTGTGTGTGTGTGTGTGTGTGTGCGTGTGCGTGTGTGTGTGTGTGTGTGTGTGTGTGCGTGTGTGTGTGCGTGTGTGCGTGTGTGTGTGCGTTTGTGTGTATTGAAAAGTAAAAGGTCAGCTTGCATGTGCTGGCCATGTGCGCTTGTAAGGGCCTTGGCTGATGCAGGTGTGGAAGGACGTTAAAAGTTTTATGGCTGATTTGCCGTTTGCTTGGCTGCTTAAGCCTCCCACCCTCAGAGCCTGTTCCAGTCTCACTCGGTGCTCAGTGTGTGCACCTGTGAAAATCAACACTTTTATTAGCATTGCATTGATTGCTGCAATTAGAGGCCAGGCTTGTCGTTTGTGTTGATTGGCAGTGCTCGGTTCAGAGTATAAAGTTTTTCTTTCTCCTGAGACCTCCGCCTGCCCTCAACTGATTCGAACACACATACACGTGTTTAATAGACTGTGCACCCATTCAAAAATTTAATGTTAACAATACATTTCAGTGAGTTAAAACAAAAAGATAAAATTAAAATTATTAAAAAAAAAAAAAAAAAATATATATATATATATATATATTCCCATGATACTGATTTTACATTTTAAAGTCAAGATTCGATAAAATAAAAGTGTTTTTATTTGAAACAGCTCTCATTATAATTTAGGTGTGGCTAGGTGTTAGGTGTGACTCACACAAAAAATTGTTCTTAAACTTTTTTCAGTTTTTTTAAGCCCAAAATAAAATAAAATAAATACCATTAGGCTGGATATATACTGTATATATAAATTTCCACCTTGAACTTCTCTAAGAGCTTTAAGGGGATTTTTATGTGGTGATGTCAAAGCAGTGGTGCATCAGTGGCCACTCACTCAATCAAAAACATTTCTTGCTGATGACATTCAAAAGTCGGTACGGTGCTTGGAAAATTGCATCAGAGTGGAAGGAGATTAAAGTGATCATCTGTGGTCTAAATGTGTGACAGCACTTCCCCATGTGATGTCACTTTACCTCGACAGCTCCTGGCAAAGCAGCAGAGATTACAGAGAGCAGCGGCATTTGGACGACAATAACTTTTGAATAGAACTTTAAATGCGGAGCTAAAACAGAAAATGAACAGATTGTCTTTCATTTTCAGCTCTAACTTTAAGACCAGCATTTCCAAGGAAGGGGGGAAAAAAGAGGTTCAGCTTGAAGTTTGTGTTTGTTCTTTTTAATTACTCGATGTCCTTTTAAGTCTGAAGTAGCTTTGAAAGCTCTTTAGGAGGCTGGAAAAGTTTTCTCCATGAATAGCATGAAAAGCCTCCATTTAGCAAAACTATGGAGAAGAGTTTGCTTTATATTGTGTTCGTTAACTAAGTATTGGACATCTGTAAATGAAATTTCAATATGCTCAAAGACCCCAGCTGATTCTCTCCCAGTTCCTCCAGCACAATGAATGAAACTAATTGCTTTAAATGGCAGAGCCTCCTGTGGCTCCATGCGCATAGAAACAAGAATTACCACCAACAGATGAAAATCAAAAGTAATGTGACAAAAGATTGTGTCACCTCAGTCGCAATCCTTTAATTGCACTTCCTTTGTAGATGAAAGCCTTTCAAGCGGCACTGCTTTGGAAGTGGTGAGTTTAACTCTTTCCAGTCCCAAATGGAAATGTTTCTCCAACTTTAACCCTGTTCCCTAATGTAAAATTCCCCAATTGATTTAAAAAAGTTCAGATCAGAATACCATTGACACATCATTCAGATTTTAAACCAAGTAAAGTACAATTTTGAAACAATTATCAAATTCATATTCAAGGTTTAATTTGTTTTTTGTATGAAAAAGGAAATTCACCGTATCAAGAAGTCTTTTAGCTGGAAAAAATCCCAAATACACTACATATACCTTCCAAATTTGTATATTTTCATCCCACACTTGTCTATGTGTAAAATCTCAAGCTGTAAAAACAATTACTTAATGTATCATTTAATAAGATGTAAAATGTGCATTTAAGCAAAACAGTTCACTGTGATCACAGATCACTCGAAGATCTGTGACCCTTCTGTTACAAACCCACTTCTTTAACCATTCCACCATGGCTGCCCCCTGTAGACCAGAGGTCCCCAACCTTTTTTGCGTTACGGACCAGTTTAATGTTGGACAATATTTTCACGGACCGGCATTTAAGGTGTCGGGGATAAAAACAACAAAATAAAACAATACGACCAACACATAAACTGTGGTATTTTGTAAATATAATAATAAACGTGAATCCACTGTGTAATTATGTGACTTTATTAGCAGCGTTCTCCTGAAATGCATGAACATTGAGAGTAAAAGCCTCCTCTCTGTCCTGTAATGCTCTCTGGTTGCTATGGTAACGCATAATCATGCGTCAGGAGTGAGTCATAGATGAAAGTAACGGATAAACTTCAGTCATTTTTCGAAATAAAAGCCTGTTCATAATAAATAAAACAGAAACAATGTAAGTTATTTATTCTTTCTGTGCGGCCCGGTACCAAATGACTCATGGCCCGGTACCGGTCTGCGACCCGGGAGTTGAGGACCACTGCTGTAGACGATGTACTGTGACTCTGGGAAAAGTATTGGAATGTTTTGACCGCCGACCTCATTTTATGCCTTGTAGCAGCCAAATCAGTTTCAGTAAAAGGCTGTAAGAAGAGCATGTGTTTAAATAAAATGACAGTGCTACTGAACGGAATGTCTAAATGTCCAAAACAACCAAAAATTGACATTAGTCCATCATTGAGTTATTGCCAACATTCATTTATCAATTCTTGACATGCGAGTTATAGTCTTATTGAATGCATAAAGGCAGATGGTCGTCGCAAATTCATCAGTGGCTTAAATAAACTGGAGCACAGAGAGATCTGATTCAAATCAAATCTCTAACGTGGAGGCATGCTTATTTCCGAGCCAAATCACGCTCATAATCAGATGGCAATTAGAATTATGTGTGACTCACCAAAAGCAGCGCTTCGGCCTCATCTGAAAGCCCAGACTGCGCTTCATTCGCGGCACCTGCTGCTCTTAATACCACAACAACAGTTGGAGATTTGAAGTCATTACTTTATTCCAAATAAAACCTTAATTAATTCATCTTAAAGCACGCCTTTCCCCGTCCACACGCAAAATCTGCTGCTTTTTTTAAGGCCTTTTGTTTAAAAACGCCTTCTCCGCCCTATGATTTTCACAGGTTTTTAGATTTTTTTCCCCCATGATTATGAATGTGGACACATGGGCCGAACCAGAAAATGGAAAACCAGTATGAACATTTAAGAATCTTTTGTTTTTAATTCACACTAGTAATAAAATTGCATTACAATTTCATAAAATAAATGTTCCGGTTTATATATACAGAGAAAACAGACTGTACATTACCCTCTGAGGAGCCATAGTTCCACCCCAAAAGGGAGGAGAGAGGAAAAAAGGCAGAAAAAATGATACAAAATGAAAAATAAAAATAAACCTGAAACAAACATCACAAAAACATACAGGCAATACAGTGCTCAGCTAAAGCAGGCACAACTGTACATCGAAACTTGTAACTGCTCAGTGTTGGGGAGGGATGGGAGGGGCCAAAAGTAGTACATTTACAACAGAGTCCTTTGGGACCAATAGGGCTTTCACTGTAAAAAGTATTGCAGGCAAGCAGACAGACGCTCCTCTCTCTGCTCACAGCAGAACTTCCATGGGTTTACATGTGTGTGTGTGTTGGGGTGTGTAAGTAAGTCAGTGTGTGTGTGTGTGTGTGTGTGTGTGTGTGTGTGTGTGTGTGTGTGTGTGTGTGGGTGTGTAAGTGGGTTGAGGGCTGCTGCTGCCTCTGTTGGGCCCGGCTATTGAACCTGCGTCTCAAAGCTCCCGTTGAGCTGGCCCTCCTCATAGTCCATCTGACACAGAATCATGTTGTTCTTTAGGAAAAACTTGTCCCCCACGCAAAACCTGCAAAATAACACACACACACGCACGCACACACACACACAGCACAGCACAGCAGTTAACCTGATGAGAAAACACCATTTTTGCATCAGAAGTGACATTTTGATGTGAGTGAGTACGGCTCCTATTCACTCCTGACTCATTTTGCCTCGGCTGCCTCTGTACGTCTGACTGCCTCAGGAATGCTATTGTCCATGCAGTCCACGCAAACTCCTTCTACGATGCTTGAAAGTGCGTTTTCAAATAAAAGCAGCTTTTTGAAACAAACAAACAAACAAACAAAACCAAAAACAAACAGCATTTTTCAAACAAAATGCCAACAACGAAACTGGCACCCAATGAAAGCAGCGCCACCATTTTCTCCCTCTGAATGGTAAAAGCACCACACCAGTTTCCAAGGAAACCACGCCATTGGGCACCCCCCCCCCCACAGCATGGCATTGTGCCAACGTATAAAACGTCTCTGTAAACTTTTTCCCTCTAAATTTTATGCCAATTAAGACCCTAAAACCCTTCATGCGTAGACTGCATTTTTCCCATTGACATGTTTGCATATGAAAGCCTGCAAAGGCTGAACAGACAGTGGCAGGGCTTGGCGATAAGAGCCAGGCCTGTGGCATCCCGCTTATCAATCAGTGACACACTAATGTGTTGGCCTGGCACAGACACCAGGAGTGTGGCACAGCGTGGCAGAGGGGAACCATGCTCCACATGCCAGGCAGCCGCCCCGGAACTGGGCGAGAATGCTCTCTCACTCCAGGTGCTTTACCCAATGGTGGCTTCATGTTTATCTGGCTCTAGTGTTGAGCTCCATAAACTAAATCTCTTCTTCTTTATTATTGGTGTTGACCAGAGGGGGATGGATTCCTTACGGTTCCTCTCAATGTTCCTCCAGCTTAGGGAGTTTTTCCTCACCTCCGTTGCTCATTGTAGGCTCAGTCACAGATTCTGTACAATGTCACAAAAGGCAACATCAGCTGTGAAAATTGCTATAGAAATAAAACTGACTTGACGTTACCAATGCTTGTGTTACTTGTGCCCATGATGTCCTGAGCACTGAACTGAATCTAACTGTGCACTATTGCTTGGCAGAGACCAGGGGCTAAACGTCAGCCTGGTACGTGCCATGCAAATGGCTGAACCTTGTTTTTAATGATCAGCTATCGCCAATGATCCAGCTGATCCATCAATGGAGTCTCCTGCTCCTCTCCTATATTCAGACTTGGAGGTTTAACCTCCACAAGTCACCTCCATGTGTTGTCTACCCTCCCAGCCATTAAAGCTATACACATTAATTAAGGCCACTGAGACTTTTTCCTCTTTTTTCTCTCCAGTTTTTGTTACCTTTGGCTGAGAAGAAAAGTAGATGAGATTTTATAAGGGCATTTAAACTCTCTCTACTTTTATCTTCTCATTTCCCACTATTCTTTCATTCTTCTCCTTTCCCTTTTCACCTATCACTGGACACCTCTCACTCCTGCTGAGGAGGCTCTATATGGACAGCACTAAGGTTTACCTGCTTGATTGACAGCCCACCTGTATACTAGGAACTGATACCCCTTTTGTACCTTCAACCAGATCATCCATCACTGGGGCCTCCTGCTCACCCGACTAGTGCAACTATCATCTCCATGTTCTTCATATGCTTTATCTGCATGGATCTGTTACTCTAAGCTATATTATTGTCATCCAGTGTTGGGTACATCCAATGGATTCTGAGCATAGGTTGAGTATTTTCTCACCTCTGTGGCTCATTCAGGCTTTAGACCCAGCTTTGTAAAGCTGCTTGTGACAAAATAATTTGTAAAAAGTACTGTAGACAGAAAACAGACTCTTATATATATATATATATATATATATATATATATATATATATATTTACATGTAACACAACTTGAAACCGGGTCTCGTTATGTTTAGTATGCCGTGCATGCATCCAGGCCTTTGGGAATGGCCTATAAAGGCAGTGTTTAGTAGGAGGTCACAGTCTGCAGCATCAAAGCACTGTCACACTTCTGCGCACCCTAGGAATGTTTGAAGGGATGATCCTCAAAAACTTCATTCTGCCGACCACATAATTCCTGAAACGAGGCTCATAGCTGTGAGGCGCTCTCGCGTCAAGGGGCTTTCTGTCCGACTGCCTGCTATAAGACATCCCAGGTTTGATCAGGCTTGGTATTGGTATTTGTCTGGTGAGAGCATCACCTTGGATGCACTGGCTAATTTTTTTCCACTCAAGCATATAATCCTGCGACTAGTCACAAGCACAGATGGGCAACAAAATACAGCACATGGTGAAAACTGTAACGTAGTATTGCTGGTTTAATGTGTAGGGACAGGGCAATCCATTAGGCAAAGGGGTGTAACAATTCATCAATTTGTGTTGATGCATCAAGCATAATAGTGCATGATGCAATGTATCAATCTAACACTTCAATGTTTGTTCCACGATTCATTTTCCTTAAATGTACTGTGTGGATTATTTTTTACTTAAACATCGCTTTTGCTTATGACTTTCGGGATCCCCAGAGTGGATCCTCTCTTTCCATTTCTTCGCATCTTCGTCTTTCACATCAACCACCTGCATGTCCTCTCTCACCACATCCTCTTTGGCCTTCTTCTTCTCTTCTTGCCTGGCAGCTCCATCCTCAACATCTTATTCCCAATATATTTAATCTCTCTCCACTGCACATGTCCGAACCAACAGTATTTCGCCTCTCTGTCTCCAAACCAGCCTGCACTCTTTTCTTCACTCAATCTCTTCCATACTCCACTTAAGTCTGGACTGTTGAACCTAAACTCCTCCACCTTTGGAACCTCTACTTCCAGCATTTTATCCACTCTGCTGTCCTCCCTTTCATTCAAATTCCTGTATTCTGTTTTAAACCTACCTTATTTTCATTCCTCTCTTCTCTAATGCACACCTCCACCTCTTCCAGCTGTTCCCTACTCTCGCCACATATCACATCACCTGCAAACATTATAGTCCATGGGGACTCCTCTCTAATCTCGTCTGTCAGCCTGTACATCACTACAGAAGAAAGGGCTCAGAGCCAATCCACTTCTACCTTAAATGCATCTGTCACTCCTACTTCAGACTTGTCCAGTCATACTGCCCTCATACATATCCTGTACCACTCCAACATACTTCTCTGCCACTCAAGACTTCCTCATCCTTAAGCAATTTCTTCAAAGATCAAATAAGTTTTTTGATTCTGATTTGCACAGTACCAGAACTAATCTCTAACACCCTGTAATATGCTTTCTCTAGGTCCACATAGCTTTTGCATATGACTACATTTTGACCTTTAATAATAAAATGTTCATATTATAATGCACATAAGTGTGCATTGAAGGAAATTATGCAGATTGTGTGAAATGTCTTCATATTTTATACATATTACAAATCCCAGTAACAAATTGAACCACAGCTAATTGTAAGGTAAGGGATTGCTGGCTAAAATAATCGCTGTAGAATCGAATCGTGATAAAACGTACACCCCTGGTGATATACTTGTGCATGCATGTGTATGTGTACCTGAATAGGGGATTGTGTTTGTGCTAATAGCCTTTTCTTGTCTACAGATTTGTAAGAAAGGCCGTCTCTGAGTGATCTCTTCCACTGCTTACCTCTGGTTACAAAGCTGACAGGCAAAACAGTCCAAATGGTAAACATTATCTCTGGCCCTCATCACCATTTCAAAGGCAGGGATCAGTTTACTGCAGGCTGCACAGTTCCCTGTTGTACCAAAGAGCCTGTAAGAATGAGAGAGAGAGAACACACAGTAGATTTAGGCAATTTCACCTTCCCTTAGCATTAATGTGATAGACCAGTAACTCAAAGACCAAGAAATCACCAAAGAAAGTCAGTTAGGGGTAAAGAAACAAAAAACAAAATTAACCCAAAAAATCCCCAGACATCTCACGCAAACCCACAGATCAGACTCGACACACACTCAATATTTTGCTGTTAGTAAGAGTACAAACCTAGATGCTAATTCTGGGCTAATGATCTAATTAAAATGATCACATGTTTTAAATCCCATTCTTCAAAGACTTTTTTTGCGTCTAGCACATTGCAAAAGCAATGAAAACAGGTCTGAGGCAAGCAAGTGAATTGTTTAAGTCCCCCCCACCCAACCCCCACCCCTCACAACCACCACAGCTCCTTCCTGTACAACAAAGGAGAATTTGCTCCTACACAAACCAGACAGATTTTACACAAGAGGCTATTTTTTATAACACAGGCAAGGCGAATCTATTTCCATAGCCCATTATCAGACACATAGGTCACTCACTTTAAAGAGATAAAAAGAGCATAAAAAGAAAAAAAAGCTTTAAAATTATAAATAAAATAAAGATACAACAAATTAAAGATTATAAGACAATGTAATATTTAAATGTCTTTTATTTTCCCTCTTTTCTGTAGTGTTTTTGTTTCTATTTATCACTTCATGTTTGTGTTTATGTAGCCAGGTGTCACTGTTCTTCCTGTCATGTGTCTGGTTTCTTTGATGGTCAAAACCCTTTTTCAGGAGTTGGCCATCTTGTCTTGTTTATATACCTGGCCAGGCTATTCTGGCCTAATGTTTAGGATCTCACTGCTGTTCTCCACCATGTAAGTTCTTGTTTTGTTTTTGACTTTTCATGTGTTTTGTCATAGTACTCACATGCTAATATTAGCTACAGAATTATCCTCAAACCCAATCCTGACACAGACACAACAATGTGCATGGTAAAGTACGTTAAATTAGCTGAAGGCTGCAGAAAGTAAGACAGTTTTGGCCTAAAACTTAAAACAGTTGGTTGTAGTCGAATGTAGTCAAAGGTTCAAAAATTCCTATTCCAAAGTTGCTGCCTCGATCCATGCCCCTCGATCCATCACCTCCACCACCCATTTCTCCATCTACTTCCTCCAGAAAGAGGGTAGAGGAATTCATCTTGAGGAGGTAACTAGATGTTAGCTATTTGATATAAGCTTATTAGGTAGAAAGGATGATATTTCTCTCTCTCTCTCTCTCTCTCTCTCTCTCTCTCTCTCTCTCTCTCTCTCTGACCCCACGATTCTAATAAAAAAGACGTTGAATCAAGTCATGTAAATTGATTTCTATCGTGCTTTTTACACCAGAGAAAACAACAAAAAATCTGCTTTAGAGAATATGGGTCCAACCCCCTAATGAGCAACAGAGGTACAGGAAAAACTCCCTAAGCTGGAGGAAGAAACCTTGGTAGAAACCATGACTCATGAATTCAACCTCCTCTGGTTGACACAGAAGAACAGCAACCACCAAAAGAAAGTGAAGCAGTCTCAGTTTCTGGAGCTAGAAACCTACAGCGTGGAACAGATCCAGCATGTGCATATGAAGCGTAAAGTACAGGGAGATGGTCTGCGGCAGTTCAGCTACTCTAGAACTGGAGAACAGGAAGCCCCAGTGATTGATCATCATGGGAGAGAACAGAGGTAACAGTTTCTAGTGACATGGTGACTGGAGGAGGTGAACCTGAGGGCTGTGTGTATGGGCTCTATGCAGCAGACTCCATTGGGTTCCACTTTCCTCCTCTGAAGATATGTTAAACACTCCTCCGAAGTTGCCGACTCGGATGCAGGGAGGGGGAAAAGCCAAAAGAAAGTTGCTCCAGCTCTTCCATATTAGTTTCTCACTGCTGCTCTGTAACCCTCCAGCCAACACCCCCCCCCACACACACACACCACCCCCCCTTGTCACAGACAGCATCTTTCCAGCAGCCCCTGCTTTTAATTAGAGCGGCAGCCCCAGCGGAGCGCGGCCTTTACAGTAAGAGAGGGAGAGTGAGTGAGTGAGAGAGCGAGGGAGCGTGCTGTTACAAGAGATAGGCAAGGTGTTGAAAAGAGGCATTGTTAGACTGGGATACCGTTCCACTGCAGTGTGTTTGTGTAGACCTCTGACGCTCGGAAGTGGCCATGCAGCTCCAATGAGGTTCCAGAAACAAGCATGATCTCTGCCAGGCTACGACATTTACCACTGCTTCTGTGTGAACGTATCTCACTGTGGTTAGAAATTTCTGGGGCAATTTAGTGCAGTCTGGTTTTGTAAGCGATATAATAACAATTTCAGAAATGGTTTTATTCAATATACCAGCCTATCTTCAGGTTTCAGTCTTAAAAATTAAAGTTTTCACAATTTCAAGCATTGATTGTAGTTTGCAACATTAGCAGAGGTTCTCTTTTCACAATGTACAGCTGTGACAATGTATAAATAGGTACAGTACAGAATAATTCAGTATAGTATAATATTTTTTTATTTAAAGTGATCAAGTTGTGAAATTACCGAAATTAAATTTGAAGCACTTCCATTTAAACATGACACAGAAATATAACAGGACCAACACCCTGAACAGGAGGCCAATCCATCACAGAAACAGACCAATCACACACACTCACACCTAGAGCAACCAATCAACCTAAACCACTAAAAGACTTTGGGCAGTGGGAGGAAACCAGAGAACCCGGAGGAAACCACACAAACACAGAGAGAGCTTGTATACAACACACAGAACGGCACCTGTGACCCAGGGATTGAACCCAGGACCTTCTTGCTGTGAGTGCGAAGCACTACACCACCATGCTGCACCCACTCACAATTATGTTAAATAGTAAATCTACATGTGACCTAGTTCTGTGATGATTTCAAGTTGGTTTTTTATTTCCTCCACTGATATCAGTCATTTCAAACAATATTTTGAACAAGTACATTTGCCTGGATTACAAAATCTAATTTGCTTACACACACTAAATTAGAAGCTCATCTGCAACCTGTTTAATACAATGAACCAATATAAGAATAGACAAACAGTATATCTACTTTAATACTGTACATATAGATAAATTTGCAGTTTGTGTCATTTATGTGGTCAAATATTTTTTTTTACATTTGTATTTCTTCATCTCTCCATCTGCTGAGCTAAACATGCTGCTTTCACAATTACAACCTTATTTATTACTTGTTCATTCTGAGACAAATCCAATTTTCTGTTTTCTTTTAAACATGTCATGTTTATCTGCATTATATGAAAGAGGGAGAAATATTTGCATGCTCAACAAAAAAAAATTAATTACTGCATTTATTTCTGAGCTTTTTTGACAATCTACTCTTCCACATTTCTATTTAATACATATAATAATAATAATAATAATAATAATAATAATAATAATAATAGTAATAATAATAATATTAATAATGTCAATTTTATT
>JBBIGC010000039.1:6644286-6654294 GCA_037576955.1 Lepidarchus adonis
TAAATAAATAAAATAAATTTAATTAAATATGTATCATTTTTTTAATTATTATTTTTTTTCATTTGTTCCATCTTAACTTTTGTTATTTGATACTTTTGCTGTATTGCCCACTGCTACATTGTCCTACATATTTCATGCTTAGAGACAGGGACCCTCATCTTCTCACTTCAGGAAAGAGAGAACACTATTAACTATGCTAACCTCCATTATGCTGCTTGGGTGGACTCGTGGTAAGGTCCTTGACCTTTGGATTAGAAGGATGCATGATCAAGTCCCAGCCCACGTATCACTTGAGCAAGTTTCTGTCACACTACACTGATCCCAGGTTGCTGTCGCTCAATGTGTGTACAGGTTAAAGATCAAATTTCATGGTGGTGCACTGTGGTGTGTTCACAATCACAAATCGTCACTTTTCCTTTTTTACGAACGATGGCGTCTCACGGAATCAGTACACTGGAGCTTGGTTTTCCACCACAGCCTCAGAGACTGTCCAACCTGCACACTTGAGACAGAGCCGACCAGACCATAATGTAAGAGACGAGAGGAGAGGAGATAACAAAAAAAACTGCAAATGTTTAGCCTGTTAGAAGAGCTGAATGTCACGCAGCCTGAGGTGTAACAAGCCCTTTCTAGTTCTTTTTTCCCCCAGTGCCTCCAAAACACTCTCTTACCTCAGGTAGTCCCTGCGACAGAGGATGAGATTGGCTTTGGTGTAGAGGGTGGAGCCCACCTCCCCCAGGCGGCAGTCGCAGCATGCGCATTTCAGGCAGTCCTCATGCCAGTATTTGTCCAGTGCCTTCAGCAAGTAGCGGTCTTTAATCTTGCGGTTGCAGCCGGCGCACCCCTTCTGTTTCCCTTTGGGCTGGACGGAGAGCATCGGCACACCTGTAGCGATAAAGAGACAAAACCGCATGATTTACTGCCCAGGTAACATCGGTGACTTTTCATGTTCGCTACTCTTTTCCGCTTTTTTTGATAAGGTGGCGCAGGGCCCCCTGGAGGCCCGGGTCTGATGTTTCATATGCATTAAGGCTCGCACGCAGGTCACTTTGGACGACATTCACCCTTTGCTGTCTCTTTTTGCAGAGAACAGATGTTAACTCTGGCACAAAACACACACGGTTCAGCCATGTTGGGACACTTTAGAACAATCTCCATTTCAATGGCTCACTGAGGCATCTGTGCAGCGTGTTAGCTTAGTCACCGGGCTATTTTAATAGCTTCTGCAGCTTTGCAAGGCCTCGGTCATGCTGAAAGCTCCTCATGGGCTGTGTTTGGTATGGATTAACATTAACCTTTTAAAGCGCTGTTGACCACAAGACGGCTGCATTCAGCCCCAAGCGAGATGTGTCACGGCCTAAGTGCTTGACTGTGGACATGCGCACGCGCGCACACAACCACACACACACACAAACACATTCGCTTTACTCCTTCTGCAGGTATCTGTGCTTACATTGCGCCCAGCAGAGTAAACCAAACCTGCTAAATTGGCATGCTGTCACGTGCCCCCCACCACTCAGGCCCTGAAGAGCGCCTTTTAGCCATCGAAAGAACAAATAAAGTCCATTTAATAACTGCACTAAACGCTAATAGTCTGCCGCATGACATTTGAGTGGCGACTAAAAGCCGCCCTCGGGCCAGCGGCGGCACCCGGCACCCCTCTGCCAGCGCTAACAGGTCCGGCCCGGCTGAGAGCGCAGCTCTTAAGACACTCTCTCCCACACTAAGCTATTGATCCGGCTAATAGAATGTGTGGCAGAGCCGGCCACTCTCCCTCCCTGCTTTCAAAATACATTCCTCTCAAAAAGCTCCCAAATCGAAAAAAGGAGTGTTCCCCCCTCAGCCCAAAACTCTGTCCCCGAGCCTGCGAAGATCGGGCCATTGACAGGAGCAGGTCCACACGAAGCTTAAACATTAGGCAATTAGTTTGCACAGTTTATGTTGGTAAAGAAATGTGCGACAGTTTTTCCCACTGCTGCCGATCTAACGCAAAGCTTTGTAATATGTGAATAATGCATTATCAGTCTGCTGATGTATCAGACGCAGTGACAGCTGAGTGCCTATATGGATGGCTGGCTTCGCTGCTGTGCCACTCTCTGCCTTTAATGTACTATAATGGCACTACTGTACATGATCAACAAATCTGTGCCCAGTGGGCATGCACTCCATTACCCAATATATATTTATACACACTTTCCCCTGTAGTTTCATTGTGGGCATAGCAGAAGTGCAAAATACTTCAAAGCAGCTTTGTTCTTCTGCTATATAAACAGATCTTCTCATTCTCACACTTCCTGTTACACATATAGCAAAATTGTTCTGGCCCATGTGTGGTTTCCCCAATTTGGGCTCTGTGTTTTTTTGCTGATTTCTTTTGCTGTAGCAGCAGTAAATGTGCAGAACTTCCACAGTTAGCCAGAATCAACCCAAATGTGCTGACTGTACTTACACACATTTCAAATGTCTGTATATATATATACAGCTCAGCCCGAATTGGCCACATGTGCTTGCTTTCTTGATACCTATTCTTTATGCACATCCAGATGTTTTTTTTTCTGTTTTCAGTAAATAAACTCCTCCTCCTCCACATCAGCAGTCAATGTAACGCAATTAGCAATGAAATGAATGGGGAATGACATAGGGAAGGTGAGCAAAAGACAAAAGCAAAGGCTTGTTAGTAAAATTTATGGCCTGAATGTGAACGTGAGGTGGTCTTCAGCCATCCTGCTCCTTTATCAGGAGAATGGAAGGGAGAAACTAATGGGTCCAGGGCCTATCAATTAGTTTTGAGCCCCCCTCCCCCTCCCCCTCCCCACCCTACCCCCCATCCTGTCAGAAACAGGCCCCTGCATTAGGATCACAAAAGTCACTATAAATACCAATGTTGGGTGTAAATGAAGCTAAAAAGCCTTCAGATTGAAGCCGCACTAGCTGAGGGCGGTCTCTTTCTACCTGCGTTTCATGGCTTGTTAGATGAGCACTCTGCAGGTACGCCAACAGTGCTCTCCTGTCAGCCTTCTACAGAACTAAAAACAGTCTTAATGAGGGGAGAGAGAGCCAGCCTGCGAGAGAGACAGAGAAAAAAAGTGTGTGTGTGTGTGTGTGTGTGTCTGTGTCTGTGTGTCTGTGTAAGCGACTGAGCTAGGGAATCAGGCTCCTTTCAATTCCCCCAAGGATGGCACAAAAATCTTTAATTTGCCTTTTATGACAGCTAATTAGTTATTCTATTCAAAATCTTTGCTTTAAATAAGAGAACTAATTATACACACAGGTCGTTCTCCCCCACCCTCCTCATGAGAACCATGCGTAATTGGTTTATGCCCCCCCCCCCCACACACACACACACAATCCACCCACTCTTTAACAATACATTTGTGTTTTACACAAAGTTAGCCATAGAGAGCGTAACCCTTCCTACACACGCATGGGCCAAGTAACCTTGGAATGTTCCAGCACTAATTACCTGGACGAATTCAGGTTTGTGGGGAACGAGAAGAACATCAAGCCTTTCTCTAACCTAGATTTAACTCTCTCTCTCTTCTGCTCACGAGTGGAGCACTGAAAATTCACGTCGGTAATCATCGAGCCTCCACGGCTCTTTGAGACCCGATGTTCGTCTTCCAAAACAACTTGTGGAAATACAGGTTTGGAGACGAAAAAAAGAGACCAGTCGCATATTTTCAGCAAGTTCTCTGGCATAAAAGGCAAGTCAGCGTTGTTTCTCTGATACCAAGAGGCAGCCTTTTGTTTCTGGAGCTCCTTGCAGAAGAGTGCACCTGTCATGCTGCACTTTGTAGCACGTTGCAAGTGCTACGCACCTCCCCTACCAGGCCTGAAAGAACAAAAATGTGAGACGCAAGCCGAGGAGGCAGCTCCCACTTAATCCAATCCATTTAACAGATACAAGTGCCGCTGACCTTCCTGTGTCATTCGGTGTCGCAAGAAAAGCATATCCCGCTATCCGGCCCATGATTCATACTGGTAGATGCATTTTTTTGCTGTAGAGAGAGCGCCCGTCTTGCCAAACATTGCCAATAAAGAGAGAGGGAAAGAGAGAGAGAGAAGAAAAAAACATTTGCCATTAATACTTGGTCTGCCATCCCCATCTATCCCACCCTTCTTCCTCTTTAAAGACCTTATCTCTTGCGAATATGTACAGTTACGTTTTTTTATGCATTTGAAACTGTCAGACCATGTACTTTCCATTATAGAGATAGGATCCGATTTCTATGTAGGCCCCCATTTCAAGTTCCATTTTTACAGCTATCAAAAAATCAAATCAACGTGCTCCCCTTTTGATGTATTTAAGGTTTCGAGAGGAGACGAGGAAAAAAAAAACCGAGGGAACAGCTTCCGTGCACTCGAGCAATCGTTTTAAAGCATTACAGCGCAATTATCACATCTTCACGGCAGACCAATGTATCTTCGGGAAAAAAAAGCCTAGCAAGAGAGATGATGATTTGCTTTCCAGTCCCCACCATCCCCCCACCCCACACACCCTCCAACATTCTCCTCTTACCCTCCATAAGATGGTGCGGGCTAATCTTTCAAATGATTGAACAGTACGAATGAATGCAGCCACAGTCTTCCCTCCTCTCAGGGTCGCCCGCTGTAATTACACAGATCTGATCAATTAGGTGGATTGATGCCTCAATGTGACGAAGCCTCTGTGAGTTCAGGGTATGATGAGGGACACAATGGTTGGGCATCATGTAATGAAAGTTTTCAGTAAATTAAGTCCAAATTGCTTAACCAATTCACATGGCGGGGAAGCTGGAGCCAATCCCATGGACTATGGGCCCATGACAGGGTTCACCCTGGACAGGACGCCAGCCCATCACTGGGCAACACAACCGTTCAGAGTAGCCAGTCAATCCTTTGGACAGAAGGAGGAAACAAAGACCCCTGCGCCACCAAGTTAAGTCAGATTTATTTCTATAACACTTTTTACAGTTGACGTTGTTAACAAGCAGCTTTACAGAATCTGGGTCCGAGCCCCTAATGAACAAGCCAAAGATGAGGCGAGGCGAGGAAAATCTCCCCGGCTTCAGAATAAGAGGCAGATAACAAAATATACTGTTAAAGATATTTGCACTTATGACAATGTTTCCAGCTGCTGCCAAATTTTAAATCTCAAAGTCTTAGTATACATTGATTCACGCCTCACTTCTTCATGCAAAAACGCTGTAACATTAAAAAAAAAAACATTACATCTGAAAAAAGGACCAATTTGGAAGGCACCAGTGTCTGAATGCAAGTAGTACAGATGTATGAGGGATTACAAGCAGTCATCTGGTGCAAAGCTCTTGGCAAGATTCTTCATGTATGACAAGCCAGTGTTACGATATCAGCAATGTATGCATGGAGTCGAGCTGCTTTCATAAACGCGAGTATGAGCAACACAGAACTCTGCCTCGTTGGGATTCCAAGAAGTAGACAGAGTGCTATAAATAACAATGCTTGTTCCAATGCGGCTCGGCACGTGCAAATAGTTTTCATTTGTAAACATGCACAAGATGTGACGAATCCAACATTAAATGAATGTAAATGTTTTTAAAACCACCACTACACAAGCTGAGCCTCTTCTGCAGCCGAGCACTCCCACCATAAACGCCCCGTCCGTCGCAATCATGCCGCGAATTTGTCAGCAGGCCGTCCGGCCGCTGTAGAGGTTAATGGGGAGCTCAGGCAGATGTCCTGCCATTGTCTCCACGAATCAGCTCCTTTCAATCAGCTCACATCATTACCGTAATTGAGCCTGTAGACACTCATTCTGCTCTGCTGCCAAAGACAAAACATCTGGTAATAAAGTCAGGTGGAATATGCCAGCTGTATCACAGACAAATGAATAAAGCAGTGGATTTAAGATGATAAACCTGCCCTCAACTGCTCTGGCACAGCACTGATTCTTCTGCGACATGTTCTCTAAGCATGTCGCCACCTGTCTCTCATAGACAAAGCAAGGGATGGGTCATGAAGCTCATGTTCGCCCTCCTTGTGGCTGAGGAGAAGCATTTGTGAGATCGAGAGGAGGGTATGTCTGTCCATTCATTCTCTAAACTGCGTATGCGTTTTTAGTTATGGGGAAATTGGAGCCAATCCCAGCTGACAGGAGGCCAACCCCTTACAGGGCACCAATCACACACTATGGGCAATGTAGAGTAGCCACTCAACCTAAACCACAAGCCTAAATCATAAACCACACCCAGGGATCAAACCCTGGACCTTCTTGCACTGCAACACCCTCTATAAAGCCATGCTCTGTGTGAGGGATTGTCGAGCTTTGCCTGTGGTAATTATGACATAATTATCACCCATGGTAAGAGAGAGAGAGAGAGAGAGAGAGAGAGAGAGAGATAAGTAGATTTTGCACAGTCTGTGCCAGAAAGGGAGGGGGGGTGTTCATTAACGTGATGCACTTTCGCAAACTTTAGCAGCCTGCCGCCGCTAATAAGCCCCGGTGAAACGGAGCCGCTCCGCTCCCTTGCAGTGACCCTGGCACCGCCCGGGATAAGGGAGGGTTTTGTCTCCTGGAATAATTGCTCTTTTCACATGTTACAAGTGTCCTGACCCCTGCAGTCGGCAGCCACTCCCCCCCTCCCCCCCCAAGCATAATTACTCCTGATCCGGCCCAAATGAGGCCTCCGCATTAGGCCTGCAATAACACTGGCCCAGCTTCAACAGCGGCAGCGTGGGGAGTCTGGGCAGAGCAGAGCAGAGCCTGGAAACAGGAGGCTGCTTTTCTCCAGGCCCTGCCGGTCATTTCCATCACGTCAGAGGCACATTTCTTACACTTGAAGTCAGCACTAAGACCTAAGGCTTTCTCTCCCTCTTTCTCTCTCTCTCTCCCTTTTCTTTCTGCAGTTTTTCTCTGTCTCTTTCCCGTCTGAGAGGCTTACTGAGCACTTTGTTAGCTCCTGGTGCCCTGTTTGCTCGCTAAGGCTTTGGCTCACAGATGCAATCCCAATTAACGGATAACTTCATTAGTGCGAGTGTATGTGAGAGCGCACATACGCATATTTTTACGCACCCCCCGACACTCACACACTTTTCACCCTCCTATTATTTTTAATTTATTCACTTGGGGTTAATTAAAAGAAATGTATCACAGAGATATGCAACAGATTTCTAATTAAATTCATTACTGCTTATTTTTGAGATGAGCAGAAAAAAAAGTTTTTCCTAAGCTATAACAGGAGGCAACTTGTTCCAGCACTTGGACTCTCAGAACCAGTTTACACCTGGTCATTTCATATGACTAGTACCCTGATTCAGATTTCATAACTGCATGTAGTAAACTTAGTTACTGTCATTACTGTGTGGTGAGGAATATATAAATTAACCTATATACAAGAATTGCTGTTAGGCCTCCACTTACATGTGCAAATATTGGAAAATTGACTACTCTGAATAACCTCTGCACTTTGTAGCACTGCTTGATTGATTTCAATATGCTATTATGTTCATGTTCTTTGGCCTCTGTTGAACTCCAACACTCCAGACTGTAATGTTGGGTGTTTACCTGCAGGGAGAAATAATGAGTCACCATTTGACACCAAATAAAAAGCTTCATGCCACGTGTTTTTTTTATACCATCCAAACACGCATCCAATTGAAGGCAGGTCCTGAAAGCCTATGTAGACTCTGATTCACTTCAACAGGTAGAAATATGGTCGCTATTCAAGCTGTGCTCCCCTGATGCCACAGGTGTCAGAAAAACACTTGATTCAGACGTCTATGTGAACAAGGCCTTATTCTAAAGAAAATCTTTAAGTGAGGAGAGTGACCTTGCATCTGACCCATCAAACATCACCCCTACTGATACATGTCCATTGCAGTTGGATAGGATGCCCTGTTTGCTGCAAGTTTTCATTTAGGAAGGCCTCTGAATCTGGAGCCTGGCTGGAAGCTTGCAGACCAACTAAATTCCAAATGCTGTCAATAGCCCTCACTGATGAATGCATTTTCTCATATGTATATAAATACGAATGCAGCTCTTTTTTTATTCTTCTCCTGCAGAATGCATTAGCATTTGAATAAAGGGAATAAATCCATCTATTCCATAACCCAGATCTTTTCAGACTTTGAGAGAAAGGGGAACAATCTTATCTGCCACTTCATGATTTCAGGCAAGAATGTAACCATTAGCACTGTCACTGCTTTTTTTCCCACATTGGCTGCACAATAATGCCCAAAACCCTTTTTAGTCGGCATTAAAAATGCATTCGTCTAGGCGTAAATGTAGGCCTTCTAAAGTTTGTGTCATTTCCAAGGTTAGAAAGTGATGTATGAAATGCCCCTCTCGCTGGCAATTACTGCTCACTTATTATTTCAAAAGGATATGTCAGTAGACAGGTGTGCCATTCATGGCCATGCTTCAGGCTCAGAACTCCACTCAACGGAACCCCATTTGGGCCCGTTTAAGGTCGAATAATGCAAATTCACCACAGGGGGCATTTGTTTGGGAAGGGAGGCTCCCATGCTGTTTCAGCACTCAAGTCACATGCCTCTCTCTTTATGGGGTACATAATGAAGTAAGGTCCAAATTGCTAGCAGGGTCAGGTCATTTGGGTCCAGTGAGTGCAAATCCTCCCCATGATCTTGTTCCAACTGCTTGGATGCCTCAACTGCTGCTGTAAGTGGACACAATCCTGGGGAGGAGTTGTACTCACTGGACCCAAAATATCCAACTCAGGTTGTTATTAGGGCGTCACAATAGTGCACTATTGCATCACACCAAGAAGGTCCTGGGTTTGATCCCTGGGTTGTTAAAGGTACTGTGTTTGTGTGGGATGCAGTTCTGGGTTCTCTGGATTCCTCCCACTGGTTGACTGACTATTCTACATTGTTCATAGGTATGTGTGTGTGTAAATGATTGTCTGTCTCTATGATGGGTTGGCCTCTTGTCCAGAGTGAACCCTGCCTTGGGCCTATAGTCAACTGTGATTGGTTCCAGCTTCCCTGCGAAGGATAAGCGATTTGGAGAAATGAATTAATGTTACTAATCAAGTTAGCAGATACCCACACTTAGCCATGTTTTTGCAAATTTAACCAAAATGCAAGATGTACAGCAACTAATCTAGCAGAATCCAATTTTATTAAATGATAATAAATCTTTCTGAAAATACTAAGTGTGAAATGGAATATGCATGAACCTTGCTTTCTAATTTCCCCCTCCTGCACAAACACTTTATTTGTGTCTGCAGAGCCCACTTGTGCTAGTGTGTGTGTGCGAATGCCCCTCTCCATAACGGAGCAAATGGACACACCACCATTGGAGGTTATTGATGTTGCAGGAGAACTCAAGAGTTAAATGGAATGGCCACTCCATTATTGGCTCCAACAGTCCACAGGAGACTGTCACGTTTTAAGTGTGACAAGAAAGGAGGAAAAGCAGAAAAGCAATGGCTTGCAGGAAGGGGGCTAGATGGAGTGTTATTATGGCTCGTGCTCAGTTTCCAATTTCAATTAAAGTGGAATGGAGTGACCAGAGTGCGTGGATCACAGCTGCCACTCACTAATGGATCAAACCAGCTTGAGCAGCAAACTCACGCTCAGCATTGATCACTCTCTCCGATACCTCACACTTCACATGTAAGGAAAACACAAACAAACCCGCAATCACTGTTTAATGAGTTATTCAACATTCAAGGTCAGTCAATGGTAGATTGGCAAGCGGGTATCTCATTAAATGGACATGCTAAAGTTTTCTGTTCCAAACTCACCTTCAGTACAGCTCATTTTCACAGCACTTTCTCTTTTTTGGGAATTTTCACTATTTTCTCAGTTCTTATTAAGGTCTTGTCCAAATAGGCTTTCAGATCTTGGATAAATTATTCCGATCTGAGGCAATTTGTAGCAGCGCTTGATTGATCGTTTGCCTTTGTTGAACATCAATCTACAGTCCAGACTGTAATGTTGTGTGTTTACATGTGGGGGCAGTAATGAGTCAGTCCAGACTGTAATGTTGTGTGTTTACCTGTGGGGGCAGTAATGAATCAGTCCAGA
>JBBIGC010000039.1:6662267-6674221 GCA_037576955.1 Lepidarchus adonis
GCTGCTATTGCCGCTGCTACTGCCCGGCTGCTGAATAAATTGTGCGCGAGCGCGCGCGTGCGTGCGCTTCCCAGAGAGAGAGAGCGAGAGAGAGAGAGAGCGAGAGAGAGAGAGAGAGAGAGAGAGAGAGAGAGAGAGGGAGGGAGAGAGAGCCCCCCCCCGTTAATTAAATCAATTCATTATGCTGAGATCTGATTAGCGGCCCCTCCCCCCCTCTTTGAATCAATTATTCAATACACAAACATAATTGCCTGTGCCAGAGGTGTCTAAGTATTAGCTTATTTAACTCCAAGGACACTAATTACCCCTAGGGCAAGGGAACTTTTCTCATTAATTCTGACAAAACACAAAAGCACAGCTAAGGGAAAGTGTGCGCGTGCGCGTGCGCACCGGCGAGCCCGCGCACGGTGAGTGTTTATGTGGGGATGCGCGTGGGGAGGGTGCGAGAGAGAGAGTGAAAGAGAAAAAGAGAAGTAGGCGGTAGGGAGAGAGAGAGAAATATATTTCTAAATATTACAGATTATTATTTTATCATGTGTTAATTTATTGATTGACTCATTAGAGCTCGTTCACTGAAAGGCACCTGTGGCTCGAACCCGGGACCTTCTCACTGTGAGACGAAAGACTGATTAACCGATATTGTAATAAAATGTTAATTTACTTTTATTAAATTGCTGTGTTTGTTTACATTTTTGCCAATAAGTCTCCTTTGAAGT
Source organism: Lepidarchus adonis (assembly GCA_037576955.1). NCBI lineage: Eukaryota > Metazoa > Chordata > Actinopteri > Characiformes > Lepidarchidae > Lepidarchus > Lepidarchus adonis. The sequence goes on from JBBIGC010000039.1 coordinate 6,662,984, forward strand.
TTGAACACTGGACGAGAGAGGGAAAAACAGAAAGAGAGAAAGAGAGAGAGAGAGAGAGAGAGAGAGAGAGAGAGAGAGAGAGAGAGAGAGAGAAAGGGACAGCAGGTCAGAAGGAGAGAGAGAGGGGGAAGAGTGGGTAGAAAGTGATGGGGAGAAAGGGACAGAAGGTCAGAAAGAGAGAGAGAGAGAGAGAGAGAGAGAGAGAGAGAGAGAGAGAGAGAGAGAGAAAGAAAGAAAGAGAGAGAGAGAAAGAGTAAGAGAGGCGGAAGAGGGAGAGAGTGGGCAGAAAGGGACAGAAGGTCAGAGAGAGAGAGAAAGAGAGAGAGAGGGAGAGAGAGAGGGGGAATAAAGATGCCTTCACTCATTCACTCCTTTCTAAAACATGTTTTATTGACTTCTTCCCCTCTGACATATGAGCATGTTAGAAGAGAGATCCTCTCACATTTAATTGCCTTTACAGTATTTATAGTAGATCTGTGTAGTGATGAGTAGCCGAAGCCGACTCCCCGTCCTCAGATAAACAGTCATCGCGGGAGCGACAGGCCCAGCAGATGGGCTGTGTTTTGATGAGTGGTGAGATAGGAGACTGGTAATGCAATTGTTAGCTGTTATGTCTGTGATGAAAGTGTTGCTGTTTCATGGTGGCTCTCTAAGTGGCCGTGCTTTCGTCCTGGCCCGAGGAGACTTTTAACCAATTAAGGGAGAGATTCGACCAAGATTATCCATTAGTGGAGATGCAGAGGTTACCAAAGTGCTCTGCTAAAGCAGCAGAACCAGATCTGCCTTACAATCTGTTTACTTTGGATAATCCTAATTGCTACCTGTATTAATGATCATTAAACATACAGCAGAGTCCAGTTTAGTGTAACAAGGGTTCACTTTATTTTATTTTATTGTTTAGTTTAATTTAATGTATTTTTTTAGCCCATTACAAGTGCTTGACTATAATTTTTATAGTATTTTTTAAAATTGAGGTATATTCGCCAGTTCTAAACGAGATTATAAAGTGGGCCACACTTTCCACCCACGTGTAATTACTGCGCTAGGATGTAGTGGTGGAAGCACAGAGGGATACTTCACTGGCCCTGAAATCAATTGTTTGATCCTCTGCTCTGGTGCTGACAAGTCTGACTTTTCATTTCTGGAGGCTGAAAGATTGATGGCTTTTGACCGAGAATGTATGTTTGCTGACCTCTAGCTGAAGTGAATGACACACAATTAATCCAATCACACCAAACCAGGCAGACCATGGCTCTATGCCATCAAGTGCTGAATGCTCTCAAAGCCCTGAATTCAAGAAAAAAAAGATACGAGAGCAGCGCTAAGAACTAGAGGGAATATGTTCATATGTAGAAATGCCATAAAGATGCAAGACGATGTTCTTTTTTGGGAATGTTCTGGTTTATCCTGGCAAAAAGTGACCCGTCTGTCTCAAACAGCGACTGTCATCCCTGAATGACAAGCGAGCTATAAGATTGAACTGGTGTTCATCATCGTACCACAGTATCAAGGGCATGTCAGCTCGTGCTACATACCAGCAAGCTTCCCTCTTTTTCACCCTATAAATTGCTTCCAGGCAACATGGTGACATGGATCATGCCTCCCCTCTGTATTGATGGTCAGTGAACAATGGAGCACTCCATTGTTTCTGCATTATGAGTGGGCCCAGAGCACACCCCTGCAGCACACCACACCGATCTGCTAGCAGCGGTGACCCGAAGCCAGCCGGGAGAGTGGGCCGCATGCCTCGAAGTTAATTAAAATTCATTTCGGATTGGGCATTAAGCAGGCCTATCTATTTACCGCTGCCGCTCGCATGTAGCCAGCACAAAACCACCGTGCAGTAATTAACCCCACCTAATCAGATAGCGGAGCAGTGTTGTGTTCTCATTCATCCTCAGGCAAACAATCAGTGGATGGAGGATTCAGGGAGAGGATGAACCCAAGCCTTTCCTATATTTCATAATGGTTAATCTGATTATAAACCAATATCAAACATGCTCTTTTTCTGACTTTGTTCAATTGAAAGTGCTTCTTTATGTTTGGGAGGGGGAAAGACTTTGGGGATGCGATTTGTAGAGGTCCATAATCTGTTTTGATGCTATCTGGCTATTCAAGATAAACGATGCGCAAGATGAGTGTTCTATTTTTTCCCTCCCTTCAAATACCAATTAAAAGTTGTCCTCATTTTTGTAGCATTTAATTTGGTGTAGAAGTAAAGATATTTTTCATGTGTGGGTTTTTGGAGAGCGATGCTTCATGACAAAAAAATGAGCAAAAAAAATCTGAAGGTTTTAATTGGTTTCACAGCGTATTTTATACTTCAGCATTCTTTTGGACTTACATCAAAACAAGAAGCAACGCACTGAGCAAACTGTAATCTTTTATTATTATTTTATTACAATTTTTGGAGTTATTTCCCCCTCCCTCCCACATGAATCTGAAAGTTTCATCTTATCGTCTTCATCGTAATTTATCCAGATTGCCACTAGTGGGGAACTGCACCAAACACAGAACAGAGACCTGCTCATGTTTACACATCCATATCTGTAAACAGCAACGGCAGGTTTGTATTTGCTTACTTCTCATTTACTTATTTGTTATTTAAGTTTAGTATTGCATCATTATGGTATCTGTATGTCACGTGGGTATGAGGCCATAAACTGTCTGATTGGCCCATGGATGTCTCTCTGTAGCAGAAGGACATTTGTTTGTTTGTGGGTTATTTTTGTTTTTGTTTGTCTGTCTGAAAGTGTTTAAGCATAGCTCCTCCTAGTGGTCAGACAGTGCATGGGAATCACTGAAGTCTGCCCGGTGAACTTGCCTCTCACTATGTTGACCCTGCTTCAGGACACTACTCATGACCAGAGGGGGGAAAGAAGATACAGCAGAGAGAGAGAGAGCGAGAGAGAGAGAGAGAGAGAGAGAGAGAGAGAGAGAGAGAAAGAGAAAGAGAGAGAATTACACTACAACACAACTTCTCCATTTTTTTTAATGCTCGTTTGAAATGGCACCAGTTAAAAATAGCCTGGGTAACATTTGTGGGGGGAAATAGAATCCCCATCCAAAACATTTAATCCAGCTTTAATCCCAGTCATTAAGAATTAGACATGCAGAGCTGTCCGGCCGTGCCTCTAAATTACAATCAAACGGTTACCAATTACACAAATTATTGACGGTAGATTCTCTTTTCAACTGTAAATTAAGGCTATTAAGAAAGGCTCCTTTTTAATGCAAAAGTGACTAATTAACCAACGGATGGGAAATCTGCAGCCCAGATATCAAGAAAGTGCTCGCTGCACATTGCAGAAACACAAGGGAACCAATTAGTTTAATTATCAAAACAGCTAATTAAAATTGCACAGTTCCTAATTAGTTCTTTGCTTTTGCCTCTAATTGACAGCATGGAGATAAATGGGCTGCCGATGAAAAAAATAGAGCGAGAGAGCGAGCGAGACAGAGAGAGAGAGAGAAAGAGAGAGAGAGAAAACAGGAGAAACTTCGGCGGAATATTTATGCTGACTTTATCTCTGTCTGTGTGGCAGCCCTTGAAAGTGGAAAATTAATGACCTTAATTCCCAAACTGTTTTCCCTCTAACGGTGCTCCCCTCCACGCTCCTGGTACACTCGCCTTTGTACGGGGCCTGCCACCCTGCCAACTACTGGAATGGGAGAAAAGGAGGACTTAGGGGTGGGAAGGAGCCACCGATTCTCCTCCTAATGTGACAGCTCCCGCCTAACAATAGTGAGAGATGAAAGACTGGAGCAGATGTAACCACTGGGAGCATTGCATCATGGGACTGCAACTCTGTTGCACTTTTTTCCCCCTTAAAGGGCTTCTGTCATCTTCCCTCAGCACTAATTTGTCCCATGAAAAAGAGGGGGCTCTGTCGGGACGCAGATAAAAGACTTGATGGAACAGAAAGAGCTTTGAAAGATTTCGGTTTGGAAGCCAGATTGAGCGTTCGAATGCCAGATGAGGAATTTCTCTCCCAACTTTATTTATTTATATATTAATTGAGAATGTGGAACTAGTTTGGTGCAAACCAGAAAAGAAAACACATATGCATTCATTCATTCCTTAAACCACTTCTCCAGTTCAGTTCGCAGGGAAGACACTCACAGTTGACTATGGGCCCAAGACGAGGTTCACCCATCACAGGAGACACACACACAACCATTCACACACACACTCACACCTATGGAGAATTCAGAGCAGCCAGTCAGTTCTCAGCGAATAAAGGAAAGTCATCATTGCGCGTGTTACAGTGGTGTTTACAGTGGTGTTGACAGGGATGGAGGGCTGGTGGAGGAGGTCAAGTTAAACTCATGGCTTTTTAAGGATCTACAGTCAAAAGTAAAATTAGTTGCAAATCTGCTACAGACAAGAAAGTTTATCATATTTAAAACAATGTAACTGCTTTCTTACAGAATTTCTTGCCTTTTTTTCTTTTCTTTCTTTTTTATTCCTTTTCACATGCCTTAATTTTATAAATAATGAAAATAAATGACAACCCTCTCAAAAATATTTGCACTGAAAGGCAAATATGACAACTGTGTCAGTGACGTACTGTAAATATGCTCATGCCAGTGAAGTTTGCTAAAATGGGCTTCATGAAAGGAACATCTGCTATGTAGTTATTCTTTGGGCATTTAATGATTTATTGTAATAAAAATCAGTTGATGAATTAGAATTAAACATGCAAATATGTTTATTGTGTCTTTAAGCTTAACAAAATATAAAGAGAGTACGTATATATACCAATATACACTGGGGCAAAAAGGTATTTGGCAGCCACCGATTCTGCTGATTTAAGTTGTCAAATTTAAAAACATGAGAGTCTGTAATGTTCATCATAGGTTCACTTCAACTGTGAGAGATAGAATGTTAAAAAAAATCCAGGAAATCACATTGTATATTCTTTAAAGAATTTATTTGTATAATGGTACAGAAAATAAGTAATTAGCACCTACAAACAACAAGAATTCTGTCTCTCACAGACCTGTTGCTTCTTCTTTAAGAAGCTCTTCTATCCTCCACTCGTTACCTGTATTAATAAAACCTGTTTAAACTCGTTATCTCCTATAAAAGACACCTTCAAACAGTCAGACTCCAACCTCCACCATGGTCAAAACCAGATAGTGTGTGATTTATATACATTGTTATGGTCCTTGGGATGTTCCTATTGGCTGTAGGAAGAAGTGCATTATGGGAGCTAGGGAAATGTGCACTGTTATGCGTTATTGTGCATGTTCTATGTGTTACAGGGAAGAGAGCAGAAGCTAACTGCTGTGATGAGTTGTTCCTGTGTGGGCGAGCTGGAGGTGGATGTCCAAGCTCGGGCAGGCTTGGCCATTGACCAGCATGCCTTGTTCATGGGTTAATGCTTGTGCCCATCCTAGCCATTAGGGGACGCATGGTACAGGTTGGTCTTTTTAAAGGCTGGTTAATAAATCTGGCCAGCAAAATTCTGACTGGTTTTTAAAGGCATAATTCTGTGTGTGAGTGTTTTTCCTTTCCCAGAGGAACCGCTACAATATATATAATATAATATTTATGTATATTATAATATGTATATATATATTATATTTATGAAGGGATGCCCAAATATTTGCACAAGAATATATATATATATAAATAATACAGCAGGGAGAATAAGTATTTGACACATCAGCATTTTTATCAGTAAGGGTATTTCTAAGTGGGTAGATGTTGCCATCAAATCAAATATTGAATTCATACAAAGAAATCAGAACATTTAATTATACGTTGAGTCATAATAAATAAAGTGAAATGACACGAAGAATAAGTATTTACACACTTTATTTACAACTTTGTAGAAAAGCCTTTGTTGGTGATTACAGCTTCTAGACGCCTCTTCTATGGAGAGACCAGTCGTCTGCATTGCTCAGGGCTGATTCTGGCCCATTCTTCCACACATCAGAAAGGTTCCTTGGGCTTTTTTTTAAATGAAATTTGAATATTCAGTTCTCTCCACAAATTTTTTATGGTATATAGGTCAGGTGACTGCAACTTGATTTTCTTTCTTTGAGACCAATTCATTGTTTTCTTGGCCTTGTGCTTGGGATCACTGTCTTGCTGAAAGTTCCACCCTCTTTTCATTTTCAGCTTTCTGGTAGATACCAGTAGATTTTTTATCCAGAATGTCCCGGTACATTTCTCCATTCATCCTACCTTCAATAATATGAAGTCTGCCAGTACCCCTTGCTGAAACGCATCCCCAAACCATGATGCTTCCACCCTTAAACTTAACTGTTGGTATGGTGTTCTTGGGGTGGTGGGCAGTGCCATTTCTTCTCCAAACATGGTGTGTAGCCAAAAAGTTCAATTTTGCTTTCATCTGACCATACTATAGTCTCCCAGGAATCCACAGGTTTCTCCAAATGCTGTTTCACGAACTTTAACCGAGACTCAACACGCTTTTTGTGTCTTGCATGGTAAGTGGGCATGGATGCCATGGCGGTTCAGTGCATTGCTTATGGGTTTTTTTTGAAGCAACAGTACCTGCTGACGCAAGGTCTTCCTGAAGTTCTGCCCAAGTGGTTCTTGGCTCATGGAGAACTCTCCTGATAATTTTTTGGACTACTCAGACAGGAATCTTGCATGGAGCACCTGATCGTTGACACAGTTCGGTCGTGTCCTATTGTTTCCTGCCTTGTGGTTTTGTTTTGTCATGTGTTCTTAGTTTCACCTGTTCCTTGTCCTGCGTCCACGCCCTGTTCAGGTGTTTGTCCTTGTGTGTCAGTATATGTATGCTCAGTGTCATTTGCGTCTGGTCTATGATTGTTGCTTGTAACTTCCATTAGTCTATGTAATCCATGTTTGTTTTGAATGTTTGCTTTAATTAAATATCAAAAGTCTATCTCCCTCCACAATATGAAGATCTTGGGAGAGTTCTTTGCTTTTACTCATCATGAAGTCTTTTTTGTGTGCCTCCTGGGTAATGAGAAGCCTTTATAGGCCATCAATTAGGACTAAAGCAGATATCAATTTGTACTAATAGGGGGCAGGGTTTCTCTCTTAATACTGACAGATTTCGGGTGATCTCCTGGCTTTCTGTGCCATTTTGCTCCTTGTTATTATGGGTTTAATACTTTTTCCCGGTGTCTTTTTTTTTTACTTTATTACACATAACTCAATTTATGAACTTAAATCTTATTTTTTTAAATGTCTTTGCATGAATTAAATACTTGATTTGATATTGACATGTGGTGCAAATTTTGTGTCAATAGCCACTTATATATATATATGCATGTGCCAGTGCATGTGTGTGTTTGAGTGTATGTATGTATGTTATGCAAAGCAAAATAAGCTTCAAAACAGAATTTTTTTATTTTTATTTTACATTTTTGCTTGTTTAAGTTATTTGTTTTGCAAAACAGATGCAGAAAACACACACATAATGGGAGACCAAGGCTTTTTCACAACTGGTTTCTTCTGTCAAAACAGCACCCTGTGTTGGTGTAAAAGTAAGCAGCCATGCTTTGAGGTGTCCATACTGTGGTTTTTCTTGTCTATCCCAGCTTTGGTAGAACATAATCCTGTCTAGCCTCCTGTCGCTGTCACATTAGCAGATAACCATCGACTAATCAGTTTACTCCGGGGTCTGCGTTAAAATGTAAATTGCATTAATGCTCAAATTATGCATCCAACTAGTGAGGCCTGGCCCATATGATGCATAATGTTCCCATCATTTGGTTAGAACCTCTGAGGTTGCTCCCTTGTTCATGCTGGCCTGGCCAACGTCAAGTGTGATACAGTGTCTGCGATACAGCAAGAGACTAACCATTTCAACCAGGTTTTTTAGCAGAGCTCCTCTAAAAGCTGTGATAATAACACAATGAGCACACACACACAACACACACATACCTTTGTCTAGCACTTGCTTGTGGAGAAAGACATGGGCCCTCTGCATTAATATTTCGAGGCTGGCGGTTGGAAAATTGCATAGGTATTAATTTACTTGTAATCCTGGTGAGTCAAAGCGGATTGCCTGAAGAGCTTTTAGTAGCAACATTCGAAACGTGATTTATCTGAACTCCTCCTGCCCATTTTCGAAATTGCACCCTGAAGAGCCCGTGGTGCTGCTTGTGCCCGCAGGAACCCACCGCCCATGACTAACAAAGACGAGTTCTTGGCTAATTGATTGTCTCTTGTTTTATTTATGGAAGGGCTGTAATTAGTGGCCGGCCTAATGCGTGCCGTTCATTAGTACCTGGGCACCATTATGGATTTCACGCCTTTGTTTCAGACGCACGAACAAAAGATGGGAATTGTAAATATTCCGGGAAAGTCATTATGCCTTTAAGGGAGAATGCAGCCCTGTAAAACTTTTGTCAGCGTTTACTGGCTGATTTCGTTTGCCAGGCGGAATACGTTAAGAGAAGACGCGGTATAAATTTAATTTTAATTGTTTTGTACACACGCCAGTGAAAGGGAACTGATTGGATACAGTTCACAGACAGTATATTAATACGTTATTTTCATATGTTAATTGGTTTGCATAATCTTTCCCTGGTTTCAGAGTACCTGGCACAGAGAAGGGTGCTGGAGAGAGAGGGAGCGAGAGAGAAAAGAAGACTCCAATTTACATAAAATCAGCTTCTCTGAACATTAAATAATAATGTGTCTGCAAGTCGAAGGTGTGTTCAGTTAGCAGAGAGCACATTTCTATAATTTATACGCCAGCTGTTTCACTGCTTTCGAGTCCATTTGCCTCCCTGCCTGCATTTAATGAAATCTTGTTACTGGAGAATTGACTGGGCCTGAATTGAGATTTTAATCCCATTGACGTTCCGCCGTGGAAATGCACACTGGTGGGAACTTTTAATGGAGGGACCCTGTAATCAGAAGACACTTGTATTCAGCTCCCCTACAATAATGAATCTCATCAAAAGCTGCAGGCCGGGCCTGTGCGCGACCAGCTCAAATTTCAAGGTTTTTGACCATCCCCATTTAAGGCATTCCTAGGGGAGAGTGTGATTACTCAAGTTTAGCAGTTTATTGCCTCATCTTTCAATAGCCAGTGAAGCACAAAATTCTCATCTAGGTTGCTCCCTTTTTTTTCTCTCTCTCTTACTTGAAGAACAGACCAATAGAGTGCAGAACAGCTGGTGATATCCAAGAGAGGAACATTAATGGGATGAACACTATTCTCATCCGAGCAGTCATTTATGAGATTATTGCTATTATGATCACCATTGTCATTGCCACTCTTTGCTGTATTTGACGCAGTAGTAGTTAGTGGTAGTAAGTGGAATCAGTTTTTTTTTTTATATTTCTGTCTTTATTGTGGAGCTGGAAAATGGTCATTGACTTTGATGTGTGGTCCTAGGAAAAATCGTGAATTGGAGTGTGACCTTAAAAAGACCCTACAAAATTTTTACACTATTATTTTTAATCACATTTTGCTTTTCCCTTTGTTCTGGACTATTTCCAGTTGCTAGCTTGAGCTTCACAGAGCTACCAAGCCAGGAGGGTGGTTCACATAAGAGCAAAGACAGCTTTTCTTATTGCAACAACAATGGACAACTCAAGATGCTTGGACTGCCAGTTCTGTTAGTGGATAGACACCAGAGAAGGAAGGCCACCTATTCTTCCCTGCTCTGTGAAGTCAGTTTGATTTCTATAGCACATTTTACAACAAAGCAGTTTCATATAAACCAGAGTTGAGGAAATATTCACTAAGCTAGAGGAAGAAACCTGGGGAGGAACCCATCCTCCTCTGGTTGACACTGGAGGACAACAATTATTAAAAGAAGATGAAACTGCCTTAGGTTACAGAGGTGGGAGTTAGAAACCTATAGCTTGGAGTAACAGATCCAGGATATACACATGAAGCATAAAGCAAAGGAAATGTTCCATGGCAGTTCAACTGGCCTGGGAAACATGAGGCCTCAACGACAACAAGGGCAGCAGTTCTTAATGAAGAGATGAACCTGTGGATTGAGTAGGTGAACCTTAGCACTGTGAATATGGGCTCTCCTCAGGGTTCCAGCAGTAAACTTAGGCCAACAGGATGTTTATCTGGATATGAGAAGAGCACTGGCATCTTGGTGGTACCATGTGGAGATAGAACACGACATGGATCTAGCTTGTGATCTCCAACTGATGGGACCTTGTCTGAATGGTGGCAGGATCACCTGACATTTAGGCAAACATACATCGTTCTTCTGTGGTATCACCCTAAAGAACTGTTCCATTTTATTTCCAGGGTGTACCATGAGTGCTAGAGTGGAACACTTTGTTGTGTTGTAGATCCAGCAAATGCTCCTGCTCTCAGTAGTAGTATTACTAGTAGAATATAAGGTAAGAGAACGGGTAATGAGAAGAGTTTAACCTTCCTTCTCTATCCTATCCCGGGACTAGCTAATCCATCTGCTAGTATTGTGTTTTGAGGGGGTGCAGTCTTTTGCAACATGCTGACGACACTTTCATGGCATATCCCTCATCGTATCTCCACAAGTGAAGCTCAGCTGAGGAGATGAGTCGGAAAGGAAAAATAGCTGATCTGCACTGTTATGCCACTGCGTTCTCCAACTGAAATGGGTTTTATGAACCAGGCAGGTATCTGGGAATCAATTTGAGTCTGAAATGGGAACAGGACCCTCCATTAGAATCTGCCATACTGTGTCAGGATTGAAGGCTTCACTAGCTTCCACAGAGAACTTTTCATCTGATCCATTTTGCATAAGTGTGTATAAATACACCTCCGGTGCTTCTGATTCGATCAGACCCATTGAATTTACACAAACAGTTTTTGTCCTTTTGTACCACGGACAAGTTTTAATGCGGGAAGTGAGTGATGAGTGTGACAGGTGAAATTAAAACAGGGGCTGGTCTCAACAGGCCACTGATGTTCCAAAACAGCATGGAGCCAGGTGCATGCTATCTCTTCCTCCTTACTCATGATGAGGCAGAAATGTTGCTGGTCTTATATATTCTGTTCACTAAATCTCCCAGTGCTCGTCTGGACGAAAGCAGTGAGCATATGTTGTCATAACGTCATCATATTTTTGGGAAAAATCCAGGATCTCAGGAGCCCCAAGTAAAAAAAAAGAAAGTCATTTATTTTAATTTATGTTAATTTATGTTCATTTAATTCTTTAATTCTGATTCAGAAAAGTGGATTCATTTATTATGACAGATGGACCGACGGACGGACGGACGGACGGACGGACGGACGGACAGACAGACAGACAGACAGACAGACAGAC
>JBBIGC010000039.1:6684712-6702666 GCA_037576955.1 Lepidarchus adonis
CTCTCTCTCTCTCTCTCTCTCTCTCTCTCTCTCTCTCTCTCTCTCTCTCTCTCTCTCTCTCTCTCTCTCTCCACATACACAGATATATTGTAATTCTCTCCTCTGCTCCACAGGCATTCAGATTGAGTGGCTGAAAAGCGTAGAGGATCAGAGTCAAAGCTTAATTCCCTCTGCTCTTGTTCACAACCACAGTGATTACTTCTTAATATATTTTCGTTATTGTCACTCTGCATTCAAATACTCAAGGTTCCAGCTTTAAAGCAGCAGAAGTGTTTCTGGACCCCCGGCCCACCTTGTCCCTGTTTTTTTTTGTTTTTCATTGACATTCATTTTCACACAATATACACTCAACAAGGTCTCCTCAGGAATGGCCTACTCGTCTGCAAATTATGCGTAATTAAAAGGCACTTCACATCTTTAATGTTGAATGCAAATAGCCAAATAAAATCCTCAGTTTAGTCATGCCTCTCAGGGTACAGCACTATTACATTCAGAGGAAGAAGAATAAAGATGCTGAGCACTTGACATGGTCTCTTATTGGCTTGTGTTCAATGAATAATTCTCTTCCACCATTTACGTTCATTTCCTTCAAATCTAATAAATACTTTCTATCACATGTTGTTTTAATCTCAAAGTTCTCAGGTTGTAAACAAGCTCATGGAACTGATTGTCAGCAGCAGCAGCAGGGTGAGGATAGTAGCCAGGGTTTGGGTTAGAGAGGCTGGGTTGAATCCAGCTCTTATAAGGTCTTTAGATCTTCGTGCTGAGGTCCACTAGTGATGTTAAACATATATAGAATGAGAATCAACTTTTTACCCAAATAAGTTCACACACACACACACACACACACACACACAGAATTTGGGTTTAGCCAATGGCGTCTCTTTAGAACTAATGTGTAAAACAAAGCACATGACAAATGTACAGACAGAATACATTAGGCTATTCAGACACCTTTATGAATTTGTGGTATGGCACAATATACAATACAATAAACAGTATAAAATATACAGTATCTCACAAAAGTGAGTACACCCCTCACATTTTTGTACATATTTTCACAACACTGCTGATATGACACATGTAAAGTGGTCATTGTATAGCTTGTATAATAGACTGTCCAACATTATAGGCCGTCCCATTGTATATGCCACAGAAAATGTTCATTTATGTGTTAAAACTCTAAGATAAGCTGCCCCATGTTATTGGCTGCAGCGTTTCTGAATTAATTAGTCTGAAGTAAAAACTTCTAACTTAACTTAAGTGCCATTATACTGTACTTGAGCATAAAAAATTAATAAAACATTGAAATCATGCTGCAACGCAAATCCTACACTACAGAATTCAAAATCCAGGTCGTTGCTTTCAACCAATACCATAGATGAAAATATGTCCAACATCAGCGACAGCAAAGCAGCACGGGTCGCAATTGGAACAATAGCCAACAATAAACTTTTTATTTCTGTTAAATTGAACTTTTCCTAGCTTGTATTATATACTACAATGTAATGTAATGTAGCAAAGTCAAAACAAGTCAAGTCAATTTTATTTGTACAGCGCTTTTTACAACTTATGTTGTCACAAAGAAGCTTTCCAGAATTTACAGAATTAAAATTTAGCGGTTTTAGACATTAATTGCTGTTATTTTAGTTATTTATACAAGCTGTACACAGACAAATTTATATTGTATCAAATTGTCATATCTTCAATCTTGTCCTATGAAATGATATAATAAAATTTGTATTTATCTATGAAATTATATAATAAAATTTTGATATAACAAAAAATGTGAGGGGTGTGAAATACTGTATGTATATACCTATTTATTCTGTGTACAATATATAGCTGTTATACCACAAATTGGTGTCCAGTCTTTCCATCTAGGTGCTGACCCTCATGAAGACTTGTACGAATATGAATAAAACTTTGCTGCTATTACATACATTTTCCAAACTGCCTGTCATATCTACACAGAAATGCTGATCTTGAAACAGAATCTTCTTGCTGTGAGGTGACAGCACTTACCACCATGCTGCTCTAACATGAGCCACATGATTCATAACTTAATAAAAGTTAAATGACTTATTAAAAACGTAGAAGTCACATTAAATTAAATGGCTAAGCTAAGATTACAGACATGACAACTTGTGGTTGAAAATAAGTAGAATTTTCCTAAAAAGATAAAAAATGTGATATTTAGTGAAATTATTGGGTCTTAAATTGAGACAGGATTTGTTCCTTGTTATGAGTGAGATATTGTTTTAAAGGTTTGAGTTACAATTAGAAAACAGAAATAAAGATATTTAATGGAATGTCCATTACAAATTAAAATGTCCCCAGATTCTCTCTCACCAACAAGTGAAAAGCAGAGAAGGATTTCTTCAGAAGGATTTGTGTCTCACAGAACGTATATGTCCCCATAACTGTCAGCAGTTCTTTCCTAATAATATGAGGAGAGGTAGTGACCCACCTGAAGTGTGGGAGTGTGTGTGTGGGGTGGTAGTGGTGAGCAAGATTTTAAAGTGTAGGTCCACACACACTGCTTGGCCTTCCCCAGTGGTGTCACGCAGGCCCTCTGCAGTCTGGGCTGAGAGGAACAACAGAAATTTCAGCTGAAGAGATCAATTATAGATAGTCGGAAATGAATGGGAAAAGTAATTTAATAAATTATTGAGTTGATGTCTTATATCATGTACAAAAGCAAATGAAAAATTAGATTGTGTATTTGGATGAGGCGGGATTTTAAAGAGCCCCGAAATTATATTTAATTAGAAAATTTAAAAAAAGAAAGAAAAGAGAAAGAGAAAGAGAGGGGGAGTGATTCGTAAAGGCAGTTACACAGGGGAGGAAGAGGGAGAGGGTTGGAGAGAGAGACAGAAAGCAATGTGTCAGACAGAAGGCAAATAGCCCAGACAAACACATGGACTTTAAAGGACTGCGAAGGGAAAACTCAGTCAAAACAGTGCGACAGATATTAAGACTATGTGTGACCCCTGAATGCATGCACCTAAAGAGATCAAAATCAGAATCAGAATCAGAATTTAAATCAGAATCAGAATTAGAATTGGACTCATGATCAAAATTGGAAACGGAATTAGAACGAGATTTAGAATCAAAATCAGGATTGGAATCAGAATCAAATATTACATTTTATCAAAGTGTCATATCTTCAGTGTTGTCCTATGAAAAGATATACTGTATGTATATACCTATTTATTCTGTGTACAATATATAGCTTTTATACCAGAAAGTGGTGTCTTAGTATCCAGTCTTTCCATCTAGGTGCTGACTCCCATGAAGACTTGTATAATTATTAATTTAAATATATATTTAATAAAACTTCCCTGTTACATACTTTTCCAAACTGCCTGCCATATCTACACAGAAAGTCTGACCGTGGATGACCTTGAACCAGGATTTTCTTAGCTATGTGTGACCCCTGAATGCATTGATATCACATGAAGAGACATCAGAATCAGAATCAGAATCAGATTGAAATCAGAATCAGAAGTAAAATTGGAATCAGAATTGGAATTGGATTCAGGATCAGACTTGTAAATAGAATCAGAATGAGATTTACAGATTTAGAGGCAAGTTTTTCTGATTCTGATTCTGGAATACGATGCAGACAGTGGTTCCACACCACCGGGTTGCGGACGGCTACTGTAAAAATTTTAAATACAATCTCAACCCGTAGCATCTAAGTGTGTTAGAGACTCAACTTTGCCGGTATTTTGGATGAAAGTCATGGCAGAAAACCCTGAGATCACCACAACAGCACTGAAAACTTATTCTGAAAGGACCGTTTAGGCCAGGGGTGCCCAAAGTCGGTCCTGGAGGGCCGCTGTCCTGCACAGATTGGCAGTTCCCTTCCACAAACACATTTCCTGAACCTAGCAATTAACAGGTGAGTCTTACCAGGTGTGCTTGATCAGGTAAATCACCAAACTGTGCTGAAAACTGGCCCTTAAGGACCGGAGCTGGACACCCCTGGTTTAGGCGTTACCATAGCGACCAGAGTGCGTGAGGGGCAGAGGAGGACGTTACTCTGATCATTGTTAGCGCATTTCAGGAAGATCAGAAATCATCAGGTAAATCACCAAACTGTGCTGGAAACTGGCCCTTCAGGACCGGAGCTGGACACCCCTGGTTTAGGCGTTACCATAGCGACCAGAGTGCGTGAGGGGCAGAGGAGGATGCTACTCTGATCGTTGTTAGCACATTTCAGGAAGATGCTGCTAATAAAGTTGCATAATTACACAGTGGATTCACGTTTATTATTATATTTACAAAATACCACAGTTTTTGTGTTGGTCGTATCATTTTATTTTGTTGTTTTTATCCACGACACCTTAAATGCCGGCCCACGAAAATATTGTCTGACAATAAACCGGTCTGTGGCGCGAAAAAGGTTGGGGACATCTGCTATACAACACAATGCATACTAAACAGTATACAATACAGAACAGACAATGGACTATACAATCTATAATACACAATCCTCTGTATACATCATGGCACAATATTTAATATACAACAGGGTAGTGGGATCTTTGATCAACATGTATATCCACTTTGGATGCCCCAGGTGTGGTTCACGTAGCACAAAAACAGTGTCTTTGGTCAGCAGGGGTTGGTGTGAACTTGATTTTGCCCTGTTTTTGTTTCTCCCAGTGCAAAATGAAATGCACAGTGCCTATCCCGATGTAAAGAAAAGCAGGAAGCTGTTTTCTACCCATCAGCCCTCGAGAAAAGAAAACAAGCATGGATAGTAATTAGTTTGGGGGGGGGGGGTATACTTGAAAGTTTGAACACAGGTTTCTCCTCGGTGTGAACCACAGCCTGCCAGAGCCACAGGACAGGAGAGGGAGGAGATGAGGAGGAAGAGGAAAAGGAGGCAAGTGTGGGGTGGGGTGGGGATGCAGAAGGAGGGCTAATTTATGTGTTTCTGCTCTTCAGAATGTGCCGCCGAGGACACAGGGAGATCGGGGAATGCAAATGAAGAATGTTTCTAGGTGAGGTGCATCACAGTCACGCTTCATGTTGGGACCCTCGCTCTGAACGGGACGCTTCGCTCTCTTCCTCTCTCTCTCTCCCAAGAGACCCATACCAACAACTCCTATCATCTGCTGCTGTGTTGTTTAACCACTGGAAGGGAGTGGGGGGCTTTACAGCCACTATTTATAAGATGAAAGAACCTCTTTGGGGAACCATGGAATTAGTTATTTATTTTTTCCAATTAATACATGTTGTGAGGTACACACGGTTGTCACCCAGTTCCCTGGTGGGTTGATATTTGCACGTTTGCTGGATAGAGCCCTTGCCGTTCAAAAGACAAAAAATGAAAAGAAAAGAAGTTCTTTTTCGAGTCATTCGGTTCAAAACTCAAACTCACATTACACACACTTTAAAAGTGGAAAGCCTCCAGAAATTTCCAAACCTGCTTCAACCCACCAAAGCCCTGTTTCAGTAATGGCCTTCACAGGGTGTAGAGACTTTCCTTGTGTGAAGACATCACCAAGAATAAGACATTTTGAGGTGTGAGGCTCATGTCATTGTGACTAGAAGCACCCATTCTTTGGCTCTGCTCAGTTTCCGACTTCAGGCAATCAGAACGTTCAGCCTCATAGGTTCCTGGAATGAAATGATTCAACAGCCCACCAGAATGCGACGGGAGCGAGGAAAGAGAAGAAAAGACAGAAGAAACTTTATAGTGGCGAAGGGTTTTAGTTTAACATCCCCAAGACACATCAATGGCCAGAAAATGAAAAATTCACTTGAAGAACTGGAACAACTTGCTGTGATCAATTGGACATATCAAGGGGGGAAGGAGTCTGGATAATCTCTAAACAGGAATTGAACGCAAAGCTTCATTTAGGTAAAGACCAGTGCCAGATTGCTTTATTGAATTGTTTTCTCACACTTTACAGTGATTTTTTTTAATTGGTGCCAAACTTCAATAGAGAAACTACATTTTGTTATTGCCCAATTTGCTTCACTCCCTCTCAAGCAGAGTCACCCGCACTTGGCTGGTGTGTGTGGGAAGGCCTGCAGGAAGGGAACAGAAATAGGTGTGTTAATGTAAAATGCGTGACTGCACTAATGAGGCCCGTTTAATATTCTGCACTTCTAAGCATTAAATTATCATAAAGATGTTCGCAATTTAGTCAGTTCAAATGAGCAACTCATTGCCAGGGAATAAACTGTTCCTTTCTCAATTAATGAGTTGATGAAGGCTCATGATTACTTCCCGCCATCGTTGTCAACACATTCAAAAGGCCTGCACTTGTCCAATGATGGGCATGTGAATAGAAAGCTCCTCTTTCTGCTCTGAGTGCAGCGAAGTTCCTGCCAGTGCTGTGAATGGAGGTCTCTTTCCCACCTTATGCCAACATGCTCTTTCATTGCAGCCCTGATTGGGCTAATTCAGCTGGCTGTAGAAAAGGCGCTTGGAAATCGGAAGCCTGTTTGGATGCACTGTGAACACGAGTGTGGGGCTGGGGTTGGGGGGTGATGGGGGTTGTCATTTCCAATTGGCTTTGTTCTGACATCTGTCAATGAAACGCAATGAGCGGCTGGAATGTGACTTTATTAGCCATTTTCAATGCAGGCTCTAAACCGAGCCAGGGTCAGTCCTGCCATTGTGTTTGTCCATTAATGGCGGTAGCTTTTCCGGTTTAGCTGCATTAGCTCTGTTAAACTAAACCACATTTTTTTTTAGTAAAAACATTGTAATTCAATAACTCTGAACCGAAAAACGTGCTCTCATCTTGTTCTTTTCTCTTCAGCTGCACTGAAAGAGGGGTGGGGGAAAAAGTGTGCTCTGTAACTACCTGGGAAAGCAACCCATCAACAGCTGTTAGAGCTGACTTGAAGGTTAAATATTAGGAAGGAATCCAATTTCTCTTGTCTATTCAGCTCAGCGGTGTGTTAGATTGCAGCTGGAGTGTGCTTAGCGAGTGTGGGGATATGAAGTGGGCTAATCAATCCCCTCTGCCTCATTCTCAAATTCCTCTCATATCAGGTCCCTGGCCCCCGGGCAGGCCTTCTGCCTTCCGAAAGCCAATTCCACACGAAATAAGAACTGTGACCTGCAGCTAGAGGGTGAAGTTGAGTTTTCCCTTCATGATTAATCTCTTCTTGGGTGGCTTTCAGGAAAAAAGGGAGGGAGAGAGAGAGAGAGAGAGCAAGAGAGAGAGTGGGGGGGTGCAGGGTGGAGGAAAAAAATAAGAAAACTTGCATGCTGCTGCCTTGTGACAGTTTTTTTTCAATGAGCTTGGTGCAGTAGAGCCTACTTATCTAGCACCAAATAAGAAAAGGGGTGGTTTTTTGACAAGGCTTCATGTAGACGTTGAGGAAACGAAGCAGCCACTGGCACGATTAGACCTGCCGCTGCTGTAATTGCCACCTCAGCAAGGGCAGTGATGAAATTTAGAAAGTGATTTGAGCTGTCCAACACATCTGAAGGCTTAAAGATGCATGTGTTCAGTTAAGCCTTGTTCAAACAGACTTTTGGATCAGGTTCTTCTCACACATGTGGCAACAAGTGAGTGTGGAACAAATGGCGACCACTTGTTGGTCCACGCAAGCTTTCAGGACTCTTCAGTCAGAGGTGTGTTAGTCGTGTTTACATGTGGTTAATTGAAGGAGCGTAAATGTCACATGATTCTTTACACATTGAGCAGAGTCACTGTATCAGGAGGATCTTTAACATAAGGACGTTAAGGTTCAGCTCTAACAAAGAACTGATATATATTTATTCAATTCAATACAGGACCCTACAGGTTACACAGACACTCTAGACTGACTCATTACTGCCCCCACAGGTCAACACACAACATTAAAGTCTGGACTAACTCATTACTGCCCCACAGGTCAACACACGACATTACAGTATGGACTGACTCATTACTGCCCCCACAGGTAAACACACAACATTACAGTCTGAACTCTATCATTACTGCCCCCACAGGTCAACACACAACATTACAGTCTGGACTCTATCATTACTGCCCCCACAGGTCAACACACATCATTACAGTCTACAGGCTACATGTTGGAATTTAACTTCATATTGAAGATAATCAAGCTCCACTACAAAATGCCTATGTCACCCAGAGCACATTCTTTTCATCATACATTGAAGGCTAAGAAAGCTCTGAGACAGTAGGGACAAGACAGTTACCATTTTCATGGGAAGACATTCTACATTTGTTTGGGTCACTGATCTGTAACCATAAACCAACATGCTAATTGTTGCTTAGCGGCTATATGGAATTAATCTATAATTAATCTAAAATTATTTTTTTTGCATTTATCAAACATCATGCGATCTTACACAAAATCGACTGTGTCCCAATCATTTATTGCTGGAAGTAGACTGTAATCCAATATAACCTTAAAATACTAGTGTAGCATTTAACAGCTTATAATGACATATTTCACTTGAGATTGGACCTGTCTAACAATTATCCATCAAGTTGGATTGATACCATTGGCATTAATGGCCATTGGTTCGAGTTCAGACACAAAGCTAAAATTCTCATCCCTAGCCCTGGGTCTTACTTGGAAAAGCATCAAGGAAGAAGTTGTTTCTTGTTTGACAAGACAACAAAAGGTGTGTCACATTTAATAATGCTTATTTACTTATTACTCATGGATAAAACTAAATTACAATAAATAAAACATAGAATTAAAAACAAATGAGCTAAATAAGATTGTATTAAGTGACCATAAATCTTGAAATGATGTTTGCTGTTGTAGGCCTCAGGGACCAGGCTTGCTCTAGAGTTTGAATTAGGTCTAAAATTTGTGTCTGTAATAAATGTAGCACTGCTAACAGCAAAAGCACATTAAACATGTTTAAGCTAATAAATGTATGGAGTAAGAATGTGAATGTGACCTCTGAACCGGCCTTAACCCCACATACATCTGACACATGACTGACACATGCTATTTTTTAGGGCCCGCAAGCCAAAAAGGGGCCTTATGTTTGAGTCCTGTCTGTCATAATAAAGGCAGAGAAACATTGTGAAAACTACTTTCATACATTATGTATTGTTGTTGCTGTGGGTGTTGTTGTGTTCATTTATTTTATTTATTTATTTTATTAGTATTCATTAATTAATTATTTAATTTAGTACTTTGTTTGCGCGATTATAAATACAACATATCTGTAAAACACTTTTGTTTTACTTTGTTTACACTTTTTTAATAATCGAAAAAAGAAATGAACATCTATTTTATTTTTTATTCATGACAAAATAATATGATGGGTTCTTACCCCAAATCCCACCAGTAACACTGATTGATTGAAATGTATGGAATTAGATTTGTGTCAAAAGTACTGAGCGTCAAATTCAACAAATATCAGTATCAAACAAAAATAAATCTATATATATGAAAGAGGATGTCTGTTTGTCTGTTCGCTAAGCGTTTCCATGTGGCTGCACAGATTGCGACCAAAGTTGGTACATAGGTCCATCTCATGCTCCCGAAGCCATAGTGCTACTTCCGGTTGCGTCTGACGCGTCATTTTCTCATTACCGAACCCTGCAAGTGCTCTCATACATATACACCTGCCAAAAAAACTGCCAACGTCGTCTATACAGAAGTGCTGTAACCGTCCCCCATTAGTTTTTCATTCCAGAAAGTTTCTATTGTGACTTTTACACAAAATTTTCGGTTTATTTGGATGAGCTTCACCTGCTTTGTTCATTTACCTACAAATCCCGCTGTTACCATGAACTCCAAGTTCCACATTTCCCCCTTCTCTGGGTACTATCCTTTCCCAGCAACGCCAGGTACCCTGCTAGTGTAAAAAAAAAAACACTAAAATCACATTAGGAAGACCCCCAATTCTCCCCAGTCTCACAGCAGCGAGTCTTGCAAAGCGAGTGGTTGATACAGCAGCTTGTTTTCTGTAGATCATTCACATGTAGTGTGCTGTCAAGCTGCTGAACCTATACAATGTGATGTCTGTGTGTATAATGTGTTATTGCTTGTCTTCTACCTCTAGACATTTGGTGTTTCTCTCCAAACACCGCAGGAGATGAGGAGCAACCTCATGGAAAATTTTGGACACTCAGGATTACATTTTAACTGTAAAGTGTAAACTGAAAATCGTAACTTCAGAAGTTAAAATGAAAAGGAGGTTAATCAGACAGTAAAGAGAGCAGTGGTGGCCTACTGGTTAGCTTGTAGGTTATTCCCAGCCCATGCACAACTGAGGAACCCTTGAGCTCCCTGGGTGCTGCTGATAGCTGACTACATGTATGGATGGGTTGGAGGTTGCATTTCACTGTGGTGCACTTTGTGTGTTGGGGAATGTTCACAACAACATATAGTCATTTTCATTTTGAATAGTTGCCATTCAAGTCAAGTCAATTTCATTTATACAGTGCTTTTTACAACTGACGTTGCAGATTTACAGAGTTTATAGAATCCGGGTCCAAGCCCCAATAAACCGAAGCGACAGTGGCAAGAACAACTCCCTAATTATAGGAAGAAACCTTGAGAGGAACCAAGGCTCAGAAGGGGAACCCATCCTCCTCTGGTCGACACCGAAGAGCGATAAAAAGAGAAGAAAATTATGAATAAATAAAATCAGGATTTCAATGTGAAGAGGCATCTGCAGTTCCTATGGGGAGATCAGGAAGCGTTCTGTCCATGCTGCTCTCTTCAGTAGGCGTGGGGGAAATCACAGATGATCTCCCTCCTCATGATCCGTGCAGCAGAGTGAGAACAAAGTGGGACATTTACAATTAATATTTTTTTTTTCACAGAGAGTCTAATAGGAGCTGGGGTGAAGTGAAAATGTGAAAAATGTAGCTTCTCCCTGATTGTTGGAGCGTCCTGCTCACCTGTTCCGGACTAGTTCAACTACCATGGGACATCTCCATGTTCTCCATATGCTTCATATACATATGCTATATCAGTTTCTCCAAACGATAGGCTTTATCTTACTCCACCTCTATTAACTGAGACTCAGGTGTCAACCAGAACATCATGGCCTTATGAGTTGTGGTTCCTCACAATCTCTCTTTTCCAATTTAAGGACTTTTTTCCTCACCTCTGGGACTTGGACCAAGATTCTGTAAAGCTGTGTTGTGAAAAGGTAGCTGTAGAATATAGCACAACAGAAATGACTTAACTTGCAATCTCATTTGTATCTATTATTCTTATTTGGGCCATTGTGACCAGATCTGAAGATCTTTCGAGATGTAGCGTATGCCCATAACTGTACCCATTTGCACTGCTAAATGGCCTCTAGAACCATGTGCATTTTTAATTCCTTAATGATGATCCCAAGCTCAAACTGTAAGCCTTACACACACATCTAGTAAATTTTTTAGCGTTTCAAATGCTCGCTTTGAAAAACAGCCCATTTGCCCACCATCCCCCCACCAAACAAATTGGTGGAGAACAACAAAGTTCAATCTGTGTCTGTATACTTCATTGTTCTGCGTCTCTTCTATGCACTTAGTGGAGTGCTCTTTTGCATCCTGGATAAGGTAGTGGTCTGCAGGGGGATGTGAGGGAAAGTGGGGAAATCGGCCTCCTACAGCTCTTAAGCACCTCTGGGTTGGACTAAACAGTGGGCACCCGCATCTACACACCAGGCTAAATGGAAGAGTGAGGTAGTGAAACAGCTCTGTGAGACTTCTAATGGGGGGTTGCTGGGGGTGCTGAGGTTCCGTAAACATGTTCTCCTTACCGGCGAGGGGTCTGCAACATTCATTAAAGATTGAGGTGGAAGCCGGACTGTGTTCCTCCTCATCCACATGGAGAATGATGCTCTGTGAGGAAGACTGGCACTGACACAAAACAAAGATGTTATTGATTTCAGCTGGTAATTCAACATCCAGCAGTGTTATATTGCACATATAACTCATAAACTATGCATTAATATGGTCAGTTCCATAATTACTGGCACCCTTGCTAAAAATAGTGAAAGTGAAGTGAAAGGGACTGGCACAGTTAACAGGTTTAGTCTTAGAAAACAACATTTAAACTATTTAACAAATTGTCATTTCACAATTATTTGCACCCCTGTTCTTTATTGTTACGACCTGTCTAGGGTAGGAGGAGAAGACACCACAATAATAGACTTGAGCTGGTTTATTCTTCTTTTTTGGAAAGTGGTGAGTCAACCGTGCCAAAATAATAAACAAAAGAGAATCTAAATATGAAGCAATTTTAACTAGCCTAACAAAGAAATAAAAAAAGAACTTCATTAGGCTGAAAAAACTTGCCTAACTCCATAAATAACATAACCAGGAGAAAATGATACATTAAAGAAAAAGGCTTTGACTCCCTGCTCACCATATTTACAAATATACATGAAATTTACAGTATCTCACAAAAGTGAGTACACCCCTTACATTTTTGTAAATATTTTATTATATTTTTTCATGGGACAACACTGAAGATATGACACTTTGATACAATGTAAAGTAGTCAGTGTACAGCTTGTATAACAGTGTAAATTTGTAAATTTGCTGTCTCCTCAAAATAACAACACATTCATTCATGTCTTAACCACTGCCAACAAAAGTGAGCATCCCCCTGAAAATGTCCAAATTGTGCCCAATTAGCCTTTCTCCCTGTCATGTGACTCATTAGTGTTACAAGGTCTCTGGTGTGAATGAGGAGCAGGTGTGTTCAATATGGTGTTATCGCTCTCACACTCTCTCACACTGGAAGTTCAACATGGCACCTTATGGCAATGAACTCTCTGAGGATCTGAAAAAAGAATTATTGCTCTACGTAAAGATCGTCTAGGCTATAAGAACATTGGCAACACTCTGAAACTGAGCTGCAGCACAGTGGCCAAGACTATACAGCAGTTTAACAGGACTAAGAAGTTGAGTGCACATGCTCAGCATCATATCCAGATGTTGGCTTTTGAAAAAAGATGGTGTCAGCATTACTGCAGAGGCTGTAGGGCTGGGGGGTCAGTGCTCAGACCATACGTCGCACTCTACACCAAATTGGTCGTCCCAGAAGGAAGCCTCTTCTAAAGACGATGCACAAGAAAGCAAACAGTTTGCTGAAGGATATGGATTACCTGTTTTCTTATGAGACCAAGAAAAACTTATTTGGTTCAGATGGTGTCAAGCGAGTGTGATGGGAACCAGGTGAGGAGTAAAAAAACAAGTGTGTCTTGCCTACAGTCAAGCATGGTGGTGGGAGTGTCATGGTTTGGGGATGCATTACTGCTGCCGACACTGGGATGCTATAGTTTATTGAGGGAACTATGAATGCCAACATGTACTGTGACATAGTGAAGCAGAGTATGATCCCCTTCCTTCAGAAACCAGGCCACAGGGCAGTATTCCAACATGATAACGACCCCCAAATAGCTCATCATGTCTCCAAAAACATCATGTCTACAAAACATCACATTCAGTCACTAGCTGAAGCTACAGTACATACACCCTCCACATACTTCACCCATAGTGCCCTCATCTCTCCCCTAGAACACTGTATCACTCAGACCTTATCTCTGACAGCTAGGCCCTGGAGCTTCACTATATTGATGAATAAAATAGTACCTTTTCCCAATTAGGTTTCCTAGTGTTGGCAAGAAAATGCACTGGCTGAAGTGAGAGAGAGAGAGATCGAGAGGGGGAGAAGTAAAAAAAAAAAAGCAGTATATTTGACGGTCTGCAAAGGCAGCATAAAAGTTGCTTCTGCTCTTAATGATGGGGCTAAGGATGATGATGTGGAAGACTGACACTTTGTCAGAAGCTTTTATGAGTGCAAGGGGCCGAAAGTGCGCGGGGAGGGAGGCTTCTGCCATGACTCTTCACCTCATTGTCCTCTCCGAGTAAGGAAGAGGAAGATGAGGAAGGGGATGGGGGGTTATATGTTCGTGTGGGGAGTAGGTGGGGAACGTTGGAGGGGGAGGTTGGTGCAGATGTCCCCGCACACACAGTGCCTGTCATCTTCAGAATGCTCGAGCCACGCTGCACTTAGGCCCCATTTGCTTTTAAGGGTGTGTGACAGGACAGCGAGCGTGTATGATCAAACTTCCCTTTCCCAGCGTGCGCTCCTGACAGTTGGCTTGGAGAGAGCCCTAATGCACTGTCACCAGCGCTCTCCACTCTGCTGCTCAGATTTACCTTCCCCATCTGTCTTACCTCTGAGGCAGGGCCAGAGGGAGGGGTCCTAAGCACAGAACGAGGGCTACGGTGTGGATTTGGGACTGAGCCCTGCACTGAAAGTCAAGATGCACCGAATTGCCTCCACTTGGTTGTGCACAGTATTTCTGCACGAATAAAATATGACATGAACATAATTATGGCCATAAACTGAAAGACAAAATTGTTTTTGTGTAATACAAGTGACGTTAAAAAGGTTTCCACAATTTTATATTTTTTGTTGCAAACGGTGAAGGCAGGAGGTGTAGTAATTGTTCATGTCTGAGCATCATGTGGTGGATTTAGCTCCATCTGATTTCCACCTTTTTAGACTGCTCAAGGAAGCTTTAAGGAGAAGAAGATGTTCATGTGATCATGATGTAAAAGCAGTGGTGCATCAGCAGCTACAAGCTCAACCACAAACATTTTGGCTGATGGGATTAAAAAAGTTGGTATGATGCTGTGAATAAGAATCAAGGTGAATGTACAAAAAGTGATGTCATTTACCTTAGTATTTTGAAATAAATACAGTTTTTGAACTTTCTTTTTGGTAATGGGCTTGGGTATGTAAAAAGCACTATAAAAATAATTTTCTTTATTATAATTTTCATTAATTAGATTTTTTATTGAAGTGAAAGTGACTTCTATGTGAAGACATCCCATCACACAAAGTGCACCACAGCGACATGTGACCTTTAACCCATCCGCACTTGGAGCAGCAGGCACACACCTTGCTCATGAGTGGAACCTGGGTCTGTGAAGGTCCTAACCATCACTGCCCTAAAACTGGAAATGCAGGGAATCGAACCTCAGACCTCATCCATGTAAAGCATGCACTCTACCACATTCCTTCAAACAGCCAGTCACAGTCTGTGCTGGATGTAGAAAAAAACTGGCAAGACGTGACCAACGAGAGCATTATACTCAAACGACTGGGTCTAAACATTTCCAAAATAGCAAGGGTGGTCTGCAATCTGACAATATCTTGAGGAGAAACAAACCATAAACTATCAACACGAGCACTAGAAGTGGAACTTAGCAACAGACCAATGACACCTGGTCAAGTTTTCTTGATCATGTGGATCGTTGAAAACATGTGCACCATTTACCTGGGAAAGTGATGGATGCTGGATGCGCTGAGGGAAGAAGATAGCATGGTGGAAGAAATGTGCTACTCAAGGGAATGTTCTGCTGGAAAGCCCTGGGTCCCCCTGTGCCAATTTGACATGAACCACCTATTCAAACATTGATTCCAACCAGGTCCATCCACTCATGGAAATGCTATTTCCCAGTGGCAGTGGCCTCTTTCAGCAGGGTAATGTTCCCTGCCACACTGCTTTGACAGTTGACAGTATTCAAGGTTGCTCATTCTGTGTCATATACAGGAACACAAAGTAAAATCCACAGCTCTATCTATCCATTTAATTCACATTACTCACTAATTAATATGTATTTATATAATTACACAACTCATTTACAAAATGTTTGCATTCAGTTCACATCTGCATTATTTATTTTCATTTGGTTCTACTGTGGGCAAAAAAAAAAAGTATTTGCCAGTCACCGATTCTACAAGTTGACCCACTTAATAAGTTCACTTCAACTGTGAGAGACAGAATGTAAAAAAAAAAATCCAGGAAATCACATGATTTTTAAAGAAAGTATTTGTATAATGGTGCAGAAAATAAATATTTAGCTCCTACAAACAAGGAAGAATTTAAGAAGCTCTTCTATCCTCCACTCGTTACCTGTATTAATGGCACCTGTTTGAACTCGTTATCTGTATAAAAGACACCTGCCCATACCTTCAAACAGTCATACTCCAACCTCCACCATGGCCAAGACCAGAGAGCTGTCTAACGACACCAGGGACAAGATTGTCCACCTGCACAAGACTGGGATGATCCGATCTACAATAGGCAACAGCTTGGTGAGAAGGGATCAACTGTTGGAGCAATTATTAGAAAATTGAATAAATACAAGATCACTGACAACATCCCGAGACATGGGGCTCCATGCAAGATCTCACCTTGTGTGGTACAAATGTTCGTGTGGAACATTTTGGCATAAACGCCACTCCAAACCAAGTTTGAAGGGGGTCAAATGCTGAGTTGCATCCCAAGAACACCATACCCACTGTGAAGCATGGGGGTGGAAACATTGAGGCTGCTTTTCTGCAAAGGGGACAGGACGACTGATCTGTATAAAGGAAAGGATGAATGGGGACTTGTATTGTGAGATTTTTGGCAACATCTTCTATCCATCTGTTAAAGCATTAAAGATGAAACGTGGCTGGATCTTCCAGCATGACAATGATCCCAAACATACCACCCAGGCAAGGAAGGAGTGGCTGCGTAAAAAGCATTCAAGATTCTGGAGTGACCTAGCCAGTCTCTGGACCTCAATCCAATAGAGAATCTGTGGAGGGAGTTGAAAGTCCATGTTGCCCAGCAACAGCCCCAAAACATCCCAGCTCCTGAGAAGATCTGCATGGAAGAATGGACCAAAATAGCAGCTACAGTGTGTGCAAACCTGGTGAAGACCTACAGGAAACGTTTAACCAACCAAGGTTACATTACAAAGTATCAATGTGAACGTTTGTTATTGACCAAATACTTATTTTCTGCATCATTATACAAATACATTCTTTAAAAAATCATGCAATATGGCTCCTGGATTTTTTTTTACATTGTCTCTCACAGTTGAAGTGAATCTATGATGAACATTACAGACTGTGTCATCATTTTAAGTGGGATGAATCAGTGGCTGCCAAATACTTTTTTACCCACTGTATATCTAACAATGGAGGGTGGAGGAATTTGGAAGATTTCAAGATTATATTTCTTACATCTGTTATGAGAGTTGTTACTTTTGTTAATACTGTTGTTGCATTTAAAATGTACTTACAAGTGTGCATATTCAAATTCAAGGTATTGTTGCATTCAATTATGTTTTGACAATTAACTTTAGCCTTGTTTTGATGCCTAGAAACTATTTCAAATGGTTAATTTTTAATAACCATAACCTGTACTCCAATTGAAACTTGATTTTGATTTTACATGGCTCATTTCAAGGTTCAGCTTACACTGAGATACTAAGGTGAAGACATTAGCTTAGTTTTAGATTAACTTAGATTTTATTTTATCCCTATGAAATATTAAGATGAGTTTCTTAGGTAATATTTAATGATGAATTTGATGTACAACAGACTCTGAAAAGGTTGGCATGGACCAAGACTTCAAAAACAAAACATTGTTAAAGAAAATTTAAGCCATGCTCTTTTGAAATATTCCACAATAACCAACTGAACCTAGTAGGGTCATTGTGTATAAAAGGATCCTTTACCCAGGCTCACACAAAATCCATGAGAAATTTGCCAATCTGTGCAAAAATGGTCAGTGTGAGATTTCAGAAGTCTGGAGAAAAGTCCAACCACTGCTGAATCTGTGTGACCTTCAAGCCCTCAGAAGGTATTGCATGAGAAATCCTAATGCTACTGTGATAAGTATATAAGTATATAAGTATAGCCACATGAACTTACTTCAGACAGTACTTCGGAAAACTGTTAACACACTTCACTGCTGCATCAAGAAATGCAACATTATATTAAATACATCAATTCTACACAGACATGCTGCATAGTAATCTGTTTTATTTCTATACCACTTTTCAAAGCTGACATTGTCACAAAGCAGCTTTACAGAATCTTTACAGCCCCTAATAAGTGACAGAGGTGAGGGAGAGGGAGAGAGAGAGAGAGAGAGAGAGAGAGAGAGAGAGAGAGAGAGAGAGAGAGAGAGAGAGAGAGAG
>JBBIGC010000039.1:6749353-6760707 GCA_037576955.1 Lepidarchus adonis
CTCAAACATTGTTCACAAATCAGTCTAAATGTGTGATAGTGAGCACTTCTGCTTTGCTGAGATAATCCATCCCACCTGACAGGTGTGCCACATCAAGATGCTGATCTGACATCATGAGTAGTGCACAGGTGCACCTTATACTGCCCACTAATAAATTAATAAAGTAAATTAATAAAAACCTTCAAATAGGTGTGTCATCAATCTCTGTTTTTAAATGATTGGGCCATGGATACCTCAATCATCACTCTACAGCAGATCTTCTTGTTTAAAGTCTGCAGACAGTTCTGTTGAGCTGACGAATGGATTCATGCTGCATGTTGTGAGAAACTGAAGGAAATCTGATCCTCCCCGTGTTTCAAACACTAACATCTCTTCTCTGTTTTCTCTGGCAACCCACAGACAATATAATATCCACACTTGGCCCATAAATCTTGCTTAGCCTTTCAGTCCTTAACCAGTGTTGAGTGCTAGGAATAGATGTGAACTTTGCACTAGTGGAGGTTTCCAAAGAAATCTTAACATGAAACTATTCCTCAAAATGGAATTCCAGGTCTGACAGCAGAATATAATGCTATAAGTTATTGTTTTAATTTTGATTTTCATTTCTCATAATTGATTTACTTGCACAACGTTCACATAAAATGAGTGTGTGTGTGTGTGTGTGTGTGTGTTTGGGGTGGGGGGTTGGTGGTTGGGGGGTGATATCTGGGTTCACAGGGACACCACAGTAGGAGATCTGATGCTTTAAAGAGGGATTTCAGCCTGTTTCCTGGAATGCATGCCAGGCGTCAAGTGAAATTATCAGGAGTTTGGCTGCAATGGTTTGAGGTGAAGGCTCTGACTCATGCTCAGCGTTCACTATATAAATATATGTCAAGCAAGTTAATTTATGACTGTTATATTAGGGGAAAAAATAATAATAACTGCCTGATGTTGTTCACCTGAGAATACATAAGTGTACAATGCAACATCTTGGGCAGCATTTGGTGCAATGCTGCCATGGGAACTGAACCATGCCACTGAAACTGGATAATCAGTTTGAGGAATGAATGAGTGAATATTCTACAAGTCCTAAATATGTTTAACTTGTCATTGTCATAAATATAAGTATTCTCTGGACTACCTTAAATTTCACCTCCTTAGTCAAGTTAAAACTGTAATGTAATATCCTCTGACTTGCTGCTAATACTCCTGTCATCTCTTCTGTCTTTATGACCGGAATTGATGTATCCATCTTGTTATGGGACTGATTTCAGAACTGGGATCTGTTTAAATTGATTATAGGGGTCGTCGATTTATGTCACACTCAACATACAACGATTTGTAGTTACATCGTTAGCTCCTTACAACATTTTTTTTTAAAGATCACGGCATTTGCGCTCCAAGTTGTTGTGGGATTTGGCATGTTTCATGGAGAGCAATGCATTGTGGGTTATGTAGTGTCTGGTGCTGGAAAATAGGTGGGTAATATGGGCAGAAAGAGGGTGGCTTTCTGGGAGTAGCGGGATGCGCACAGGTTGGCAGCACATATACTGTAGTAGAATGCACTTGAACACCTAATAAAAGCTTTACTGTAATATGTCGAGAGAGACTGGTGTTCGATATATGCGTGTTGCTTGTTCATGCGTGTTGCCGGCTGTTAATAAAGCACAGTGCTGTTCAATAAAACCTCTGCAGCATCATAACATGCACAAGTTCTGACTTACATTGAAAATAGACTCTGAGGAATGTAACTCCTGTACTGTGGAGCGATCTAGACCAGCAATAGGGGTTTTGGTGGTTTTGGTAGACAATGTAAAACAATAATTTTAAGGTTAGTTATTTGGATGTTCTCGAAGGTTCTAGATATTCTCAGAACCTCAAACTGTCTCATAAATCACAATTATGATATACTGCTTTAATTCTGGTTTATTCTTAGTTCCTTTCACTGGAAACCACTCTCTCCTGCTTAGGAGGGCCCATAAGGACAGCACTAAGGTTCACCTGCTTCATCGACAGTCTGTACACTAGGATTTCTACTGCTGTTGTATTTTTACCCATCATTGAAGCCTTCTGTTCACTTGTTCTAGACTCGTTCTACCATGAACCATCACCCTAGGCTCCATATGAAAATCCCTGTTGTTGGATAAAAACCTTGTTCCAAGCTCTAGGCTGGAGTTCCACCTCTAAAAACAGAGACTCTCCTTTATTATGATGTCAACTAGAGGGAGAAGGGTCATGGTTTTTTCTAAGGTTCTTTCAGTTTTTTCCTTACCTTTGTCGCTCATTGGAGGCTCAGACCCAGGTTCTATAAAACTGCGTAAGTCAGTGCAATAATAGACCTGATCATATTTCAGTAATCATATACTGTAGTTATCACAAACTCTCACAAATTGAAAAATTTGGCAAAAAAAAAGAATGTAAGTGATACACTAGACAGTATCACAGAGCCATGGATCATCCTCAGCCCATGATTTGTAGAACAGAAATGAAATAAGAACAAACGTCCAGCAGTGGTCTCCTAAGCCGACTTAATAGAATCCTGATTGTTTTAATTAAAGATGAGTGGAAGTCTAGAAGGAGGCAAGCTGCACAAGTACTGGAAACTGCCATTTTTATTTTTGGTGGAAAGAAACATCATTTCAAAGGGGAGGCGCATAAGCCGAGGACCAATAGAACAAAAAAGACTGTTACAATGAAACTCACAGAGTTGAAGCAGTGTTCCAATCCAAATACTGATTCCTCAGTGACAAACTCCCCACAGAGCTTTTAACTCACAACCACATTCAGTTTGACGTAGTTTCTAATGGGTTTTGTCTGGCATTTCTGCTTAAATGTACCATTTAAATATTTAATCATGTGCATTGGCACATATCCTATGGCTAGTTCCTACCATCCTGACTACAATACAATAAAGCCTTTGAAGATGTGAAGCCCTTATTAAAGTTGTTCGTTTTGGATTAAGCCTTTTCTTAGTCCAAAAAATTTACAACTTTGATAACAACAACAACAACAACAACAACAATAACAACAACAAGAACTGTTTATTATTATTATTATTATTTAATTTATTATTATTATTGATTAAATTGATCCAATAGATGATATGGGGCCATTTCAAATCAACTGACAACTGACGTCACAAAGCAGCTTTAAAAGGTTCGGGTTCGGGCCCCTAATGAGCAAGTGAAAGGTGACGGAAGCGAGATACAGCCCCTGAACCGAGGAACCTTAGTAGGAACCAAAGCTCAGTAGGTAATTTTAATAATGGTTAATAAGTTTCATGGCCATGTGAGGATGGTCAGTGGTGACCAAACCAGACCAAGATGGGCGAGCCGAAGGACGAAAGAAAGCCCAGCTGGTGAAGGGATCAGTTGGAGAGCGCAGAAGCGAGTGGGGCAGATCCGAGTGTAGTGGATCCTCATTGATAGAAATAAGCACCATAGTCCCTAGTGTGCAGGTGGGCCATGATGAGGGGCAGCCAGACAGAACACATGGGTGGCAGCATGAGTGACAGAATATCACAAATACAGTTTCAACATCTGAAACAGAAAAAGCAGGTGGAGTCACATTTTTTTCTTGCCCACACTTGATGGTGCTACTTCTCAACTGCTGGAGTTTGTTTGGAGCGGAGTAACAGCAGCACAAGGAGAGAGAGTCGATAGCGTAGAAGGAGCATTAATAAGTACTAGCTGACCAGTAGGTGTTGTTATGTTTTCTCATTTAAAGCACAAAATTAATTCAAACTGGTGTTTCTGACATGCTGAATGCTCAGCCATTCTAGTCAGGTGACATCAGATGAAATGTGGGACAAAGAGACAGGGGTGGGACTCATCAACCCAGGTTTATCTAAATGAGAAAGGAAATAATAAACCTGGGAGGAGGATGAGAGGGCTATCAATGGGCCAGGTCCCTGTTCCACCACCAGGAGCACTAGGAGAAGATCAGGGCTCAGTGATACAAAATGTGGGAATGGAATCTCCAGTCACTGTTTGCTTGCTGATCTTAGTGATCTGGATGTGTAGACCTGGATCAGTGTTACCATGTATCTGGGAGCTGATCCATTGATGATTCTGTAGGCAAGCATGAATCCATGATGAGAAGCCAATGTAAGGAGCTCAAACAGACATGTAGTACTCACTGTTTGCACTGCTGCAAGAGCTTATGTTGTTTTTGTTTTCCATCGTCTTTTATTATATATTTGGCAGCCGTATATATAGCATATGGGATATATGTATATGAGAACTAACTGTGCTTCATTTAATAAAGTATAATATCATCACTTACTGTTTGTCTTAAGCAGCACTTGCACATGCAAGTTTCAACAACGGTCATCAGTCAGTCCGTCAGTCAGTCCATCAGTCTGTCAGTCAGTCCATCAGTCAGTCCGTCCGTCAGTCAGTCAGTCCGTCAGTCAGTCATTCAGTCAGTCAGTCAGTCAGTCCGTCAGTCTGTCAGTCAGTCCGTCAGTCAGTCTGTCAGTCGGTCAGTCCGTCGGCCTGTCTCTCTGTCGGTCAGACAGTCCGTCAGTCAGTTAGTCTGTCAGTCCATCAGTCAGTCAGTCTGTCAGTCAGTCCGTCAGTGTAGTCCGTCAGTGTAGTCCGTCAGTTCGTCAGTCAGTCACTTAGTCAGTCAGTCTGTCAGTCCGTCAGTGTTGTCCGTCAGTTCGTCAGTCAGTCACTTAGTCAGTCTGTCCGTCTGTCCGTCAGTCAGTCAGTCAGTCAGTCAGTCACACATGTTTCCTGCATAAGAACATGCTCTAATACCGTCAAGAACGTCTGTTAATCTTGTAAAAGACAATAGCCTCACTCTGAAATAGAACACTTTCTGGGCAGATCGAACCCGACTTATAAACAGTTACCTACCGCCGGCGATTTTGGCACCTATGTCCAGGCTGCAGTGGAAAATGACTTGCTAATCTGTTTAGTTATTTGGAGTAATTGGGTCGGGTGCCAGTGAAGGGGATTTCCTTGACTGTTGAAAGTCTCAACGAGAAGTCCATTCCCAGCTCCTTGGTATAATTACTCTGACTGAGCCGTGGCCACAGGGCCCGCGTGCAGGGCTGCTTTTTAAACTGTAAATTATGAAGGATTAGCATTTATGAATTTTAAATCAGGGCTGTGGTAGGAGACGCTAAAGCTGCTTAGTGATTGCAAACGGCAGCATCTGAGCAGGCGGCAGACTAACCCATTCTGTGCCAGTCTGGCTAGTGCACCCGTCTGTGTGTACACTCTTCTGAGTGTACTCATACACACTCCTGAGTGCAGATATCAGCTCTAAGCGGACACAATGCTGACATCTTAACATCAGACACTCTGCGGAGGGGCCTGCGAGAGATGATGTGTTAGCAAGGCAGTGTGTCACTCTTTCTCTCTCTCGCTCTTCTCTCTCACTTTCTCTCACTCACTTTCTCTGTCTTCTCCCTCTCTCTCTTACTTCTGCTACATACTGAAGTGTCATACTGAGCGGAATATCCAATGGGTGATTATGTTAATGTGTCAGTTGATCCATGCTAAATTATGCATAATGGATTGATGTGACACAAAGTCATCAATTAGACGGATATCAACATTAAAAAGTGTGACACAGCGCAATATTTCCTTGGCCTTGCTGAGGCGGAGCAAAAAGAAACACTCATATGTACAGCTACTGTACCTGATTTATTAGGACTTATATGAGTTTCCCATCGGACACAGTATTCCTGGTTGTGAACTACAAACCCCACTTACAAAATGTTTTTGCAAAACACACAAAAATGTTGTGTAAATGTTGTATAATATAAAAATGTATTTATTTGAAAAAAATCACAAAGAAATAACTTTTAATATTTTTAGCTGACTAAATTGACCTACAAAATTTCAAATCTGATGCTTGAAAAATAAAAGTAAAACATTCAAAATACTGAAATGAAAATTTGACTTTCTAACTTTCAACAATAAGCAGGTGAAATGGAAACAGGTAAGGATGTTGTGACTGAATTAAGGCCAGAAACCACTGTTTAATGTGTATAATCCCAAAAGACCCTGCATGGGAAACTACTTTCATAAATATTCCCACATGGGCTTAGAAGGACTTTGACCAAAGTCACGGAACACACTCCACCTCTGCAATAAGAAACAAACAGTAATAAGATAACAGGAAGTACATATATAATATAAAACAAGTAAAAGAAATACAAAAATAATAATTAATGCAAAAAATAAATTATTGTGAGATGGATCTATTTGGATTCAAATTTTCAGTATTTATTACAGTCAAAAAAAATTTTAGGACAGTATTTCTACTCCTGAGGAGTTTTTTTCAGCTCAGAATGTCATACTCCTGTGATTTGAGTGGGTTGAGAGAAGTATTGGGTATGTATTAGTATACTGAGTGACTATTCAAAGTGTTTACAGAAAAATGTGGGGTGAAACGGAATTCTAGTGTAAAGTAAAATAACAAAATTAAGCCTACAAATACACTTTGGCTTATTACTCTTAATTGAATGAATTCCAAAGTATTGCCTTAACAATAGACATAGCAACCGGATAGAGGAAAAGGTTTTGAGGACATTCCTTTTATGTCCATCTGGCCCTGAATTCTCACATAGTGCTAAGGCGAGTGTTGTCTTTGCGTAGTTGCAGCTGATGTTTTCAAGGACAACCTTCACTTTCTGCTCACCTCATGCTTTTTCTCTATGGGAGGTGTTAGTATACGAGGGCTATGAGTGCGATAACACATTATTAGAAAGTGTGCACCCACTCTCATATCACACATCTGATGCTGGACGTCTTGGCCAGGGCAGACCGTAACCCGGGCCAGTGGTGTTAACTGACTGAGCCAGGCAGTAGGGGATTGGGCTTGGCCGTGTTGGTCTGCATGCTGTCCCTGTGCAACAAGACACATGATCTGATTAACTCACATGTTGATGTGATGGGCAGCGTTCCACATGTGACTCACAGTACCAGATCCTGCATCACTGCTCTGTGCAGAGAGAGTTTCTGCCATGTGTGTATACGGGACGTTATGTATACTGTGACTATTACCAGTTTCGAGAAAATGTGTGTAATGTGGTGATAAATACGTAGATACTGTAGATCGACAGATAGATAGATAGAAGGACGAACAGATGGACAGATGGATGGATAGACACAGGCAGGCAAGCAGACAGACATACATATATTTCTTCTTTGTCTCTTTCTTCTTCTATGAGGATAAATATTGGTCAAATATGAGTTTACATTAAGAAAAGCAAAACTTGTTTTTAATACCAGATTGCAAATGGAATTATATACAATCTTTATAAAAGTCTGACATTAGTTCTGGATTTGGTGTTCCGATACAAGGGGAAGTACAAGAAACCTTAAGATGGTAAAAAATACAGAATTATAAATATGATCATTCATGAAAAAGACAATAAACAAAACAGCATACATTCTCTATGGGTTTTAATACAAATCAATATAGCAATCAGGCAACACTTCCTCAGGTTCCTTATTCTTGGGAGCTTTTTTGGGATGACATTGCCAGTAGGAGATATGACGAAAAAGATAAAGAAACAAAAGGAAAACTCAAGTGAATACATCAATTTGTTGTTAAACATAAAAAAGTGGAGATTCACTGAAAATATCGCCCTATTAAATGACTGGTGTCTGTATACTCGGCCTCCTAAGGCTCTTCTTCTAGGCTTCCAGGCAGAAATGGACATATCATATTGATTTGCTTTCAAGGCGGATTGCATTGATTCCTGTGAGTATGGCAGACAGATCCAGCTGGCAGTGTCCGCTGGGAGAGTGGTGAGGGGAGACATTAGGGGTCCGACACAGCAGGCCTGTGGGCCTCATTACACCAAATGGGGGTCCTCTCCCTCCACTTTAGCCCCAAATTAAACGGAGAGCTTTTTAATTATTTATCAATACAGTGACCGCCATCGGATCAATCAGTGTGAATGGTTTTTAAACATAATGGGGCCGGTCGGGCTGATGGACTTGCGTGACATCGATCGCAAAAATCTTAAGCATTTTTATGTGTGCTTTAGGACACCCAATTATTTTTTCTTGGCTGGGGTTGGAGTGACAGTGGCTTGGTTAATTTGGGCACAAGGACGGCAGGAGGGGGAGACCATGCCCCCCGGGAGAATAGCTGACCTACTGAAGTGTGCCTGACTTCAAGGTTTTGTCATCCATTGCCATGAATCAACCCCTAAACCGGCACAACTCAACATCAGGTCATGTCAGGAGAATCCACAGCCAACCATGATCCAACCCAGCAGCAACAAAAATGCATTTCTGTCAAAAGTTTACAGAGCATATACAGTAATTGCTGTTATATCAATAATTGCTTATTTGGGTATTCTGCAATTTTTCATAGTTTATATGATAGGTCAAAAATGGGCCATTTATTTATAATGCAATAAAAACAAGAATTTGTGTTTATATAACTGACAAAAATCCAAAGAAAATATCTGAGTAATTTAATGGAACAATTTAAATGTGTGTGGTAAAAATTAAAACATTTTGAATTTGCTGCTTGTAGCACACTCTAAAAATGTTGGAACAGAGCCATGTTTGCAACTGTATTGCATTATGTTTTCTTTTAACTACACTGTTTAATAATTTGGTAACTGATTAAGAGGGAAATTAATTATTGTAGTTTGGCTAGTGGAAGTTTCTTGCTTAATCTGTGATCTGCATTCTCCTTGTGGCAGATGAGTCTAGTACATGCAATTTGTGTATATTGTGCCACACTGTTTAATCATGTGCAGAATGAGGTCTGGTTTTGACTTGCCATCAACTTGATGTTAGCATATGTCTCTCTAAAATCTCAATATACACTGTGAAACTATTACACCATTACACCTATTCTTTGGGCACTGATGCCCTCATACTTGGCCAGATGTTGTAATGATTTCCCTCACTCCTGTTATCTTTCTATGTCACATGTCTTCGTCAGGCTTTGAGTTTTGGTTATGCGTTTCATTTTGATCATGTGTTTGGTTCTGTCCCTGGCCTTCACCAGGTGTTTGTCGTTTTGCATGTATTTATACCCCAGCATTTGAGTATATGTTTGTCGGTTTGTGTCTAACTGTGAGCGAGTCATTCTATGTTCGTGACTGTTGTGTTTTGGTTACTATCATACTTTGTCTAATTAAAATTCAGTTTCAATTAGAGATTACCCCATTCTTTACTTCCTCAAAACCCCTGTATGCTGACAGAAAAACTGACCCAAAGCTGGAAGAAGCGAAGCCAGGGAAGGCAGGCTGTCTGACCTACTAGAGCTGGTTGAGCTCATGATCTGGGAAAAGACTGTTGAGCTACAAGTTGGCTCTGTGAGGCTCTCCGGTGACTGCCCGGAGATTGCTTTGGATTCAGGTGCTTTGGGGAAGAAGGACCAGTGGAAGATGTGCCGCAACGTGCAGGCAGCCAGGCCTTCCAAAGGCTTGTCAGCCAGTCAGGGCTACCAGTCCACGAGGAGAACCACAGAGAAACATGAACTGAATCACTGGGCCAGCAAGCTGATTCAACTGAACATCAACTCACACAAGCTGAGCGACGAGTCAAGCAATGTGCTTGTCTTTGTCCTTTTAAGATTTTGTACAATGTCTAGATTGTCTCTCCTGTACCTTAGATAATGTAGCTCCTCTGAAATGAAAAATAATCAAAGAGAAAAAGTTTGCACCTTGGTATAACCACACCCGCACAATAAAACAAACTGCACAGAAACTAGAGCATAAATCATGTCAAACAAATTTAGGTGTATTCAGACTAGTATTTTAAATATTTAAAATGCTGCTAGGACAACTTATCTCTCCACCATAATAGAAGATAAGAAAAACAACGCTAGGTTATACCAAAATTAACCAGAAATAAGGTTACAAGAATAAGCATACCACCAAAATATAGTAGCAATGACTTCATGAACTTCTTTATTGATAAATTAAATTATATTAGACGCACAATTCAGTCTGCAAATTTAAATCCAGACAGTTCATCAAACTCATCAACATTCATCCTAGATCCATGACCTACACACTTCTCAAAATAAATACTTTCTACAGAAATTGTAACTCTTATGAGAATAATAAATTCCTACCTCAGCATTGACTATGTACCTAAATCCTTCAATCCTTCAATCCTCTCGTTTATTTCCAAGATTCTAGAAAAGGCTGTAGCCCAGCAGTTATGCAAT
Source organism: Lepidarchus adonis (assembly GCA_037576955.1). Classification (NCBI taxonomy): domain Eukaryota; kingdom Metazoa; phylum Chordata; class Actinopteri; order Characiformes; family Lepidarchidae; genus Lepidarchus; species Lepidarchus adonis. The sequence continues at coordinate 6,759,500 of JBBIGC010000039.1, forward strand.
TTCTTACAGAAGAACAACATTCACAAATTATTCCAATCAGGGTTTAGGCCTCATCATAGTACAGAGACTGCACTGGTAAAGATAGTAAATGACCTTCTACTTGCATCTGATCAGGGCTGCATCTTCTTACTTGTGTTGCTTAACCCTTGTGTGGTGTTCATATTTTTGTTACTTAGCCAGTGTTCATGGGTCTGGTGGACCCGCTCCATGTTTCGGTTTTCAAATCAACTCAATCAAACAATTTTATGTTAAAATACTCAACAGATGTCTTCTTCATCCCAATTACAATCCATATGAACAGCAAATATAGTTAATATTTGCCCTTCACCTTAGTTAGATTACATTTATGAATTCATATGCTACTCTTTTTTGTTTTTTTTCTAAGAAAATGTAATAAAAATCAGTTTTCAAGATATGAGTGGGAAAAAACAACTAATTTACTAATGAAGCAAGATTTTTCACATCCAAAGATGTTTATTATTTGAACTTTTGTTTGTCAGTTTACATAACACAAGCTCAACACATAACTCTGTCAGTCTCAACACATAAGCCCCATTTAACACAATGTTATTTTGCACCAGCCTAAACAACACATGAGTGACAGAGTTTTAGTGTGTGTGCGTTACATATGCACTTCTTGCACTTAAAGCATGTATTTTGTGTTTTTCTGTCCATCTTGGGTCCACACACTTCGCAGCAATTCTTTTTGTTGCAAGGATAAGAACCCCACAGTAGGCATGTAAATGGGTTTGGTGAATCTCCTTCCACCTTTCTTGATTAACTCGTTTTCCCTCCAGATTAGTGAAATTCAGAATAATTTTCTGGATGGAATCTGAGATGAAAAGCTCAATAGAAGACTTTATGTCCTGCGCACGACTGCCATCTGTGTTGGTCCTGGTTGCATCCTTATCACATTTGCAGCAATACGGGGTGGCTCATTTCTTGGGCAAGACAACCATTTAATTTCAGAATTTTTCTTCCTTTTCAATCTTGGGGGTTTGGGCTGGTCCTGAAGCTGGCTGCTGACGGGCTGGTCCTGAAGTTGACTGCTGATGGTCTGGTCCTGAAGCTGGCTGATGACGGGCTGGTCCTGAAGTTGACTGCTGATGGTCTGGTCCTGAAGCTGGCTGATGACGGGCTGGTCCTGAAGTTGACTGCTGATGGTCTGGTCCTGAAGCTGGCTGATGACGGGCTGGTCCTGAAGTTGA
>JBBIGC010000039.1:6769660-6783846 GCA_037576955.1 Lepidarchus adonis
GAGACAGAGAAAGAGAGAGAGAGAGAGAGAGAGAGAGAGAGAGAGAGAGAGAGAGAGAGAGATAGATTAAGGGGTTACGTTTCATGAGGTATCTGCATGTCATGTATCCCTCACTGTACTGCACCTGTGGTGTGGCCACAGGAAACGAATACGGCCGCGGTTCAGTTGTCGTTATCTGTCGGGAAATGCATCGTCTGCAGCTGCCCTCCACTGGTGATCTGATCTAACTCCCTCACCACCAACCCTGACATCACTGAACCAAGAGGAAACACTACTCATTGTTACAACCACAGGTTCCCACCTCTTGACACCAAGCTCTTGCTCTTTTTAGACACACTCTTACTCTCACTCCATTTTTCTCTCTCTCTCACTCTTCTCATTCATTCCTCTATTCTTATCTCTCTCTCATTCTTTCCTCATTCACTCTCTCACAACACTTTGTCTTTCTAGACCTTCACTTTCATTCTCTCACTCTCTCTCTGCCCCGTTTTTCACTGCCCCCCACGCTAGGCCTTCTCACACTCACCCATCACTGTGAGAGAACGCAGGGTTGAATAAATAATCTGTTGACCTCACACGTCCAGGGATGACGGTCTAACACCCTGACCAACAAGAGTTCACCAAAATGCCACTCCCTAATGACAGATAGATAGAAACAGTAAGAGAGAGAAAGAGAGAGAGACAGAGAGAGAGAGAAGGAGAGAGAGAATGAAAGAGGATGCTCACCCCAAGAGAGTTAGATTGTGACAAATGGTGTGGAAAAAACAACAGCGGCAGCAGTCTGAGAGGAAGACAAGAGTAAAACTCACAAATAATTAACTGGGTAAATATTGGGGTGCGGACTGACTAATTACCTCACACACGTCTGACTGCGCACTCATTATTGTTCCTGTCACAGTTAACCCTCACTTCACCACACAGTGTAGCTTCACACAAGCTGAAACACACAGCTAGTTTTTGTCTAATATGTTAATTTGACATGATATTTTTATCCAATATTGTATCTGTAAAAGGAAGCAGTTATTGGAGTTTTGAGCTTTTAATATGTGTAAAATCTTTTGAGTACTGCAGGTTAGCTTTGTTTAAACTAAATTTCCCAGAAAAAAGCAAAATAAAATTACATTTAACATTTTCACTGATATGTATATGTATATGTATTTTGAATAGAAAAACAACCATGCCACTCAAGCACACACACTGTGTCTATAAAGCCTCTCATATGCTTTGCTGTACTCAAAAAAGACTTCACCTTGATGCAAACATATGTCTCTCTAAAATCCCAATTCACACCTCTGTGTCAATGGTACTGTCACATATTTGCATGTGACCTGTTTCATGCAAACCTTTGCAGCCAATAAAAAGATTAGACTGGTTTACTGATGGCTCCATTTAGTCTTTGGCACAGCAAACTCAATATCCGTTTTTGTCTCATCTGATTACAGCACACATTTCCACTGCCCAGGGAATATCTGACTTGATTTTGGGCCCTTAGAACTCAGTGTCAAGTCAAGTCAAATCAAATCAATTTCTTTTGTTTAGTGCTTTTCACAACAGAGCAACAACAAAGCAGCTTCACAGAATCCAGGTCCAAGCCCCTACTGAGAAAGCCATGGGCAAGTGAAGCAAGGAAACACTGCAAGAAACCTTGGGATAAACCATGGGTCAGAAGTAGAACCCTGTGGTGTTTCTGCATGGAATAAATGTTTGGTTTTCATGGCATAATAGTGTTTTAAGTTGCATTTCTTGATGCAGGAGCAGACTGTATTAAGTGATAATGTTACACTACATTTGTTACAGTAGCAAGACAGTTTCTCATTCAGTGACTTCAGAGGACTCGACAGTCATGCATGTTCAACAGTTGTTTTAAGTTTTGCCCTACATTGACTGAAGTAACTCCATATTACCCAAATCTTTTCAAAATTTTTCTTTTCTCTATCTTACACTTTCATTTATAAAAGTCACTGTAGACTTTTGTCTGAACCAATCACCACATACTTTCTTCTGGACAAATCCCTGTACACTTGCATCTTGAACAGTCACTGTAAACTTTTTCTGCTTATGTCACTCATGGTTCCTCTAGTGATTGAAAGTTCCATCACTTCAGCAGGAGTTAAAAAAGTTCTTCAAAAAGCTGCTCAAAGGAATATAATTGTCCTACAGAGTGAACACGCAAACAAGGGGAAATATGTAAAGTTTCTCAAGTCCAAGTAACTTTTCATTTTCTTAAACATAATTACTAAATATGTTCTCTGTAACCATTTCTGTAGCCTTTTTATTTCATGATTAAAAGGCTAATAGAAATAACCCAAAATAAAACAAAAATAATTTACATAAACATACATTACAGTGAAGCATATTTTCTTCCTTTTATCATTTTAGTTAGAGGTATTGTTCCAACAGAGGCAGTTAGGCCCTATTTTATGTGGGCAGATGCAGCTTAATGGATTGATTCCTGGAACCAGTGAGCAGGCTAAAGTATTCTTGAGAACCTAACCCCAAAACTGCTCACTGTGCATTGCTCTGAATATTAGTGTCGCATTGACCAGAATAGGAGAGTCTCCACTGTGGGATACACTGGAAAGATCTTTCCTATCTTCCTAAATCCAATCAAACAATATGTGGTGGTGGAATAACTCATATTTCAGTCCCTTCTTGCAAATCACACTAAGAAATTATTGGCTGAGGTTTGTTAATTCTTTTGAATGGGCAGTGGTGGCCTTGTGTTTAGGACCTTGCCCATGTAATCATAGTTATAGCCTCATCCTAGATTCCACTGTGGTGCTCTTGAGCAAGGTACTGTTTTGCTCTTGTGTTTTGCCACGCTCCAGGACACATGATGCCACTTCCCCTCTTCCAGGAACCCTCCACCCCCACCCAAGTGGACAACTGCTGTGGTTGTCATGGCTTTACATGATTGATCATCCTCTAACTGTAACAGGCCTTTTAACTGGAACTCCCCATCCCTTTTGAAGCTTGAAGAATACATTTTACTGGAAAAATGAAAAAACAAACCTACAGGAGAACTCAACAAGGCCATCTCCTTTCTAGAATCAGCAGATACATTGTTCTTCGTTTTAGATGTAGTTTTAAAGCCAGCTCGAAACACAGACACTGTTTACAGTATCTCCCATCATTGGAGCGATATAATTGGGGGGCACTAGTGCTCCAGTCGCAAGTAAAGCTGTACCACACACAGACACACACACACACACACACACTCACACACACAAGGACATTTCTCCAATAATCTCCCAGCCACTGGCTAATGATAGCAGCTGTGAGGCAGGCATGCACCACTTCCAAGCTGATTTAAGTTTAACGAGCCACTCCAGAACGGTATCGATTCAAATCTATATTTGTCAGGACACTCTCAGAGCATATATTAAATGGATAAGGACTGTGGATCCTCAGCAAAGCTTCACCAAGATGGAGGAGAAGGCATTTAACAGGAGGCCACGTCTCATTTGTTGAAGGAACGGAGTGCATACCTCTCAATCAATGAAGGAGTGTGCGTTCTAACGAAACCACATGTTCTCTTTCCCCCCACGTTCCAGTATTCCCCGCTTTACAGAACAACAAGTAAACATGCTTTATCATTACATTCACCCCCAAAAACAATCTGGCAGCACGCTCAGCACTGAGGCAAAGTGGATTCTGCTTTAATTATCCTGCGCTATCGACGTGAGTGATGAGTTTTCTAATGAACCCAACATTCTCCATTTTGCAAGCTGCTTTGGAAATGCTCAGTGCACACAGGTTGGGGGGGGGGGCGCATTTCAGCATTATGATTCAACAGATTTGTAAACATAAGGATGTCACTCTCTGAGGGTTGGTAGTAATAAGCATATGACTAACAAGATTTAGATAATATCAGAATACTGAATAAATATGCTCGTAGTGCTTTTGGGCTTAAATTCACTTTCGAATCCTTCATTCATTCATTGTCTAATCCATTGAGCATCCATTTTGGGTCACAAGGAAGCTGGACCTGATCCCAAATGACTATGGTCCTACGGCAGGATGTTGGACAAAGTCCACATACAATCGACAGGATCTACTTTTCCTGGGACTACGGTATGAAGGGACTTTTACATTTCACTCCTACAACAACCAACGGACATAACCAGAACACCAGGCTCTCCATGGGTCAAAATGCTGGAGAACAAAACAAAAAGGTGTGTGGGAACGGCTAAGGAAAACACCTCACAAACCTCCGCTCCCCAGCCTTTTCCTCACAAATGCCAGGTCCATTGTGAACAAAATGAATGAGCTGATGCTACTACTAGAAGACAACAGATACATAACGGAGTACTGCACTCTAATCATCACAGAGTTGTGGCTTCACTCAGCCTTATCCTGCACTGCCATGACAAAAATCTGATCTAACAGAAACAATTATATTATTTATATTAATGGTAAATATGTTCCTGACAATCAAATGCAGACATTTTTTCCTCCACTGAGATTTTGTCAGCTGTTTAGACCAAAACAGTGTATATAGCTTCCGATGCTAATTCTAACTCACATAAAATGGGTGACTTTAATCACATGGACTTAAAAGCAGTGAAAATGTGCCACATGATGGAAAAATCTACTGGACAAAATTTACTACAAAATCTAAAAGGGATACAAGGCCTTACTGACACCATGCCTAGGACAGTCAGACCACATATCTTGGTCCATGTTACCAGCTTACACCTCTCTCAGAAGAAGAGATCCCCCACCTCTAGAACTGTTAAAACATCACAGATGCAGGACTGTTTTTTCAATCCTATGACCTGGAGAAGTTCACCACATCTCACGCACTGCATAGACACCATCACCACTGAAAAACCAATGCCAACGCCGACAAAAAAACTCTGATCAGGAACCTGGTCAGGACCAAAAACCTGAACCCTGCTGAGAAACAGAAACTCTGCCTTCAAGGCTGGTGATATGAAACTGTTCAAGCAAATTGAAAATTAGACAAGACAAATTTTATTTTAAAAAAATAATACAAAAAAGGAAGGACTACCTCCACAGTAACAACTAGGGTGTGACTGAGGGTCTAAAACCTCACAAATGACAAACCCAGATCTAATGTTTGCATGGTGCTGTTGCTCTGACATAAAAGCTGAACTATTTCTTTAAACTAAAAACAGCAGATACAACACCACCACCTGTGAACAATAACCATATTTTCATGATTAGGGAGCATGATGTGAGGTATATGCTATGAACAGTAAATCCCAGAAAAGTAGCAGGACCAAATGGTGTCAAAAGAAAGAGGCCTAAAGGACATGCATAATGTTCTTTAGTACAGACCATTGTCCCACCCTGCTTGAAGGTCTCAGTCATCAAACATCCACATTCAACCCCCACCAGTTGGCATAAGGGAAAAAGAGATAGCATCTGGCCTCCACACCGTCCTGACCCACTTGGAACAGAAGAAGCTATGCTACGCTTCTTTTCATTGACTTTAGCTCGGCACTTGACACAATCATCCCAAACAAGCTTAAACAACCTTGGCTTCCCCCACTCCATCTCTGGATGAAGGACTTCCTTAGCAACTGCCACCAATCAAAATTAGGTTTCACTTCTCAACAGCACTCAGCCCCAACAACAGTTCCCCACAGGGATGTGTGCTGAGTCCCCTTTTCCCACTCTCCATACACACGACTGCACCCCGGCATTTCTATTGTGAAGTTAGTGGATGACACAACAGTGGTCAGGCTCATCATTCAGACAAGGTGGAAAAACTATCATTGTGGTACAGAAATAACTTGGTCCTGAACACCACAAAAACAATAGATAATATTGGACTATCCTATATATACATCAATGTGTGGAGAGAGTTTCTGGGCCTTCACATGAATGAGAACCTTACCTGGAAATACAACACTGCACTGATTAAGAAAGTACAGCAGATACTCCACTTCCAGAGGGTCCTGAAAAACAACACCCTAATCAATTAACTGCTGGTTTCATTCAACAGATGCTCAGTGGAAAGTATGGTGACATATTGCATCTTGGTGTGGTTTGCCAGCTACACTCCTGAAGAAATCAGTGTAGATTATTGGCTGCCCTTTCCTCTCTTTGGAGGACTGGAATTCTGCATCATCCTGAGGGACACATCCTACCCAGCACACCACCTGTTCCAGCTGCAATCACTGAGGGGAAGATAAATTCCCAAGTGTATAAAAAAAATCTTCAGGATAATGTAAGAATGTACATCAGCTGAAATTTTGTAGAAGTTGGGTGATGCAACAGGACAATGACTCAAAACACCAGAACAAGTCCACAACAGAATGCTCTCAGAAAAATAAATCCACCTTTGGAGAGTCAGAGCCCAGACCTCAACCCAATAGAGATGCAATGGAATGACTTGAAAAGAGCAAAACACATGATAGGTCTGAGGAATATGACAGAGCTAAATCAGTTCTGCCAGGAACAATAAGCTAAGATTCCTCCTAAGCAATGTGTAGGTCTGATCCACAGCTACAGGAAGCACATGGTTGAGGTTATTGTTGCCAAATGGTGGTCAACCATTTATTAATTCAAAGGGTTTACATACTTTTTCCACTAGCAATATGAGTTGTTTCGGAATCAGAATTCTTTGTTGTTTTTGTAACACATACAATTGGGCAAAAAAGTATCTGGCAGTATCTGCTGATTCTGCAAGTTGTCACACTTCTGTAATGTTCATCATAAGTAAACTTCAATTGTGAGAGACAGAAAATCCAGGAAATCATGTTGTATGATCTTTAACGAATGTATTTGTATAATGGTGCAGAAAACATGTGATGTTTTGGCCAAAACAGACTTTCAACTCCCTCCACAGATTCTCTTTTGGATTGAGGTCCAGAGACTGACTAGGCCACTCCAGAACCTTGAAATGCTTTCTACGTAGCCAGTAGTAGATCCAGACATGTTTCATTTTCAATGCTCTCACTGATAGAAGGAGGTTTTTGCAAGGCCCCATTCATCTTTTCTTTAATACAGATCAGTTATCTTGTCCCCTTTGCAGAAAAGCAGCCCCAAAGCATAATGTTTCCATCCCCATGCTTCACAGTGGGTATGGTGTTCTTGGGTAGCAACTCAGCATTCTTCCCCCTGGTGTTTATACCAAGAGTTCCATTTTAGTCTCATCCTCCTCTGGATCATCCAGATGGTCTCTGGCAAACTTTAAATAGACCTGGGCATGTGCTGGCTTAAGCAGGGGGCACATTTCTAAGTACTGCAGGAATTTAATCCATGACAACTGAGATTTTTACTACTAGTAACCTGGTCAGGCAGCAGTTCTGAGCAATCTCAGGTATGGATGGAAGTGAGAGCCCAATGATTTCTGCTGTCTTTACCACTTTCTGCAGGGCTTTTCGGTTTAAGACATTAAAAGGACCCTGACCAGACAGAGATGCAGCTGGTCATAATGTTCTAGTGCCTCTATAGAATGTGGTTGGAGGGAGGTGTGACTGGGTCAGCTCTTCCTGAAAACACAGATCATCTCCTTCGTATTATTGAAATTCAGGATCTGGTTGTTTGCATTGCACCAGTCCACCTGTTGTTTCAACTCGTGTCTTCAGGCCAACTTATTGTTGTCTCAGAAGTATCATGCACATACTTTACAATGTAATTTATAGGGGACTTGGTGTGGCAGTCGTGGATCATCAGATTGAACAGCAGGGGGCCCAAGGGGAGACCTGAGGGGAGCAGGTGCTCAGGGATATGATGCTGGAGACTCCCACTCGCACAGATTGGGGCATAGAAGACCCAGCTTGCCAACTAAATGCTGTGGAATGATGGTAAAAAATAATAAACAGAATTTGCATGTGAGTGTTCTTCTCCCCCTGATGCATCAGGCTCAGGTAATGAGAGGAGGGGGCATACTCTGTAGAGCAGTTTGGGCAGAAGGCATACTGTGATGGATCAAATGTGGGGATGAGTCTGGATACAATATGATCCTTTCATACCAGCCTTTCAAAGCACTTCATCACAACATGGGTGAGTTCTACAGGGTGGAAATTCTTGAGACATGTGATTTGAGGAGTACAGGTTGGCACTGTTTTGATGAAATCAGTCTTAAAGCATGATGGTACATCAGTGAGATGTTGAAGATGTTAGTGAGAACCAGAGACCGTTAGTCCACACATTCCCTGAGCACCCATCCTGTGATGTTGTCTGGGCCTGTTGCTTTTCATTTATTTAGTCTTTGCAGGGACCTCCTGACATCTGCTGTGTCACAGTAGAGTGGATGTTCATCAGGAGGAGAAATGACTTGCAGGAGTGTTGTCAAATGCCTCACACCTTTTAGGCATGGCATACACCACTTTGGTCATCCAGGGTTTCTCATTGGCCCATGGTGGTGATGTCCCTTGATGACACAGACATCATCTGTGCACTTCTGAATATATGCACACTCAGCATTCTCCTCCACACTTGTGTGCTGATTGGCAGTTGCAGCCTGTTGGAAAGTGTTCCATATAGTGAAGTCAGCAGGACCCTGTATGCAGGAACTGAGAGATTGTCTGAAAAGCCAAGGTGGGGATGGGGTACTGCTTTGAATGCTGGTAAGTTTGGTAAGTTGCTGATGGAACAGCAATGGCCTCCTTAGTGTATGTACTAGGGGGAATGTACACTGCTGTGATGGTGATAACAGTAAATTCCCTAGGCAGATAGAAGGGTCTACATTTTAAAATCAGAAAGCTCCTGTCCAGCAAGATGTTGTTAGCTCAACCATGCTAAAAGCTATGTCCGGGACATATTTCTATTGCACATTTTACAACTGACTTTGTCACAAAGCAAGTTTACACATAATGGGTCCAAACCCCTAATGAGCAAAAGGCAAGGAAGAACCAAGGTTTAGAAAGGGTTCCCATCCTCCTCTGGTTTCCACAAGACATTATTAACAGACATACAATATAAATAAATAACTACAAAATAAAAAGTAATACCAATTTCAGTTCAAAGAGTTGACAGTTCTTTCTGTAGATGAAAGAGGAATATGTGACTAGGCTAATAAGCGGACAGGGCAAAAACAGGAGACATGAAGACAGGGTTACATGGCAGAGCAAAACAAAACAAACATCTGACAAAATGGAACAGGCAATCATGTAACATGGTGACACAGGCCTCTATGAATTTTTTGTTACAGACACATAGTATTTACATTTATATTTACCTTTATGCTATTGGGCAAATGCTCTTATCCAGTGTGATGTACAAGGTGCTTTGTAGTCTACAGAGAAAACCCAGATTTCAGAAGTTCCTACCAAAACTGAAGATCATCCTCACACCAGTAAACCTAGACTTTAGTTAAGAGCTGCTAGTCCACCAAGATCCTACCAGAGCTGCACCTTTTCTTTATTATTTTATTCTGATATTGTTAGCTGTAATAAAGTCTGTTAGTCTGGGAAATGAAGTTTTTGACAAGGTGCTCTTTAAAGAGGTGGGTCTTCAATTGTCATCTGAAAACAATGAGGGTATCCACAGCTGTAACATTCAGGTGAAAGTTTTTGGTTTTGTATGTAAGTGTAATGCCTTGTTCACATTACAAGACTTTAGCCATGATTTCCAGATCACAGAGGCGCTTTAGAAGTCACGGACAAAAGCTCCAGTCGGAGGTGAATCAGCAGTCAATCTGTAGCCAGGAGTGAATATGTGTGAACTATACACAATAAAAGAGACTCCAACCTTTCTGGCGACCGGGACTGGATATTGGCGTACTAGATATCTGGACACACACAACTGACAAGAGCAACAGCCAATCAGTGGATATAAGGATATATGTGTTTCATGACATGGTTCACACCAGAATAGCACTGGGCCAAACAGAATAAAAGTCAAGGCTGGTGATACTTTTACATGACAAATCTGCAGAAATGAAACTGACTACAGAAGCATTATATAGTTAATATAGAACTCACCTCCAACTCTCTCTGAATAGCTGATCACGTGTGGAAACCGCATGCAGATAGAAATATACAGGTACAGATATACATGAGAAAGTGTGCAGATGCATTTGGGAGTTAGAAGTGTGCATGTTCATAGTTTTAGTTTTCCAGGTGATATCTCAGCAGTGTTGGCAATCTCATTATTGTGACTTAAATCGTGTAGTGTGAACTTGGCTTCAGTTTCCTAAATCTGATAGAGGCTCCATAGGAAGGGTTCACAGGCGTGGAATGGAGTGTGAGAATTTTGGTGTATTGAAGGCCAAATGTGCTGCGGCATTCTGAATTAATAATTTAAATATTTATGTTTATATAAAATAAATATTTACCCAGACATATCAAGGCTAACCATTTTGCCCTAGCAAAATTAAACCAGCTTGCAAATTCTCTTCTAGTTACACCACTTACATGCTTTCACACTTTTGCTTAATGCTCTCCACTTAGGAAACACACTCACTTTCTCAAACTTCAGCCAGATGTAGGTTAACATCACCACAACGATAAGAGAGATGTGGAGAAGATGGACATTTCTGATCATTTCACTTATGTTCAATATGCCACTGGAAGAACATGTTATGAAATGTAGTCTGGATTGCTGCGTGCATCACCCCCCTGAACCCTCCGTGAATTCCGGGTTGTTTTCTTGCCTCTCTGCCCCGGCCAAATGACAGCTTCTTAATGCTGCCACATTAAAGTGCTTTTGTGGCGTGTGTGATTCAGTTTTAACTAGGTCCTGGGGGCATTGTTAGTTATCACTGACGTACTGCCGGCGCATGCCGCCTGGCCCCGGTGAAAGCAATTTCAGCCTTTTCCTCCCAATCAGCCGCGCTACATGAGACACAGTGGAGGAGAACAAACAGGGGCCCGCTTGGTCGACCGCTCCCCACAGCCTGATCTTATCTGGGCCCCATCCACAGTACCGTTAGGGCCAGGAGCTCAGCTCTTCAATTCCTGCCAAAAATATATATATAATAATATATAATAATAAATAAATAAATAAACATGGGACTGGCCGCCTCGGGCCCTCTCGCCTCATGCAGATATCCTCAAATTAGAGTCCGCAAACAGATGAAACACCTGCCGCTACCCCAGCCTGCTGCCTACACCAGGGCCAGAAGCATTCTGGGATGGCGCAGAAGTGGTGGTTGTTGCAGGATGTAAATGAGGGAATCTGTAAGGTCACATATAGATGTGGTTAGATATGAGACAATAGTGAGGCAGAAGCTTTTATGGGGAATCTAATCTAATCTGCAAATAGGTTTGTCATCATTCTCATACCTACTGTAGACCTCGCACACACATTATCAGGTCTATTAGATGCAACTGTGGATTACAGTCCACTCTGTGTTAAAGGAAACAGCAAAAATGATGTTCCTTCTAGAGCAGAGGAAGAAAAGAAGAACACAGGAACATAAGGGAAACAGCATTTTACCATCACATTCATCTTGACATCTCAACAGAAGTGTCAAAATCATGTGTAGCTACAATTAGCCAACTAGCAATCTTTTAAAAATATGTAATCAATCAAACTCTTATACAGTGATGCTTGAAAGTTTGTGAACCCTTTAAAATTGAAAGCCTTCTCCATCTGTCTGACAATTGATTGATGGAGTTTAAACTTTTTAGAGGTGGTCTCGTAACCTTTTTCAGCTTTATCAATATCAATTTGTCTTCTTTGTTCAAGACATGTTACACATCCACAAATGTGTCATATGCATAATCAGGCTTTGCTGCATCTCTGTTTTATGAATTAAATACCAGACACCTGATTGTCATCTCATTGATTGAAAACATCAAGACTCTGGTTTCACCTTCAAATTACATGGTAATCCTAAGGCTTCACATACACCGAACAAAACACTTTCAGTTTTGCTCCCATTTTGCATGAGCTGAAGTCAAATATCTGAAGCTTTTTCTACAAACACAAAAGACCCATTACTCATAAGTGGGTCAGAAAACCAGTCAGTATCTGCTGTGGCACCATGTGCCTCACACAGTGCAGCGTATCACCTCTTCAATATCTGTGCGAAGTTGCTGAATTTTTTTAGCAGGAACGCTGTCGTATACGCTGATCCTGAGCATCCAAACCTGCTCAATGGGTGACATGTCTGCTGGCCATGCAAGACCTGGGATGTTTTCAGCTTCCAGGAATTGTGTACAGATCCTTCAATATCGGGCAGTGCATCATCATTATCATACTGAACATGAGGTGATGGTCGTGGATGAACGGCACAACAATTGGCCTCAGGATCTTGTCACAGTATCTCTGGGCATCAAAATGCATCAATAAAATGCACCGGTGTTTGTTATCCATAACATACGCCTGCCCAAACCATAACCCCACCTCCACCATGGGCCACTCCATCCACAAAGTTGACATCACCCACACAACACCACACACACTGTCTGCCATCTGCCCTGAACAGTGAAAACCGGGACTCATCCATGAACAGGACGCCTCTCCAACATGCCAGACGGCATCGAATGTTAGCATATGCCCACTCAAGTTACGATGACAAATTGCAGTCAGGTCCAGACCCCAAGGAGGATGATGAGCCAGAGACAGCTGTTTGGGTGGCTGACCCACATTATAGGCCGCCCTATTGTATAAGACACAGAACATGCCCATGTTATTAGCCGCAGCGTTACTGAATTTACAGATCTGAATTATTAGCTTCTAACTTGACATGCCCTTGGAGGCCTTTGCAACTTTATAACGATAATGACATTATACCATAGTTGAGCATAAACAGTTTTACTTATAAAATTTGGAAATTATTGATATCATGCCACAATGCAAGAACTATGCTGCATAATTTAAGGTCGAGGTCTGCAATATCTGAGATGAAACCACATCAGCAACAGCAAAGCAGCACAGGTTGCAATTGATGGTGTTTATGGATCTGATTTTGAAGGTTTTGTAGAAGGATAAGCCGAACCATTTTTGCATTTCAGTGTTGCTAATTTTTTACTCAAGAATTTACATGTAGATGGATGATTGATATCGCTGTACTGCAGTACCCCCACCCTCCAGTCATTCAAGCCAAAATTAAAATCTTTTCCCAGTTCCTTTTATTTCTGCTAAATGGCGCTTTTTCCCAGTTTGTATTATACACTATGATGTAATGTAATGTAGCAAAAGGCTGAAAAAGTTTAAGAGAGGCTATTTAAGTGAGAGAACATCATTACTGATCTATCTTTGCTTTGAGTTGATTTTCTTACTATTTTTTGCTGCAGTAAACAGTACATTTAAACTGATCATTTTGGGATGTCGCCTTTTGTGCACTGAATTATACTTTTAGTGAATTTGTTTTCATATTTTTTAGATAGGCCACCATTTAAGCAAGCTGTACCCAATACCAGGTTTGCAAAATCAATATATAAGCTGTGGCTTATCATTGGGAAAATATGGTAATAATAGAAATTAGTAGCAATCCTAGCAGCAATTACTACAGTAATACTACAGTAAATGAAATTAAGTGTTTAAGAAATGCCACAGGTGAACTTGTAATAATAAATGTGTCAGTGTAAAATATTAATGTTGATGCATTTTCATTGTCAGTGTCATTGGCTTTTGTACACCAATCACAACAGCCTTATGTATACTATTGATCTGATTTTTCCTCTTTTCTGCTGGGGCACTGCTGGTGCTGATGCTGGTGCTGGTACCAATGCTGATGCTGATGATACAGTAGCCTGTATACAGACCCTAACAGAGTGAAACAGGCTTTGGGTACTGTGTCCTGTTGAACTGGAATACTTTCTTAAAACTAACCTTTTGCTTTTACCTTTTTTTGTGAACCTAATTTTATTATATTACTTAGTCCATTGGTTTTAAAACCGACCATCGCTAAGAGTCTTCGGATTATCATTGGCAACCAGCTGACCTTCAAGGACCACAGCAATCTCACAGTCATGCTGGTTTACCATGTACTTCACCCTCAAGATCATGCCATACCTACCTGAATACACCACTCAACTCCTAGTTCAGGTTTGGAATACTGCAGCTTGCTGTCTACATTCGAACACAACTCAGCTGCTGCAGTAGATTCAAAATGCAGCAGCTTGGATGATCTTCCACCAGCTGAGACATACTTACATACTACTTACATAACCTTAATTATACTAATTTCGTGTACCGGAATCCCTGTTAAGGGCTGTTTGGTCCCTGTACAACCGGTGTCAGAGCTTGGTCCGCATTGCCGGCAATAAGTCGGACCTGTTTCCAGTGAAAGCTGGTCTCCGCCAGGGCTGCCCTTT
>JBBIGC010000039.1:6883850-6894343 GCA_037576955.1 Lepidarchus adonis
CTTTCTTATGGTGGAGTCATGAACACTGACCTTAACTGAGGAAGTGAGGCCTGAAGTTCTTTGGATGTTGTTGTGGGTCTTTTGTGACCTCTTGGATGAGTGGTCACTGCGCTCTTGGGGTAATATTGGTCGGCCAGCCACTTCCTCATTTGTGGATAATGTCTCTCACTGTGGTTCTTTGGATCCCAAAGCTTTAGAAATTACGTTATAACCTTTACAGACTGATTGATCTCAAATACTTTCATTTGATCCTGAATTTCTTTGGATCTCAGCATGATGTCTAGCTTTTGAGGATCTTCTGGTCTATTTCACTTTGTCAGGCAGCTCTTATTTAAGTGATAAGTCTTGATTGAGAACAGATGTGTGTGGCAGTAATCAGGTCTGGGTGTGGCTACAGATATTGAACTCAGGTGTAAAATATATCATATCATAAAATAAATCAGGAAGGGAGCAAACACTTCTCCACACCACTGTACATTCAACTTTAATGTACTTTAAGAAGGCACCGTAAAAATGTTATATAGGAAAATACAAATATCGGCTTGGGACTTAGCAGATGGTCAATAACAAATAGCTTGAATCGGCAAGCAAAACATAAACGGGACATCCCTACTTTGAACATAATATTAAAACTTTTGCTCACCTCTAAAACACCTGACTTTTCATTATGTTACCTCACACCAGCAGGAGGGGATAGATAATATTAAGTAATAATTAATAATAGTAATATATATAATAATGTTTAAATATTAATCTAAAAAATAATAATAGAATTATATATTTAAAATAATATTTGATAGTTTTTTAAATATAGTAATATATTTTGTGTAAAAGTCTCAGATTTGGTTTTTTTTTCCCTCAGCTTTTTTATGTTCTTCCACTTACAACAAAAGAAATAAAAATGACAATATGAATGCATTTGTAATTGGAACAATTTTCTGAGAGAAGTGGTGCATTTTCTGCCATAAATGCAAGGTTGCCAATACCATGACAGTACTTAGCCTTATGTGAAAAAGTAATTGCCTACTAAGTCTAACTGGCAGCAAAGACTTCCAATGAAGTATTTGCACAGCACATTGCTGTGGAGGAATTTTGAAAACACACACACACACGCACACACACACACACACACGCATGCACACACAAATAATAGTAATAATAGTAATATTTTACCAAAGGTGCTATTGACATGAAATTCTTATCAGATGTTAAAAACAACCCATCCAATCCACATATGCAAAGAAATCAAACCATAGATTTCCATACATTAAATTATGTTTAATAAAATGGAATGACATAGGATAAAGTATTGAACACGTGAAGAAAGGAAAGTGCAAAGCCATGGAGAGTCATGACACCAGCTGAAATCTGTCAGTAATGAGAAAGTAATCCTGTCACTCAGTGCAAATTAATATCAGCTGGTTCAGTCCCAACTGATCGCTATGAAAGGCGTCTCATTAGCAAGGTGTCACACAAGAACCATACAATGCTTAAAACCAAAGAGCTCTCTCAAGGCCATCGCAATCTTATTGTTGCTAAATGTATTGCTGGCATTGGTTTCAGAAGAATTTCTAAACTACTGAAGGTTCCAGTGAACACTGTTGGTGTTATAATCCGTTAGTGGAAAGAACATAATTTCACCATAAACTGGCCACGACCAGCTGCTCCCCACAAGATTTCAGACAGAGAAGTGAAAAGAATGATCAGAAGAGTTGTACAAGAGCCAAGGACCACTTGTGGAGAAAGACATGGAATTAGCAGGTTCAATTCTTTCAAAGAAAACAATAAGTAATGTACTTAACCGCCATGGCCTGTATGCATGCTCACCATTCAAGCCTCTATTGCTGAAAAAAAAACATGTTGAAGGTTAAAGTTTACTGACCAACAATTCGTCAACCCCGTGAAACACTGGGAGAATAGAGTCTGGTCAGATTAGACCAAAAATAAACTCTTTGGATGCCACAATACACACCATGCTTGGAAGTCAAAAGTCACTGAATATCACCCCAGAGACACAGTCTACGGCACTGGCACGCTTCATATAATTGAAGGATGAATGGAAAAATGCATTGAGACATTTTTGCTAAAAATCTGCTGCCCTCTACCAGGATGATGAAGATGAAACGAGGGTGGACAATGATCCCAAACACACAACCAAGCTGCTAGAATGGCCCAAACAATCACCTGACCTAAATCCTATAGAAAATCTATAGAAAGAACTAAAGCTCAAAGTTCATAGAAGGGCCCATGGAACCTTCAGGATTTGAAGACTGTGTAAAAGAACGAACCAAAATTACACCTGAGCAATACATGCGAATGATTTATTAAAATATTTTAAAATATTTTAACATTTAAAATAATTTGGGATTTTCAAGTAAAGTGCTTTAAAAATAAAATGTATTATTATTATTATTATTATTATTATTATTATTATTAAATAGATTTCAGTAAGCTTCCTCAATACCTTTTTCCTGTGTCATTCCATTTTACACTTTTCAAACTTTGCCTGTGTCATTACATTTTTTTACTCATAACTTCAGGTATGGACATCTATTGTTTGATTTCTTTGCACATGTAGAATAGATAGGTTGTTACTGACATCTGATGAGAATATCATGTCAATAACACCTTTAGTATTATATTTACATAGAAAATTGATGACTGGTTCAATACCGGTATCAACCAGAGGAGGATGGGTTCACCTTCTGAGTCTTGGTTCCTCCCAAGGTTTTTCATTGCCTCTGTCGCCATTAGCTCGCTCAGCAGGGGCTGTGACCCGGGTTCTGTAAACTCTGTAAAGCCGCTTTGTGACAACGTCAGTTGTAAATGCGCTATAAAAATCAAAGTGACTTGGCTTGACTTAATTTACTAACTGCATAACCCCACCCCCCCCACACACACACACACACACACACATTAATGAAATAACTACACTGTCAGTGTTATTCACTTGACCTCACAATGTTTATAATGTCGTGGTTTGTATATTTGTTAAATACACACTTGTTTTTTTCATTATCACCTATCATTATGAGTATCAACTCATCTGTAATGTCTGTAATTATTGTGAAAAATGAATATCACCAGACACACACATACTTTAGAATGTGCAAAACGTATAACATCAAAAAGCACTAACAAAATCACTGAATATGAGATTGTCATTAAAAGAGAAGTAAAATTGTAAAATGTGAATATTAAGAAGCCTAAAGACAACTTTTTAAAGCTTGCCTGTTTTTCAATTGCCAATAATAATTTTGTTTTCTGAGAAATGACCCCAGCCCAAACGTAGACCACAAACACAGTGAAGGGGTTTGGACACATCAGCGTTTGAGATGAGCTCCCAAAAGATAACGTCTGCACAACACTGGAAGTGACATTGTGGCTGCATTAGCTCATTACTACAATGTCACAGGCCGCATGGTGAGGATGGCACGCATTAAGAGGTAGGGCTGGGTGGGGGTCTCAGCTGTAGGTATCGGATCTCTGCATTAATTAAGGGAGCCTCCATTAAGTTTATTGAGATGCAGCTCCCCTGGCTGAGGAGATGCTGGGTCTGGGAGGGGCATGAGGCATTAAGGAGTGTCTCTTTCTCTTTGTCTCTCTCTGATGACATTAGCACCCCTGTACCGCTCATCATTCCCGGAGTTGCACCACAGGCCCAACCTCCGCCTCAACCTCCAGGATTTAAAAGAAGTTTAATCCTCCCCCCTCCTCCGGCGCCCATCTGTCAGGCTATACAGCTGCAGAAGAGGAAGGAGTACCTTGTTCCAACTGGCCGCCTTTCTAATTTCCTCTGCCTCCGTGAGCTCGTCCCAAACAAACGCCCCCTTTTAAGCTGCCATGCTCCCTTGCTTGTTGCGTTTCGGTCTCCCAAGTTTGGCCTACCTAAACCCTATTGGGGACAAAAAGCACAGCAGGAGGAATATAAAAAGATCTGCATTGACGTTCATTCATTGGCTCTCTTTCCCCGAGGCCTGCAGATGCACTCCCGTAATTTACTGCAGGTCACATTGCAGCAACACAATTCAATTTGGGATACCCCCACCCCACTCTCACTATCTCTCTCTCTCTTTGTCTCTCGCTCTGTTTCTCTCTCATTCCTTCCTATAATGAATTAGAACTCTAGCACGGGAAAATGAAGACCATATGCTGAAATCCCATCCCAGCCTCTGACAACACATTAGCCATATAAGAGGCAGTCTAAACAGACCTTATGCAAATTCTGCTCACTGGTTTGATGAGGGAGAGAGAGTGGGGGGGGTTCCAAACTGAATGAATCATTGTTATCTGCAGAGTCCATCCGGGCCTACTCCAACTCCAGAGCAGTTCTGGCTGAAATTCCACCCAACAGCAGTGAATGGTCCCTTATTGGTTAACCAAGGCAGAATGCTAGAACACCAGATTAGGAGTTATTGAGATGATTCATCATGCTCAGGTAATATACACAGTCATACATTGTAATTATTTAATGGCACAATCCATCAAAAATGAGCATGCAAACATGATACAGACTGGAAACCTAATGCCAGAAGAGATGAATCTCTCAAGTAGGAAAATTTGCTGAGGCTCTTTATAGTGCCATCCAGTGGTAATCTCCAGGACACAGAAATCAGAAAGAAATCAAACCATAGATGACCATACATTAGGTTATGAGTAATAAAATGGAATATCAGAGGGGTTGAAGTATTGAAGATACCATTGAAATGTATTTAAAGTCTTTCTTTGTGCTTCAAGACATGTCGGACGGAGAAACATTGGATGCATTGCTCAGGTGTAATTTTGGTCCATTCCTTCCACACAAACTTTCTTCAAATCCTGAAGGTTCCATGGGCCAGTTCTGTGTACTTTCCATAGATTTTTGAATGGGATTCAGATCAGGTGATTGGCTGGGCCATTCTAGCAGCTTTATTTCCTTTCCCTGAAACCAGCTGAGAGTTTTCTTGGTTGTGTGTTTGGGATCATTGTCTTGCTGAAGTGTCCACCCTCCTTTCATATTCATCATCCTGGTAGATGGCAGCAGATTTTTATCAAGAATGTCTTGGTACATTTTTCCATTCATCCTTCCTTCAATGATATGACCTGCGTCAGTGCCAGTGTCATGTGTTGAAAAACAGCCCCACACCATGGTGTTCCCACCTCCAAAATTCACTGTTGACATACAGTGCTTTTTGACCTCCAAGCATGGTATGTATTATGGCATCCAAAGAGTTCAATTTTTGTTTCATCTGACCAGACTATATTCTCCCAGTATTTCAAAGGCTAAATATTGGTTAGCAAACTTTAAATGTGCTTCAATATGCTTTTCTTCAACAATGGGATCTTGCATGGTGAGCATGCATACAAGACATGGTGGTTGAGTGCATTACTTACCTACTAAGTCTTCTGAAGCTCTCCAGAAGTGGCCCTTGGCTCTTAGACATGTCTTCTTTTCACTCCTCAGTCTGAAATCTAACAGGAAGCCTAACCATGGCCAGTTTATGGTGAAATCATGTTCTTTCCACTTCTGGATTATGGCCCTATCATTGCTCACTGAAACCTTCAGTAGTTTAGGAATTCTTCTGTAACAAATGCAACAATAAGTTTGTGAAGCTCTTGAGTGAGCTCTTTGGTTTTACCCATCATGAGATGTTTCTTGTGTGACACCTTGGTAATGAGACACCAGCTGATATTTATTTGCACGAAGTGGCAGGATTACTGTATCATACTGATAGATTTCAGCTGGTGTCATGACTTTCCGCCACTATCTTTTACTTCATGTGTTCAATACTTTTCATTTTATTCAGTACTGTCATTTTATTACACATAACTTAATAAAGTAAAAGTCATTATTTGTCATTGTGAATATACCATCATGAAATGTGACTCCCATCACACATGCGGAACAGCAGGCACCCACCAACGGCACCCAGGCAGCAGTGAAGGTTACCTCAGTGGTGCCCAGGTCAGAATTTGAACCTGCGAACTTCCAGTTGCAAGGGCAAGGCCCATACCACTAGGCCACCACTGCCCCTAATGTATAGACATCTATGATTTCTTTGCATGTGTTGATTGGATGGGTTGTCACCGACATCTGGTAAGAATTTCATGTCAATAGACACTATTTTGCAAGTACCGTATTTTCTGCATTATAAGGTGCAACTAAAAACCTTCAATTTTCTCAAAAGCCCAACAGTGTGGCTTATAATCTGGTGTGCTTTATATATGGATCAATATTGAGCCGCAACTGGTCTCACAAGTATGGGAAGCAGCCGCCACTCCCGTAGAAGTAGTGTGTGTGTGTGTGTGTGTGTTTGTGTGTGTGTGTGTGTGTAAAGACCCCAAAATGGCTCATTTCAAGAGACACGTTTACGACACAGAGTTTAAACTCAAGGCTATCAGTCATGCAGTAGAACATGGAAATAGAGCAGCATTTAGAGAATTCAACATTAACGAATCAATTGTGCGGAAATGGAGGAAGCAACAAGATGACCTGCAGCAAGTAAAGAAGACTAAACAGAGTTTCCGAGGGAACAAAGCGACATGGCTACAGTAAGAGGACAAACTCCAACAATGGGCTATTGAACAGAGAGCAGCAAGTAGAAGTGTCTCTACAGTCACTATTCGAATGAAGTTTGCTAGCACGCAAACTTAACATCAGTGAATTTAGAGGCGGTCCTTCTTGGTGCTTTCGGTTTATGAAAAGATGTAATCTTTTCATCCGCACATGAACTACTGGCCACTTTCCGCGCATACTGCAAAAACAAGATCACTAAAAAAAAGATCCGACCAGAGCACATCATCAACATGGACAAGGTTCCACTTACCTTTGATGTTCCTGTAAACTGCACTGTGGATAAAAAGGGAGCACGTACGATTAATGTTTGTTGTTACTGTGAATCTGACTGTTTTGTTGACATTGCCTTTAGCACAGCTCCATCTAGTGGATGCATAACGCAACCCCAGTAACTACTGTAGCTTCTATTCTATGCGCCTTATAATCTGGTGCGTCTTATAGTGCGAAAAATATGCCTTAACACACATATGAATGCATATGACATCACCTTCATAATCCATAAGGTGCAATATAACAACGACCCACCCTTTGCAGCTGTAACAGCTTCATCTCTTCTGGATAAGATTTCCACAAGGTTTACCATTTACACACTAACTCTGGAGGGACATTCTGTTTCATCTTGTACAGTAGTGAAACCCCTTGGTGTGATTATTGACCCCAGTCTTACATTTGAATCTCATGTAGATAACATTACTAGGACTTAGTAGTTCATTTCAGAATTATTGGTAAGATAAAGAATATTATGATATCACATGGATCAGAAAAACCACTTCATGCTTTTGTTACCTCTAGGTTAGATTACTGTTATGCTGTACTCTCTGTACCAGTAGGTCTATAAACAAGCTGCAGTTAGTCCAAAATACAGCAGCAAGTGTCCTTACTAGAACCAGAAGATATTAGCACATCACCACCGTTTTATCTGCACTGATTCCTTATAAAATTTCACATTGATTATAAAATACTGATATTAAACTATAAAGCACAAAAGGGTCTTGCACCATAGTATTTGAGTGAACTCTTAGTCCCTATAATCCACCATGCCTACTTAGATCACAAGGTGCAGGCCTTTTCCTGGAACCTCATGCTGTAAAAGTCACAGCAGGGAGCAGAGCTTTCTCCCATAAAGCCCCGCAGTTATGGAATAACCTTCCAAATATTGTTTGAGACACAATCTCAATATTTAAGTCAAGGATTAAAACATATTTGTTTAAACAAGCTTTCTGTTAGTTCTAGATAAGGGACAGATCCAGAGGGTCCTCAGGAATTTTCAGGAGTTTTCTAGTAAACTGGGATGTCTGGATGCTGTCGTCCCCCAGTCTGACTTGTTCACTTTGGTTTGTTGATGATTGAGTGGTTGGCTGCCTTATGTCCCAGGATGCCCTCATGTCTGTGTTACCTCCTGGCTCTTCCCTTTAGCTGTGCTGTCATAGAGAGTCTTGCCAGAGCTCCTGCACTCAGACCAAAATGTTCTCTTAATCACCTGCAACATTGAGCATCCCCAACAGTCTCACCCTCCCCTCCCTCTTCTCTCTCTCTCTTTCCCCTTTCTCTTTCTCTGCTGAGAATCTCTTGGTATTCTGAAGCATTCAGTGTTCATTTCAGTGGAACTAAGGGGCCAATCCCAGCTCCTGAAAAACAACCCCACACCATAATTCCCCCTGCACCAAACTTTACACATCAGTACAGTCAGACAAGTACAGTTCTCCTGGCAGATCATCAGATTGCCAGGTGGAGAAGCATGATTTGTCACTCCACAGAATGCATCTCCACTACTCTATAGTCCAGTGGCGGCGCTTTGCACCACTGCATCCAACACTTTACATTGCACTTGGTGACGTATGGCTTGGATGCGGCTGCTCCACCATGGAAACCTGTTAATCTGAAGACCACATGAACTTGAGGTCCGTAGCAATTGACTCTGTAGAAAGTTGGC
The DNA here is from genome assembly GCA_037576955.1 of Lepidarchus adonis. Lineage (NCBI taxonomy): Eukaryota > Metazoa > Chordata > Actinopteri > Characiformes > Lepidarchidae > Lepidarchus > Lepidarchus adonis. The sequence goes on from JBBIGC010000039.1 coordinate 6,892,340, forward strand.
GACATCTGCGCACTATGCACCTGAGCATCCGCTGACCCCACTCTGTCATTTTACATGGCTGAACACTTCATGGCTGAGTTGCTGTCATTCCCATTCGTTTCCACTTTGTTATAATATCACAGTCGACTGTGGAATATTTAGTAGTGAGGAAAGACTGGACTTGTTGCACAGGTGGCCTATTACGGTACCACGCTGGAATTTACTGAGCTCCTGAGACCGACCCATTCTTTTAAAAATGTTTGAATATAATTGAATATAGTCTATATATTTCACAGCAATGTGCAAGACTCATTGCCAGTTATTGCAAATGCTTCATTGCAGTTCTTGCTGCCAAGAGTGGTACAACAGGTTTCAGATTTAGGAAGCAATTACTTTTTCACACAGCACCAGTCATGGCCAAAAATATTGCCACCCTTGCATTTATGGCATAAAATACACCACTTCTCCCAGAAAATTGTTGCAATTACAAATGCATTAATTTTTTGTTGGCATAAAACACAAAAACAAAGGGAAAAAAACAAATCAGAGAAATTCCACACAAAATATCAGAAACGAGCAGGAGAAAATGAATTGTCTAAGAATTTGAGAACCAAAATGATAGAAAAGCATGGATAATGCCAAGGCTACAAGTCCATGTCCAGAGATCTTAATGTTCCTGTGTCCATAGATTACAACCCATGGTACTGTAGCTAATCTCTCTGGACATGGACGAAAAAGAAAGACTAATATGTTACAACAAATAATTGTTCAAATGGTGAACCAAGTACCTCCATCAACTTATAAACAAATTCAAGCTACAAAAGAGTACAACAGTGTCAGCTTGCACTATCCATCACCATCTGCATGAAAAGGGACACTATGGCAGGAGACCCAGAATGACCCCACTGCTGACAGAAACATAAAAATGCCACAATCATTTTGGGAGCATTTTCCTCTGGACAAAAAAGACAAAAATAGAGTTTTTTGGTCCCGTACATCATTCGACTGTTTATCAAAAACAAAAAGAAGCATTCAAAGAAAAGAACATGATCCCTACAGTGAAACAAGGAAGATGTTTTGAGTTTGCTTCGCTCCTTCAGCCACTGGTAGTGTTGATTGTGTGCATGATGTTATGAAATCCAAAGACACCCAAAGAATTCTGGGGCGCAATTTAGGCCCCCGTGTCAAAAAGCTAGGACAGGAGCCATGGGTATTACAGCAGGACAATAACCCAAAGCATACTTCAAAAAGCACCCAGAAATGATTGAAGACAAAGTTCTGGAGAGTTCTGAAGTAGCCACTGTCCAAATCCCATACAGCACCTGTGGAGAGAGCTAAAAACAACCCTTCAAATCCGAGAGACCTCGAACAGCATAAGAAGAGCGGTCCAAAATTCCAGCAGAGATGTAAAAGACTCATTGATTGTTATAGAGAATGATTAACATCAATTAATTTTTCCAAAGGGTGTGAACCAAGCATGAAGTTGAGGGTGCCAATAATTTTCTCCAGGCCATTTTTGATGTCCAGTGCTGACAAAAGAAATGACAATACCAAAGCATTTCTAATTGCAACTGCAATTAAATTTTGGGTAGAAGTGTTGTGTTTTCTGACATAAATACAGGGGTACCAATTTGTTGGGCCATAAATGTAGGTCTGGATAACTTGTAATGTAATCATTAAAATGTAAACATTTTAAAATAGCATTTTGTATTTACTCAGGTTATCTTTGACTAATATTAGCAATTCAGTGTCACGTCATTGTTCCTGTTATTGAAGACGGCTGCAAGATTAAAAAAAACAAGAGCGAATGTTCTAGCAGTTCCTTACACACTCTGTTCCAATGACCTGGGGCACAGCTTACATCACACAATGAACAAATATATCATACAAATCATCAAAACAGAAATCCATCTCACATTTACCATCAAAGGAGCAGAGTACTGTTTCTCACACACACACACACACACACACACACACACACACACACACACACACACACACACACACACACAAACACACACACAC
>JBBIGC010000039.1:6894443-6905695 GCA_037576955.1 Lepidarchus adonis
CACACACACACACACACACACACACACACACACACACACACACACACACACACACACACACACACACACACCATGACTGAATGCAAATAGTATTCAAACACAGTTCCAGCGAGTTCTGCTTGACTACTTTAATATTGTATCCATACTAAGGATTATTCTCTCTCCAGCAGAAAGACCAGTGCTTGAGTGGCACAGCCCTCAAAGTAACTCCTGCTGCTTTCAATGCCCATCCAAACAAGATTAGAGTCCTATTCACTCCAGCTCCCAATCCTGCACTTTCATGGTAACCACCCTGCTGCTCTCTGCTTATATTGATACCATATGGCTAAAATTAAAGCCCTATAGGGCTTAACGCTTTTATTTACATTTGGGAGGTATGTCAGTGCAACTGTAGAACAAAAATAATGCTCAGTTGATAAAAAACAGGATAAATTATGAATGTTTATTAAACAATTACCCATTTCCCTTTCATGATTTGGCATAAAGGATGTCTTCAACAACAGTACTTAGATCATTCACATTTATATACTGTCTGGATCTTTCCTTAAGTTTCAGTGGTGAGTGACATTTACTGCTTAAAGTGGCAAACATCTAAGGCCATGTGGCATTAGTTCTACATACAAAATAGGAAAGCTACACCTACTTAACCCTGTAAACCTCCAATACATTCTTTATTTGCCTAAACCCACAAATATATGCATTTCTAACACAGATTCAATTAATATGCCTTAACACATGTCTGACACTGGCAGAAGATGAGGCAAATGAGGCTCAGGTTAGACAGGCTCAGTGGGTTTTGTCAAATAGTCTGTTCCAGTAATACCAAAAGCAGCAAGTTGGTTTTCTTTTAGCCTCTATTGTCCCCCCTCACAAGACAGAAAGGGCTGAGGATAAAGTACCTTATTCTTGACAGATGAATGAGATGAGTGATCTGTACAGTTCATTCAAACACTGTCCATGGGAAATCAGAAGCAGCAAAGTGGGGATCCTGGAATCCTTTTAGTCATCTGTCAAAGAAAAACCCAAATAAAGCTAAACTATTAGTGATTTGACCCAAGTCAGAGGTGTTGTCATAAAACGCTAAAGATTCTTTCAGGTATGCTACACCCCAGCAAACCCTAGACACTCCTCTCTATTGGCATTTAGCACGGCTCCACTGTTATTTTTGGTTGCTGTTGTTGCTGGGACTCGAGGCCTAGCTACTTTTCTTGGTTCTCGGGTTAGGGCCTGGTTTACGGGGACAGTGGTCTGCGGGGCTGGGAGGGGTGTGGTGACGGGCTCTTGCTCTTGCTTGTGCAGGCTGCAGCTGCTGTTCCTGCTGGCTTGGGAAAGGAGGCCCTGCCGCCGCTGCCGACTCTCTCCATCTTGTCCGGTAGGGTGTGGAGCTTTGCACTCGGCTGAGCGGAGGGTTTGTTACCTGCGTGGGACTGCAAAGATAAGACACTCACATTCATTTCACATAGGATCGACGAGCGTGTTGGCTCTCTGCCTCAGGCTGCAAGACTGCGGGAGTGGTACACACTCCAATGCTGCGCATGGGTGATGCTGGCACCATCTAGTGGCAGCTTTTCAACATTGTAGGTTACGTTTAATGTCGCAACAATATACTTCTGATTTTTTGACACATTACAAATAATCAGATTTGCTCAGACCATGGAAAGCTGGTTCTGTGCTTACAGAGAGCTGAGTACTTAAAAACGACTGACCTGTGTGCTGGACGAGCCCAAAGTGTTTGCCTTCACAGCAGGTCCATTCTTCTTTACACCATTAGAAGAGGAGACTTTTTTCTTCAGACGCTGCAGTGGACGATTTGTATCAGTGTATTCTTATAAATTTCTGCCATAAACTCCATAAAACGAATGATTATTACTCATTTAATAATTCTGACACATAATAATTATTAAGAAACTACAATACATTTCCATAATTCACTTTTTATGCCACATAATAGACTGTGTATGAGGACGTACATGAGATACAACATGCAGCATGATGTGCAGTCCACAAAGGAGCAAGTGTAAATCACTTTCCACCTCACCTGTTTAGTGTGCTTAGATAGTTTGCTGCTGTTGCTGTCCATGTTCTCATTGGAGTTAAGAAACAGAGCTGGAACAGAAGCAGGAGCAGAAACCGAAGCATGAGTCGAAGAAGGGTCTAGGGAAGTCCCAGGCTCAACCAGGCTATCCTGGGAGCTTCTGAGGGAGAGGTTGTTAAGGCCCATGGTAGCCTCCGTGTACTCGCCATCCTCTGGTGAATCCCGGAACTGCCACATCATCTCAAGTACATTAATAGGATACGCGTTTGAAGAGGTATCTCCCTGAAAACAATGTGTAGATAGGAAGCCAATCTCATTCTCGTATTTAGAGGTGTATGATAAAATTCTGATACTCTTACCCATGTTAATACATAGGGAGAGTAACATTGATCTGTGGACTGTAACATATATTAAACTACATGGACTCACCCGGACCCAGGGGTTATCCAGGAGCTCACTGGCCGTGATCCGATGCGCTGGATCCAGTTTCAGCAAACAGCACAGCACCTTTTTGGCTATTGAATACACACCATAAATGTGTAGAATGCAGAAACACTAGTGATTTTGGTTAGGTCAATAATAGAATTTTAACCTGCATCACTGATGGTGTCCCACACAGGGCTAGAAAAGCTGAGTTTTCCCTTCTTGATCATTTCAAAAAGGCGATCTTTAGAGCTGGACTTAAAGGGTGGCTCTCCACACAGCCTACAGAGGAAAAACTAAAGCGCTTCATTTTATGCAGAAACAGGAAAATAAATGAATAGTTCACAAGAAATATGAAATATTGTTGTACAGATGACTTTATGTAACCAAACAACTTCTTTTGAAGCCTATTAGGTATCAAAATAATAAGTGTACAGTTTGCGTGACATAATGTCGCTCCAGTTCTACACTAATGATGCAAATGGACACCAAACAAGGCATTAATGTGCAAATTTAATTTTCAGCCAACCTATCATTTTAACACCACGGCCCTGCATTTTTTGTGGGGTAAATGCAACTTGGTTATCAATGATTACTGCCCCTAGTGAAGTGTGTAGCTAGGCGGCTGCCTATCACGTGTATATGCACACATAAATGCAAACAGGGTGCATGCAAGTGTGAGTGTGCGTGTGTGAAGATGATGAAAGGACAAGATCTTCTTACAGCATGTACATGATGACACCAATGCTCCACACGTCACACTGCTGGCTGTACTCGTGGTCATTGATCACTTCAGGTGCTGAGAGGGCAAAGACACACGTCAATAATGAAAGACGCTCGAGGCTGCTCTGGTGTATGAAGTCTGACAGTTGATGTTTGATGCCATCTGCGGCTTTGAGCAGCAGCTCATCTTCTGAAATACCATCAGCCTCGCATCACTTAAATTAGGTCACCCACTCTCCACTCCTGCTTTTTAATCAGCCCTCATAGAACTTATTAGACCAGCCAACATTAATTCAGCAAATGACAAGCAAATGGGAGCATGCTGGATATGTGGAAAAGTGTGTTCAGGCATAGGCGTGTCGGTGTGTGTGCTACCCATGTAGAGGGGTGTCCCACATGGGGCTTTCAGCATGTTCTCACTGCCAACTCCACCTTTCTGCACAGACAGTCCAAAGTCGGTGACCTGAGGCAAAAATATATTCTGAAATTATTATTGAAATACAAATACACCAAAAATATTACAAATGCAGAGGTAATGAAGCTCAGTCAAAATCAGCCATTGATGTCATTTCCCCTACTTTTTTACAAATAGGTTCTACTCTGTAATAATTTTGGACTTTTAATGTAATATACTGTAGGCATACTGTAGAGCTTGATCACTCTGTCTCCTTTACAGTATGTCTTCATCTCCCCTTACATCTAGACCTGTTTGAATATTTACGGGCCAATCAAGCTCATGCAGAAAGGCCTCAAACCACTACAGCAAACTCACAGCGCCTCCCTAGCTCAGATGAATAATACATATGAGTAGTATATATGGTTTCAGTCAGGCCGTTTGGGGCAAGCAGGATAAATATCCAGGAGAAATGACCACCCTCTGCCAGATAAAAGGCTGTTATACAGGGCCAGGACAGCACTGTCTCTGGCCCCCTTGGCCACGCTGATTTATTCCCCTGGCCCTGGCTCGTCTCAGCCCTCCGCTCCAGGTAGCAGCTTCCGCCACCTCCCATCAGCCCTCTGCCACAACCACATGCTGAGACCCAGCCGGTCGTTTGTCTCAGAGAAGCTTCTATGCGTCAATTCACTTTTCTCTGAGAGCGCGGTTTAAAAAAGAACTTAGGCGGGAGGTCTGGTGTAATGAGACAGTGTTTAAAAAGGCAGTTAGAGCACAGGCGGGAAGCAAAACAACGGGAGAGCCAAGCAATGGTGGAGAGAGCATAGAGGTCCCACCGAGAGTGAATGCCATACCTCATGCTTGGGTACGAAGGAAAAGAACGATTTTTTTCTTTTTTGCATGGTTGCCCTCACCTTGATATCGACTGCGCTGTTGTCGTCGCCTTGGTGATAACTCTTCACAAGAATGTTTTCTAATTTGAGATCCCTGTGAACAATGTCTGGAGAGAGGGATGGAGAAGAAAAGTGTGACAAATTCCTTTGAAAACATTTAAGTCCTCATGTACAATATTTTAATGATATAGGAAAACTACCTTGTGTATCTTAAAGTGAAAAAACTGAAATTGAAGCAGACTAAAAACCCAGTCTTTCTATAGAAGTGGATTTAAACTAGGGATGTCATGTTTTTGCCACTGAGTCCTACTCAAGTCATTTACTATTGAGTATCTGCTAATACTGAGTCCCAATCTGATATCTGTATTTTCTTAGATAACAGTGTCACAGCACCCTCTACAAATACAGTCCTGATCAAAAGTTTAAGACCACTTGACAAATGGCAAAAAATCTAAAAAATGGTTGGATCTTAACAAGGTTGCAAGTAGAGTTTCAACAGCTACAAAAAAAGTGAGACAAAACATTTTTGAGCAATTTATTGACTACAACTTGAACTCAAACAGGCAGTTTTTTTTTTGTGCAAAAATGTGGATTAATTGCCATTTTCTGTCAGGTTCACACTGTCATGATGTTCTGGTGGTAAAGGCAATAAAACATTCCCTTTGTGAAAGTGGTCGGGTTGTTGAACTGCATAAGCAGGTCTCTCAGCTCCATCACTGCTGAGGTGCAACGCAGTAACACAGTCATTTGGAATTTCATACATGATCCTAAGGGTTATGGAACAAAAAAGTGGAAAAATAAAAAAATGTCACCAGCACTGAGCCGGAGGATCCAATTGGCTATCCATCAAGACACTTTACCCAAATTAAGGCGGTTACTGGAGCCGACTGCAGCCCCATCGCCATCAGACTTCAAAAACAAAAAAGAAAGTTTTATTCTCTGATTAAAAAATAATGTAACTTTGATTGTTCTGATGGTTTCTACGCTCCATAGTGGAGGTGGTACCATAATGGTCTGGATGCTTTTTACTTCAGTGGAACAAAGGAGCTTCAGGAGGTGTAGGGGCCTCAAACCGCTGGTGATGTCCAGATGTCGCAGAGAACATCCCTCATGATTGAGAACCCTTGTCTGTGTGGTAACGACTGGGTTTTTTAACAGGACAACACTACAGCACACAATGCCCACAGGACAAGGGACTTCTTCCAGGAGAAGAACATCACTCTTTTGGACCATCCTGCATGTTTCCCTAATCTAAATCCAGTTGAGAAGCTTTGGAGATGGATGGCAAGGTAAGTTTACAAAAATGGACAACGGTTCCAGACAGTAGACCCTTCATGCAGCGTCTTCACCACTTGAAGAAATGTTCTCACTCACCTCATGGAAACACCTGCATCAAGCATGAAGTGATGAACAATAATGGTGGAGCTACTCATTACTGAGTTCATGTTTGGAACTTTGATTTCTGTTTTGGGGGGTTTACAGGATTTTTTGGAGGTGTGGTCCTAAACTTTTAATCAGCTATAAAACAGCCTGTTTCAGTTTAAGTGTTGTAGTCAATAAATTGCTCAAAAAATGTTTTGTCTCACTCCCATTTCTTCTTGTAGCTGTTGAAGCTCTACTTGGAACCTTGTCTGTTTCCTAAGTGCCTAGCATATCCTCAACTGCCAGATTTGCACACTCTGCTATATGAGATCAGTGAAACAGATGCTTTCCACATGTTTTAAATTGAACAAGGGGTTAATCTAGTGTGCAGTGAGGCTAAGTATCAACACTGGGCAAACAATGGAACTACAAAGGTCTGTGGTAAAACTAATTGCAGTCAGATTATACTTCATGACTGTTACTGTCTGATAGAGCAATGTCAGAAATGTAGTGTCGAACAATAAACTCTTTATTTCTTTATTTATAACAACTCACATAAAACAAAGGATTGGGCTCAGGATCGTTCATGCTCGAATCAATTACGATTAGTTAAAAATGCCCCGATTGGCCCCGATCTTGATCTTTGAGATAGAGACATACCTAATTGAAACAAATCTAAACTTGAAAAAATGAAACTTAATATGACCCCACTTTATTTTAGCAGAGATAATAACATATCTTTATGTTTTTGCACATAATGATCTTTAACATAAATGAAAATAATGAACTTATGACCACAGTGTGTTTAGCTAATAAAACTCTAGAAGCTTTTCTAGATGTAAGGCACACCAACGCTTGGGGACTATTGAAAAACACACCTATTAATCAGTATTCCTCCCCTGCTCGCCATTAATGACTCATTAGCCCCATGTAATGGTGTCTCATTGCCAAGCAACGTCCTAAATTGCCTCTAACTGGAGATTTCAGGAGGAGAGAGAAAAGGGGGGAAAATTGCAGAGCATCTTCAAATACACCCCTCAGACTCAATTAAAATGGGTTGATATTTAGTCTGGCAGTTGTTCATTATTATCTCATGATCAGAATGGAGTCTCAAACCTAGACCCAGTAATGGTGAAGAGCCTTAAGGTGGCCACAGTCCGAAGAGTGATTACCAGACGTCAATGGAAACAAAGCAGTAGATGTGGTTATGATATGACCAATTTGTGTACACGGTTGCTTCTGAAGGCAGCATTAGCGATTTAATTTAGTCATAATGAGATTACATTTATGAGAATGTAAATGCTAATGCTTAATTTGCAAAACAGACACTGGACCTCGTATTCTTCCATTCATACTAGTTGTTAGTTTGCTTTCAGATCTGACATTAGTTACTTTAGATCACTAAGCATATGTTAGGCTAAATTAATCATACTGCAGGTTTTGTGGAATTTACCTTTTTTGTGAAGGTAGACGGTAGCCTCAGCTAAGCTCCTGATGATGTGTCTGGTTTCTTCCTCACTGAAGTGTTTGTTCTTCTGCAAAAGTGTCTTCAGCTCGCCACCTTCACACAGCTCCATGACGAGGTACATTTTCTGGAAAACACACAACTCCACCTACTCAACTTGCTCCTACCTGCTATAGATCTACCCCATGAACACGCTTATCGTAATATACTCCCACCTTGTATATTTAAAAAAACTGGAGTCTACTGGCCTACCCCACCCACAAAACCTCAAGCAAGGTGTGCATGATCTGCCACTTAGCCTGGCTTTGGACAAACATACCTTTGGTGTCTCAAAAACCTCCTCCAGATGGATAATATGTCCATGATTGACTCGTTTCAAGATGTTCACTTCCCTTTCCAATAGTTCCACCCCAGAACATCCAGCCTGCATGAACACAGAAATCAAAATGTAACAAGCACTCCTAAAAATAATCTTCCATGCATGATCTCTACACAATTATCACATAGTTACCTCCTTTTTGATCACCTTCTTAATAGCCCATTTCTTCTGAGTCTCAATGTGAGTGGCTTCACAGACGACCCCGAAGTTACCTTTACCTATTTCTTTCCCGAAGGAATAGATTTGCTATGGGATTCAAATGAAAAGAGCAGCATTAGGTCAAGTATTAGATCTTCCTTCCCAGCCCTTCTACAGTAAACAACTCTCCATCGCTCCTTAATGGGGCCACAATGAGGGCAGTGGGGGCAGGGCAGGGGGAGTTGTTTTTCAGCCTCCCCACACTCCATTAAGTCGAGACCTGAATCCTTAAAGTGGAACTTAATTTTCAAGTTTGCCAGTCTCTGGAGTTTGAGAGAATATAGTATTTCTAATCAAGTTACAAATGATTAAGTTGCTGCCGCAGTTCATTCAATCTCAGGTCTAATTAACTTGATCATTATCTCAACGCATGCAAGACTGAGCACTGCCTGCTGCGGATTTGGCAAAGACAGCAGCCAGAAGCCTCCAGAGAGGAGGAGGCCAATCAAAAGCACAAAGAGGTGCAATTTGCCTCCAGGCCTTTGGGGGAGCTCTGACAAGAGGAGCAGACTGTTAGGCTAAAATGTGGAAGTGATTGGGAATATTCTACGTCGTAACAGGCCAGAAGTGACCAATTTAAGCTAATACGATGGACATATTGCACTTGACCTGCTACAGTCAGTAAAACATGTCAGTTCTAGCTCAGCACAGATGGTTCAAAGTGTCAAGAATCTATCACAGGCTGAGGTGCTACCTGAATGTCGGCTTCATCCTCCATTCGAGTGTGTGGCACTTTCTTCTCAGCACTGTTCACACGGGTCCACTGTGAGGCCATTTTCTTAGCAGCTCCAGAAGCATTAGCTTGAATCATCTAAAAGGGAATCATAACCTTAATTATCCAAACAGCAGGAACAGGATCTAAGTCTCCTTCATAGGCACACATTTAAAGTGGAATGAGGTCCTGATTTAACTATTTTAGCTTTCTTTATCTTCCTGATTTTACATCTACATAATTACTTTTCTCTGTATAATCTGATTTATGAAGTTCTTTTTTACACTTGTCAAGATGCTAAACAAATTAAGCTTAACTGGAGTTTAGGTTCATTTGATTTAAAATGAAATATGATCATTATAATGAAGTTCTTGGAATAGCCTGGAAATATAATTTTATGAAATATTAAGAAAGAAGAACATTACTTAAGGGTGGTTCAGTACATGAGGACTTCTGTGGCATGGCTCTGTGCAGATACGAACATGCATTCATTTTCTCTAATGGTAGGGTCAATTATGCAGGTGACATACAAGCTATTCATAACAATGTTGAAGGCCCTTAATGTCACACCTTTGTCTTATGTTATTCTGTGTAAAAAAAAGACTTTTAGGTGGGAAAGTGGAAGTAAATGATTTTATAATCAGGGCTGCACGATATGGACAAAATATCACTATTGCAACATACTGCCATTACAATATTTTCAATACATTAAAGGTTTATTTCATGTTTCTCTCATTTTAAAAAGTATTATTAAAGCTTCACAATATATGTTTATGCCTCCAACCGTACTGTCCATAGGTGAATACTATGCTTTAATCCACTTTTAATCACTGTTTTTGTGAGGTCACAAAATCAATGCATTTCCATAAGAAACTCTGTGATTGGTTAGAGGATCATTGGCATATTGCAATCTTCTGCACAGATCAAAATTGCAATAACAATATATAGACGATATATTGTTATATATCAGACGTTGCTGACATCTGTTTTGTCCAATGTAGATAAAATGCTTTACCACATTTTGATTGTGTAGAATTTTATTTTTATCAATCTTAATATTTATATGTATTTCATAATTTATTAAACGTTACTTTTATAAGTCATAGGTGAGGCAAAGCAGCCATTTTACCTGTTAGGCTGTGTTGTTTTTTTTTCTCTCTTTCAAAGCAAAAATCACAATTACAAAGCACTGTCAGGATGGAGAGATGTGTAAACATGTACTAACAAGGTAGCCATTTTGATTTTAGATTTACTTTAAAGTGAATGTTTCTCATCATAAACACATAACCATATTCATACTCAGTGTCAATGCACTTGTGTTATCTTGATTTCACCTCTCCCTCTCCACATTACCAGTTAAGCACAATTTACTCAACTTGAAAAACGTTCTCCAAAGCCAAATTAAATGTAAAGCAATTACAGAGCGATGACTGGGAGGCAGCGGAGTGGATCCGCCACACGGGCGCCTATTAATTATTAACGTGGAAGTGGTGTCTTTAACCTCTCCTCTCTCCGCAGCATGATCCAGGCTTGCTGACAGGCCCCTCATAACGGCCACTCTTCCTATTACTGCCCATCTATCCGCTAATCAAAACGATTTTGACAGGCTCTGGAAAAACCCAATCAGCTCAATCACGGCTCGTTTGAGAGCAATGGAGGCATGTGATGAGTGTATCAGAGCGTCAGGGTCCGGCATGCAGGAGGCTCATGGGCCACTGGACAGAGGAGGAAATGAGATATCGAGGTCAAGTCAGACAGGTGTCTGGCCTCAGCGCATATAGCTATCATTCCTTAAGCCAGTCGGTGTTGGATCCCAAGCAGGAGCCAAGAAAGGGGGGATAGGTTTTCAGCTAATGAAGATCTTGTTCTAGAGATGGTCAAAGACAAGCAAAAGAAGGTTGTCGGATAGTGTGCAATGTGTTTTTAATACCCTGGAACAACAGTATGCTATGCAAGGAATTTTTTGACATTCATTAACTGAAATCAGTTAATCAGTGCAGAACAGATTCAGGAGGGCAGCAAAATAACTTGGACACTCAATGTATCAATATCTGAATGTGTTAGAAATACTTTGTGTAAATGACATGAAAGCCACATTTCAGATGCTATTGCAAAGGCTGAGTAATAGCACAGTCTGACAGCACTCCAACTGCGCTGAATTGGTGCATCTCCATGCATAGTGTTGCTTGTGCTGTCACCTCAGGAGAGCCATTAGTCTAAGTGGAATGAAAAGATGTATGCTCACCAAGTAGCTGCAGGTTGCTTGAAGGCCATGTCAATTAATGCCCCCACACCCCCGGAAGCACTTTAGTCCTACACAGACAAGCAAATATACACAGACACAAACATAGTAAACAATCAGATTTTATGCCAACACCTTAGTACTACACAGCAGTTCTACTACCTGACCAGCTTAACATGAGTTTTACAGACCATTACAGACCATCCCTGTATAGACATAAACTAATCAGGCAAATATCACACAATCATTTTCCAAAGATGAATATGAAAGCATACCCAGCTTACAACCATGTGTTTCCTCCATGTTCCGCAGATCCATGTAAGCACTCAGTAGAAAGTAATTATGGTGGATAGGATGTGGGGGGGGGGGGGGGGGGGGGGGGGGGGGGGGGGGGGGGGGGGGGGGGGGGGGGGGGGGGGGGGGGGG
>JBBIGC010000039.1:6911065-6922062 GCA_037576955.1 Lepidarchus adonis
TGTGTGCGTTTTTTTGTGTGTTTGTGTGTGTGTGTGTGTGTTTGTGTGTGTGTGTGTGTGTGTGTGTGTGTGTGTGTGTGTGTGTTGTTCACTATTAATCACATCAGATGTTCTCATACAGATAAAATACTGTAAACTGTAAACAGGAGGACACTTCATTGGTCCTCACAAGGAACCTTGCTGTTTTTACCATTAATTCAACTTTTATGAAACACTAGAAGAGTAGAAAGATAATCGTTTACTGACTGAGGTTAAGGTTAGGAGTCGGTTTGTGGTCAGTAGTATTACCCCAACACAGCAGGGCAGTGGTGGCCTAGTGTTAAGGACATTGCCCTTGCTGTCTGAAGGTCACAGGTTAAAGCCCAGACACCCCTGTGGTCCACTACACTGCTCCCTGGTGCTGTTGATAACCGGTGGGTTAAATGCAGAGGCCACATTTTGTTGTGTTGTGTTCACAATGACAAGAGTGACTTTCACTCCACTACAGAAGTACAGATGTCAGAGAGATGTCCTCACAAAGACAGCAAAGTGAGCATGTGTGTGTGTGTGTGTGTGTGAGCAATGAAAACTGTTAACATTAACCTGTGATTTTACAAGGCAGATGATCAAATATAATAAGAATAATTTATACAGAAAACAGGGCAATTTCAAGACTGTTTCAATCTTTGCCCCAGAACCATGTAGCCTCAAGGTGGACGTCTGTACCACAGACAATCATCTCCAGATGAGGAAAGGCCTCACAATGACATTACCCTAGTGTTACCCTTTACAGATCTTATATACTTAAAGCATGTTGGTCTTAGTTGCAATAGTGTTGGCATTCAATCAAAGTCAGAGTGGCATGGATTATAAAGATTAATTTCACAATGAATCACTTAATTGGGCTTTATCAGTCAAAAATAACCAACTTTTTCCAACCAGGCAGTTCTGAGGATCAGAAACTAGTGATGAACAGGACAGTGGATTTAACAACAGCTGTCACTTAATGGGTTTAAATCTGTACAAACAAGGATGTTGGGTCAAATTATTAATAATGATAATTAATCCATTATTACTTAAAAATTAATGTTAGTACTGACACCGGAAAACATCTACATGTAATGTATACTACACGCATTCCATTCCAGCAACAAACCCACTCTGTTCTTTCTTTAGAGAAAAACGATTTTTACCATTGTACTGTAGAAGCACAAAATGAGAACCAGTTGTCGTGAGAACACCATAGCTGAAATGCCAGGGTGATTTATTTGAAGTCATATGCCATAAGCTGTTTTGGGGGAGGCAATTTGCGCATAATTCTCACCTCATTACTCCAGGCAGAAAGACAAAATTTGCTCAGATGTTGTTGTGCATTCCTTAATGAAAACCTAGACCCTTACCACCGAGAGCTTTTAGAGAGCGAGCGAGACGGAAAATACACACATGGCACTTTGAAGTGAAAAGGAAAAACCTCCAGCTTTTGTAAACATTACCCATTTTCAGTAATGATATTTGAAATCTGATTGAAGAATATACATGCAGCAGATGAAAAGAGGTTCAGAGGAAGATTGGGTTACCTGGAGCTTTCAGCTTTTTCGACTTTCACAAAAAGACAAGAAGTCATTGAAATTATTCCACACAGGAACATGAAAGCAAAGAGTAGAAATCAGCTCAGTTCACTGTTAAGACAATGTACATTTGGAACGTAGTGACTGTATCACTGCTCTACTGTCAATAGACATAATAGTAGTAATAATTATCACACATAAAAAAATAATAATAATTAAACTCCAACTTATAAAAAGTTAGTACGATATTTATTTATTTATTATATGTAAATAAAAATAGAATGTAGTGATTTCCAAATTTCATATAAACACACATTTTATTCTGAATAGAACATAGAAAACATCAAATGTTACAAAATGTTATTTAAAAATGTACAGCTGTAAACATTTGTTGAATGAATGAATAACAGCTTTTGATTATATAATATACTGTAGATTATTAGATATTTAGAATATCAGCAATTCTATGTTAGAAGCATTTGTAGACTTTTTGCAGTGTTGAACTTCTGTCTATCTGAGAGATTTTTTCTGTCTAAGAAAATGATGCTCTTTTTCAACCATGTAACTTGTTGCCAGTTAACCTACAAATTGACTGCAAATTGTTCCTCCAGTTGTTTCTGTTTAGAACCTCTTACTTTTCCAGCCTGTTTCCCCAACTTTTCTCTGTCAGGGGAGCTAAGGCTCCCCCTAGAGGGCAGTACAGGTCACGTTCGCCGGAATACTGACGGCTCGAGGGCCAAGCCTGCGAACAGCTGACAGCAATCGGGTTCCATGATTGGACAGCTTTAAAAGAGGACTGAGAATTCAGTGCAGTGCGAAGGCACAGTGTGTTAACCTGCGACCTGAGCGTTTGGATTGTATTTTTGGGATTTTCTGGTTTTTGACATTTTGGATTTTGACTTGACTACGATTTTGGATATTCTTGGATGTACCTGTTTGCCTGTGCTTTGAACTTGGACTGTGTTGACCTGTTGTTTATTAAAGTATTCACTTTTCTACAAAAGCTCGCTTTGGTGTCTCTACCTGCATCTCACATTCTCAGATGTGTTGCTGCATGAGTTTGGAGAATTTGAAAAGTATATACAGGTTTTACCCCAACATGTGCTCCCATCCAGATCATAATATTTCTCTCACAAAAGTCCAGCAACTGGTCTCATCAGTTCCCAGATGGTTCTATCTGTTGTTAAAAGAAGAGGGGAAGCTACATAGTGACGTGTTGCTGCATCAAATGTTAAATTATTTTTGATATGTTTTCTGTTTTATTGTGAAAAAATATCTATATATTTATAAATCATTGAACTGCATCATTTACATTTTACATAGATGTACCAACCTTTTGGAATTATGGCTGTAATAATAACAATCATAATCATAATCATACTAATTATTAGATATATTTTATTACATAGGGTCTTCAAACCCAAGGTCATTTCACAGAGTCAAAAACAGATAATCAAACTGTAATAAACAGAATTGTACAAAGAACAAAGAAAACAGAACAATCAACAGTATGTCACAATTAATACAACAAAATTCAGTAAAATTAGAGCAGCAGAAGAGTGAATAGTTATAAGATTAGGTGGCAGACAAAGATACACAGAGAGAGAAGACACGTTTTTAATTGTTTTAAAAGACGAGAAAGAAGAAACACTGAAGATTTAGCCCACATGTATCTGATCAGAGAAATTACCCAACTGTCCTGGGCACCAGCCGTCCAGGACCTGAGCTGGGCACCAGGTAAAGACTTCCAGAGTTTGGGGGTGAGGACACTGAATAATCTCCCTCCAATCAAAGAAATGTGGAATCTGGTGCACAGACCAGAAGAGCATTCAAGAGATGGAGGGAAGCAGAACTACAGAGGGCTGCAATAATGAGGAGATGCTTGTGCTAAATATGATATGATATAGAGTTTATGGAAAATGGGCATGGTGCTCAGATTTGAGAGTAAAAGTGAGAAGACATATTAAAGCCAGAGACATGTTGAGGAGGAAGTACATGAGAGATATTTCCCACATGGTGACTAATCGCTAGAAATAAACTCTAGTGCTTCTGTATCTCTTTTTATTTGGGAGCAAGCCTAAATAGAGTGTGTCTGCTGTATATTGCTACTTGTGCATACAGAAACAACCCTAACACTCGCCCAGGCTCCAAACACGTCCCCATTCACGGGAGATTGTCCTGCTATCCTTTCATGTCAAACAGACTTCCTCCTCTTCCCAAAGACATTATTAATAAGCTTGGCCATGGACTTGGAGCCACTGTAGCGTCTGCGGTCATATCTGTACTTCATCTGTTCCATCACATGACGGATGAGTTTGGTGAAGAGGTTTGCAATGTCCAGGTAGTTCTCAGCTGCAGATACTTCCTGGAAAAGGCACTTGTGCTCCAGGGCCAGAGATCGGCCCTCTTCCTCACTCACCTGTCGACTGTGGCACAGATCCTGCTTGTTCCCCACCAGGCAAATGGGCACCTCCATCTCACTGTCCAGATCAAATACAAACCGGTCATATCAACTCACACATGAACAACAATTTTCATCAGTCAGCCCATTACATGGTACAGTAACCACCTCTGAGATGAGCTTAGTATCTCGTCAAGCTTGAAGAAGAGTGGGCTCTGAAAACAGTATTCAGTGCTGTGAAAAAGATTAAAACATTTTTTTGTTTTTTTGTTTTTTGCTTATTTCACATGTTTCAGATCCTCAAGCAAAAGTTGACTAAGCAAACACAGTCTGAGTAAACACAAAATCTGTTTATTGAAAAATCATTTATTAAATGAAAAACATCAAATCTGGTGTGAAAAAAAGTAATTGCCTTCTCAGTTATCCTATTATCCAGTTCACCAAATATAGCTGATAATCTTGTAGAATCTGAAACAATTTATTTGGACAAATACGCAAAAATTAGGACTAGTCTCGGCTAAAGTACAAAATGAAATGTTCTCATGGGTTCATGACCCACCAGTAAACATTGGGACTGCATGAGAGCCTCAAAATCAAATTCTGTGTGATTCCTCAAAACTAAATGTAAGAACATGCCACAATGTAAGTTTCCATCTGCAAGACAATCAAGGACCAATTTATATATATGGTGATGCTGTTTTTCTGAAAACCTGCAATTAATGGAATAATTCTTTCTGGTATCCTAATAATAAATAAGTCGCAACTTAGTGTACAGGGTAAATCAGATTCCCAGCATCCCAACAGATTGGAAAACATGGAAACATGTCCAAGATATAAGAGGATGGATTAAAAAGAGTGGTAGACTGTATGACCTGGTTAAATCATAACCAAGTTACCCAACTAATTATTTCATCTTAATAATTAATTAACTCATTGGATTTTGAGAGTGGATTGAACATGTGCAAAAATTGGAAAAGGGTAGAACTGACTGATTATATTATATTATATTATATTATATTAGATTAGATTAGATTAGATTAGATTAGATTAGATTAGATTAGATTATTAGATTCAGCTTTGTCATTGTGCTTAGTACAAGTACAAAGTAAATTAAATGCAGTTAGTTTCTAGCCCACAGTGCAAGGAACAGTGTAAATTACAGTAAAGTGCAGTATAGTAATGTTATGTTATAGCATAACCAGTGTTATTAAGTATGGAGGACCATATATACAGATTGTAGATATGTACACTGTATTTCTTTTATAAATAAGTAGGCAGAGTCAAAAAAGGTAATATGTACAGTAGAAACCAATATGTCATGTGTACAGTTGAGGCAAGTTTACTGTGTCTGTATAAATATACAGACATGAAAGAAATATACAGATGCATACTAATCACATTTTTATGAAACTGGAGTCATTTAACAAGACCCAATATTTTATGCCCACTTAGCTCATTAAATGCATATAATTACACATTTACACAATTTTGCTCTCTTTTTCATGTCTTTTTCAAAACTTTTTGCTGAGCCTCCTCCATTATTATCATTTAAGTGCAATTAGGCTGTTGAGAGTATATTATATGCTTCCAAAAACTCCAGAAACTTCTCCTTTGTTCTGTTTTTTTCTAAAAAAAAAAAAAAATCTTTAGCATTATTAGACCATGTTTCACATAGCAGGCCCAGAAAAGTAGTAAAAAATATATATATATATTTAACTGTGTGTGGTGAAACTATTCATGCAAACAGAACACTTCACCTAAAGACATGTTAGAATTCCATTATTAAAATTAAACAGAACTGTGACATCTGTCAATGGTTTAAATCTATAGACCGGTGTCCGGCTGCTAATTTAAAAATGCTTACAGTATAATTTTCTTGCGTTCTCTGTGTCTGTCATTAGCTTCATAAAAAATGCTAGAAAAAAAACAAAACACAGATTTAAAATCAAAATGAAAAAAAAAATAAAACCCCATAGAAATGTATCAGTGGTACTGAAAAGACAAGGCCAACACTGGCAGCATCTGGGCTGCCACGTGGCATTTTACCCACTGATTTGGGTAAATCCTATTCCACAGCACTTTAACACACTAAAATGTAGAAATAGCTGTAATGAGAAGACTCAGTTCTAATCCATGTGTCATTTGAACTTTTTGAGGAGCATCAGAAAGCAAGAGGTCTTGCTCCATGGATCAGTTTGGTTTGGAAAATGTGAGAAGAACCTAAAGTGAAAGACTGAAAGAAAAATCCACAGCAGGAACTGTCTCGTTGTGTGAAGACCATTCTTTGCATCAAACCATTATGGTTGAATTCGAGGGAACATGTTAGACAGGACTAACCCTTGTGATCTCAATTGCCTTATTTCAGGGCTCTAATAGGATCCAGCTGTCCAGCATCACACTCTTACTCACCATTGTCAGACAACTTTCAAATAATGACACAATTAGTGAAAGCCCAAACCTTTCTGACTTTTACAGCTCTCTAATAAGGGAGCCTGCATGAAAAAAGGACATTATTGGCTTTAGTCAAGTCCAATGGTCCAATTATATAGATTCACTATATTGAGGCTAATGAGCACAAATTTGTCTCCTCAATGACTTTCGGAAAATATAACCAAATGCATGTACATCCAATTTACTTACAGAGTGTGGCATTTGCTCAGCGTCTATTGCACTATACAGATCTTGTAGCACAGTCCCACAAATGGTCTTCATTATTTCATTAAAACTTCACAGTGCTATTCCAGTTCAGCTGTCAGTTCAACAGGGTATGATGGTGATTCTTACTCACCCTTTGCAGGTCTCCCTACGACTCTCTTTGATCTGATGCAGGATGTTCTTGGCATTGAGGAAGGACATGCAGTCGCTGATGGTGTACACCACCACAAAACCATCAGCCCAGTCCATGGGTTCCTCCAGGATGCATCTGCTCTCTTCACTCTGCTCAAAAAAGAAAGGGCACATTGGGGCCTTGCCTGACTGAATGGAAACTGGACACCATGACAGTACCTGGGCCTGTGCTAATTAACTCTGGTCCCTTCTGAGAGCAATGTGCAGGGCCAGAAAACAGGAGAGGAGCACTGTTGAATCTTTCTCTAAGCTAATGTCCTTTTAGAAGTTTTAACCAGATACAAAAGCATAGACTGCATGGCCCAAAAAGTGCCTTCAGAGAAGTTACAGAGCAAGACTCTCATAACCTGGGCTTTAAGAATCAAACTCCAGCAACAAGTGCTTAAATAAGAGGTCCCAGATGCGGGGGCTATAAGCAGAACGAAGCTCAGTTTTCAAAGGCACTATACAATGCTTGAGGGGAAGGATCATAAATCTAATTGGAACATAACATACATTTCCCATCTGAGAAAATGCAACCCTATGGCTGAACAGAAATACAATGATGTCAGATAAGCTGCACATAAACACATACCTGTGAGCATGGATCAAAGACTTCCAAGTTCAACTGTCTGCCATCAATGGAGAGCCTTTTATGGTATAAGGAGTCTGCAAGAAGGTTGAAAAAATTATGACATACATGTGTACTGCATAAAATAAATGGGGAACTGGTGAATGTATACACACGATCATTCCAGAGCATCCATGCAATGTGACATACATGCAGTTTAACAATAATCACTACGTGCTTTAAAAATCTTTGGCATGGGTATATACTTGGAATGGGTGAATATATTTAGACATGAAACAGATGAAAATAGTCTGTCTCATGAAAACGTTACAGCTACTCCTTAAGGCAGACCTTAATAAAGCAGTCTTCATAAAGACATCCCAAAACCTATGAAAAGTGTGTATTTAAAGTCAGCTGCCAAGGATTTCTTCCTCTTTACCAGTCTGTGTAATGTCCCTCAGGACACCGCATGAAGTAGAACTTTGTGCTGTGAGTTAAAGCAGTTGGGAAGATGCCAGTTACAACACTGGCATGGGTATAAGTGTCTGGATGTGTGTGTACCATAAATATGGTTCTGGTCAAACAGAGAAAAAAAATTACTGTACTTACTTGAATTGGAGGCATATTCTCCAATGAAGCGTTTGGTCAGGAATCTCACCAAAACCGCTAAATAGAAGAAGTGAAGTGAGATTTCTTTTGAAAGCAATCACTTTAAAAAATATTGGACTGAACACTAAAGACTGTAAAATGGTAAACAGGTCATCTGTCTGTCTGTCTGTCTGTCTGTCTGTCTGTCTGTCTGTCTGTCTATCTATAGATAAGGTTTTTATATTAGATAAGGTTTTGTATTAGGTTTTATATTTCTTATATATTTTTTTATTTCTTATACTTTTTAGACGTTTTTAAATATTTAGCTCTGTTTATATATATTTACATATAAGTGTTTTACATCTTTAAAATTGTTTTAAAAATTGTCTTTAAATTGTGTTTCGAGGTGGTCATCAAAGCATTTTACTTCATATCGTATCGTGTATGACTGTGTATGTGAATTTGATTTTATTTGTATCTGAGGTCAGATTCCCTTCAAAGGCTTGGCTGGTCTACAAGTACTGGTGCAGAGAAGTGATGTTTTATGTTGTTTTGGATCACAATCCTGGTCTATATTAAATATTTGAGCCATGAAGCTGCCCTGGCTCATTGCAGGCCGACAATCTGTAGCAGCCATGGGAACATTGTTTTTTGCGACCCTCCCCCCACAAACTTAATTTCCACAGTTGTCAAAAAGTCATGGTGCTGGATATTTCCCTCTGAAATCCCTCTCAGACTTGCCACAACATACCAGCCATGTCCTCTATCCCTCACCTTATCCCCCTGCCTCTTTGATCAGAGCCCAGAGAGAACAAGGCTCCACCACTACCCCTTCATTTTTTTGGTCAGAGGGGACCCTGTCTAATTATTTTCCGGTTATTTAATAGTCATCAGCACAGGTATGCAGCCAGAGGGGCTCAGTCTGTCTTTATTCTGCAGAGAGGAACACAAAAATAATCCCTCATCAGTTTTTGCAATTACTCGCATGTTACAACCATCAGTTTTAATTTCGGGTGATTTGAATAACAGTGACCTTGTTCCAGCCTCCCTCCCTTTTCCAATACACAAAGTGCTTTCACAGTGTGTGCACAGAGCAGACATAATGCCTCTTTGCATTGAGGAACCCTGACACACATTACTGTATAGACACTGCAGCCAAGTCAGTGTGTACAAGATGTTCACAGTGCAAACATAACATGACACGATAGATCTGCTGCTGGTCAATCTACACAATTAATGCTCAGCAGAAGATGAAACTACCAAAAAAGTGGTAACAACACTCACCTGATTTTCCTGCTCCCTCACTGCCGAGCAGAGCCAGTTTGATGTCATTCATGGTTGTGGAACTGCAAGAGCTTCGTCCTGTGCCCTGTCCTGTAGAAGAGTCCAGCTAACTCCTACACGACTGAAGCAGGGGCGAGGGGGGGAGGCCTCTCTCTACCTCTCACTCTCTCTCTGAGTCACTTGCTCGCCTGTACATGTGAACAGACTCTCCCCTCTCTCCACCCACAATGTGAGGAGCTGAGCTGCCAGGAGGTCATTCCACCAAGCATTAGAAGGTATTGTTCCTCTCAGCAGATGTTTTCCACAGCGAAATGTCTTAAACTGTTGTGCACAGAAGGCTGCTGCTTGTAAAACACTCCCTTTTCACCTTAACGCCTGGATCTACACGACTGGGACCCTTTTCATTTGTTTGGTTGTCATGACTTTCCATTGAAGGATCAACCACCGAGTACTTTCAGGCACAATAGCTGCCAGAGCATTCCACTCAGACCCACTCTGTTGTCTGCAAGATCTTCTCAAACAGTTCCTCATGTACAGACTACAAATGAAAGTCATCTGTCATGTTGGATTCAGGTCAGACTCTGAGGCTGTTGTAACCGGTTAGAATGTGTCTGGTTGATACCGTCCAGCATCCTATAGTTGTCTCCTGATCGCGACTCAAACCACAAAGCCAAAAGCCTGAGCCATATTTAATTGCAGGAACTGGATTCTTTGAAGAGCAACCCTCTTTATTTCCTCCGCATATTGTTCCAAAAGAATAAAGATACTAAAACCTCATTTCTTGGGCTGCTGCTCCTGTCAGAAAGTATTTTATTTTCTGTTTTTACACTCCTTTTGAACTCTCATTCTTTGACAAAGTTCACTTTGTATCCCATTATTATCCTGTTAGGTTTCGTTTCGTTTCTGTCAATTGACGACTTGCAGGCCTTCAGGATCAAATGTGCCCAGCAAGGAAAATATGTGTCACACATTGGGCTATGTATTATGTGCCCATAGCTACATCGGTTTTGACAGCTTGGAATTTCATAAAGAAAGTGGCAGCAAAGTGTTCCACCCCATCATTCATGTATAAAAGCAGAAAAACAGGAGAAAACAAGGTTAGTTACTTGTAATTAAATTTAAAACTACACTGGAAGTATTATAATATATTTTCTTTTTAAGAACAATCAAATTATGTTTTAAAATATAAATATTGTTTTCAATTTAACATATCAAAAGCAAAATATAAATATTGCTTTTGATATGTTAAATTTAGAACAATATTTACATTTACATTTTTTCACACCACTGTGTATGTGTGTATATATTCTTGATTTTTTTTTTTTTTTTTCATTTTTGTCACACTTAAATGTTTCAGATAATTAAACAAATTTAAATATTAGTCAAAGAAATCACAAGTAAACAAAAATGTGTTTTTTAAAGTGAAGGCTTTTATTATTAAGGGAGAAAAAAAACCTATATGATGTGACATAGTCATTGCCCCCTAAACCTAATAGCTGGTTGGGCCCTTAGCAGCAACATCTGCAATCAGGAATTGTGAAAACTTGAAATGAGTCTTTTACAGCTGTGGAGGAATTTTGGCCCAAACTCATCTTTGCAGAATTGTAGTACTTCAGTCACACTGGAGGGTTTTTGAGCAGGAACCATGTTTTTAAGGTCTCAATAGGATTCAGGTCAGGACCTTTGACTAGGCTGCCCCAAAGTCATTTTGTTTTTCTTCAGCCAATCAGAGGTGGACTTGCTGATGTGTTTTGGATCATTGTCCTGCTGCAGAACCCAA
>JBBIGC010000039.1:6922162-6936367 GCA_037576955.1 Lepidarchus adonis
TGTAATGTTGTGTGTTGACCTGTGGGGGCAATAATGAGTCAGTCCAGACTGTAATGTTGTGTGTTGACCTGTGGGGGTAGAAGTGAGTCAGTCCAGACTGTAATGTTGTGTATTGACCTGTGGGGGCAGTAATAATTCAGTCCAGACTGTAATGTTGTGTGTTGACCTGTGGGGGCAGTAATGAGGCAATCCAGACTGTTCCTGTAACCTGTGGGCTTTATAGTACATAAACAATGATATATCCTATAGTTATATAACATGATCATCATAACTTTATTCTAAAGAATCTCCTAATATGGAGACATAGGCAGAGAAAACATTGCCCCCTACTGGGATCACCCTCTGACAGCTTAACGTGTGAAGAATCACGGGACAAAATTAATCATTAAATTAACAATTTGTAAACACAAAAAAGACATTTTCTTTGCACTCATCAGGATTTCAGCGAAAATTGACACCAGGAAAAAGCTTCATGCCAACGTGTGACCTAAAGTCCTGTGTGGACTCTGGTTCACTCCAACCAGCAGATAAATGGTTGGTGTTTGATTCGTTCGCCTAAAGGCCTAAAACCCAAACTCTAACACTGTAATAATAAACCGATTAAACTGAATAAACTGATAATAAACTAAATTTACATACAGGTTGTAAACTATTGGAATATTTGTAATAATCTATTTGAGGCCTTAGCAAATATACACAATGTAACAATCCACAGCCAATAAAAAGCCATAATATGCATCTTTCAATATTGAATGCAGATGTGCAAAGTGAGCTAAATATCAGCTATTTTTAGTGTAATGTCAAACAGGATATGAAAGTGCCACAGACGAGCATCACATATCGACAAGACGAATGAATAAATCAAATGCAGCAGCATGGAAACCTATTCAGTTGTCATTAAATCTGCAACACCAATAAACAGTGGCAAGTGAAATGAGCCTAGAAAAATATCTCACTCACGTAGTTGAACTTGGCACAGTTTTTAAACATCAGTAGGACGTCAGCCGCAAACTCGCTGGGGGAGTTGTACTGTGACGGGCTGCTTTTGTTAAGCCTACTTCGGATAACAGATAAGTCCATGGGTTTCTTGATGATCTGATAATAATGACGGGCCTTGGACAGAAATAGCAATGCTTATGCTTTTTAAACAGAAGACTCTTTGAATAAAAATGTTTTTTTTTTAAGATTAACTTTTGAGAATTTCAAAATTACCAGTGGGCTGACAGGCTCATGGAATGGAGCGCTGAGAATGTTGCTGTAGATATGCAGACATAGCTTCTCACATTTCTGTAAAATAAATATCATTTATTAACATATGTTTATCATTACTTAAATAGTCTCCATTCATTAACTACAACATTAACAGTGTTTTTTCATGTGGGTGAATGCATTTGATTTATCTCTTTGGAGGATCTTGACCTCAAGGTCTTAAAAGATAAAACACACTGGGGACAGAAGAAACCCAGCATCTCCCCTCTTACCCTCTGATCACATGCAGACAGTCCAGATGGTACGATGGCTGTGGGCATTCGAACATCTTCGCAGTCATAATCCACCTCCGGCTGGTGCACATCTCTGCACAGAGTGCACACCCAGTCACCTCTGTAGGGGTGGAGATAGGAGATAAAGGGTGGTTAGCTCCAGCAGGGTTGGAGGGGAAGTGAATTGGGGTGTGGAGGCCCCAATGTAGCGAGATCTTCAAAAAACTTTGAACAGATGTTCTAATTCAAAAGATTTAAAACGGCACATTATTATAGAGCTAAAGTCAGACTCTTTATTGCTCATTACTGCCTAGATGAGGATTATTGGTGCCACAAACTACTACGTTCTCCAACCACATGCACCTGTACCACTGTACTACCCCGAGGAGCAAGGGCAGGAAGGTCTTACGTGGGAAAGCTGAGGAGAGAAGGCACATGGCAGGCCAGGTGGAAGACCTTTGGGCAGCAGTCACAGCATAACAGGTCCCCCCCAATGAGGCAGACAGCACAGAAATCTTCACTCTCCATCTCCACTGACTCCACCGGAACCTGTTCTGCTGCAGGCACCTCAGTCTCAACAGTGGACTCCTGCTCTGCCTCCCATTCAAACTCCTGCTCCAGATTCAGAGTCACTTCTGCCGTAGACTCTGGCTCTGACTCCAGCTCTGGTTCAGATTGTGCCGAGAGTTCCAAATCAGGGACCTGCTCTGACTCCAGGTCTGATTCCACTTGTGGTTCTGAGTCTGATTCAACCTGTGGCTCTGATTCAAAGCTCGGATCTGTTTCAGCTTGGAGTTCCGATTCAACGTCAGCCTCTGTCATGGACTCAAGAAGTGAGTCTGACATTGGCACCGATGTGGCTTCAGATGAATTGTGGTCTGAAGTATGTTGTTCAAAGTCAGGCTGTAAGGAAGGTTCCACATTACTGGATTGGGCTGGTAGAATGTCGGTCTCCTGCATGTTCTTGTCCTGACTGTACAGCTCTTGTTCTGGAGAAGCATTACATTGTAGATGCTCTGCAATTGGTGGTTGTCTAGGCAGTAGATCGTCTTCAAATCCATGGGCTGTATCTGTACTGGACTCTCCCTGTGACAAGATATTGACAAATCAGTCAAACTGACCAACATGGAGGACATGGCGACGCTGTTCTGTGTTGTCCTTATGTTTAGAGGTAAAACTACTGGTAAAGCTACCTGAGTTGGAAGTTTTTTCTGTAGCTGCTGGGAGACTTCAGATTTCAGGCCTGAATCAATAGGAGAACAAATCCTCTGGTGTCCCTGTGGTGGGCATTTGGATACCAGGATCTTCAATCGCTCCAAGCACACAACTGGAACCTTAGAAGCCTCTGGAGCTTCTCTGCTACTACAGAATCAAACAGAGATTACAAAAGTGTACAGCAGAAAGTGTTTCCATGTATTTGCAGTAAAGGTTCCAAATGTCATACCTGGTGTCATGAACTTCTCTTGTTATTCTGTTCTTTGTCCTAGGCTTCAAGCCAGTATTTTCATAGGCATATGCGTAGACATTATCTGAATATTGGATAAGCCAAAGTGTTTATCACACAAACCCATGTTGAATTTTATTCTAAAGACTAAATAGCATTTATTGTAGGATAGTGAATTCTTCAGTATTACAGTAGACTCCATACCTGGCTCCATCTTGTAGGTGGTCAGAGAAGAACCATTACGGTTGTTTGGATGGACTTGCATTTCCTTACTGTCTAAGCCAGGTTTTGTGGCCTTTGGCTGTGTGCTGCTCTTCTAAGAGAACATGGCTTTGTAAGTATACACATGGACCTTTTGTCACATAAAGAAAAATTCAAATGTTGCACCACAATCTGAAGACCACAAACCAGGAAGTTTCAATTTCGAGTGAACATGCAAAGAGCTAGACCAAGAATAATCATTAATGTGGGCAGCTGCATCTAATTTGTTCTCAAAACAGCAAAGAGAAAAAATGACCAGAACTGTTTCCAAGACAACAGTTATCTCTTTTGATGTAAATCAGCTGGTGTGTCCTTTAAAGGAAATAAAAACAATGGTTCACTGTGCATTAGCAAGTGCGAGAGCGAAGGTGTTTTGCTCTGTTTGCCAGAGGCGTCTTTGAAACGAGGCCATAACGAAAGCAACTTGAGGGAAAGAGCAATGGTTGTGGTGCCCAAAGGGCCTGTGGTTTTGGTAGACTTAATGTCTGCCAAACATCTGCTTTATGATCAATTCATGGTGATTTTACTTCTACACATGCAAATGCAAGAGCAATCTCCTCAAAAGGTCCCACCACTACAACAATAAAAGGCCTTAAATACCTATATGCGCAGGTTTACCTGCTGTGCTGTGGATGTTTGGTCCCCCGTCACCAATGCTAGACCATGGGTATCCCCAGTAGGCCTGCTTTCAGTGGGGACGTCATGCTGTAAGCTTGGTTCTGCTGGGATGCTGCTGGATCTGGTCCTCATCTCTGAACTGGTTTGGCTTCGAGCATCAGCTGCACATTCTCCAGGAAGAGCATGCCCATCCAACCCCAGGGAACCCTGTTAGAAAGAAGCGTGTAGTCATTAGTAGCAGTGGTGGTTAACACTGATGATCACAGCTCAACCTTGACGCTAGAGCCATAGCAACAGTAACAACAGAGGAAGCAGAGGAGAGGGCAGCGGCTGAGAACATGACACTGAATCTACTGCAGCAAGAGTTTTTAGAGCGGGAGGAAAACAACATCACACCCACGCTATTCTGACACGCATGGGGACAAGAGACAGCCACCACAATTCAGAAGAGTAAAATAAGTCTCCTGATAATGAAAGGCTTAGTTACAGCACCAATTATCGTATGTAAATCCCACATCTGGGGCACAGAAGGCTTCTTTGAATAAGCAGCATTAACACATCACAGATTAGACTCCCTCTCTCTGTCTTCCCCTCTCCTCCATGGTCCTTCTCGTGCCTTCTTCCCTTGTCATAATTTCACTAATGCGAGAAGTTTCCAGTAAAGCCCAAGCGACTGCATCCTTCGCTAATGCCAACAAATGTCAGAGTTGGGAGGCAATAGCCCGTGTGCTCAGTAGAGCCCCTCCTCCTTTGCACTCTCTCCTTCTCTCTTGCTCTCTCTCTCTCTTTGATAATTACCACAGGATTAAAAACACTTACCACCTGATAGCAGCCTTGGAGGAGAGGATGAAGAATGGAGTGTGTTTTTGTGAGCTGGTGTGTATGAGTGGGAGCACAGAGTAGGTAGGAGATATCCAGGTCTTGGGAGCTAATGGTCAAAGCTTCACATCAAGAGAAAGAAGAGCCCAACTGCCAGCTCTCTCAATTCCCTCAGCTTCTCATTAATCTCAGGTTAAGTAAATATGTGGCTGCACCCAAGCGCTTTCTTCTCCCTTTCATTTTCCAGTGACTGTTATGGGTGGAAGATGATAGATAGATACAAAAAAACACTAATTTGCCCCAAGAGTCCAGATCTTCACAGGGAGCCTGGGGTTTGATTGGTATGATTTATACCCAAGTGCTGATATCAAGAGATCTAATAATAACTTCTATTGTCGACTTTGTTTCTCCTCCAGTCCTTGAGTTCGATTACACCGAGCTGTTTCCGAGCTGAGCGCTTGGCCTACATGCGTGTGTAAGTATCTGTGAAGGTGGTCTGAAATGCTTGTGAATTCTTCCTGCAGACGTGCCCAGTGGTGTCTCACCATCTATCTGCAGAGACCTTGGCACAAATAACCATGATACATGCATTGCTTCAATACCCTCGTATTCTCTCTCTCATTTAATATTGAAATTAGAAGAAGAATTGAGAAAAATTGAGTCTATTTTATTTCTATAGTACTCTTACTTTGTCAGAAAGTAGCTTTATAGCATCCTGGTTGATGCTCTCTCTCTCTCGTACCCCCGAGATGCCAGCATTCTTGTCTCATCCAGCTGTCTGGAGCATCTACACTTGGTTGAAGTTTTACTGCTGGAACCCACTTGCCTCTGCTGAAGAAAGCCCATGTACACTAGGGCTGTGCTAAAAAAATCGATACAGCAAAATATTGCGACCTACAGACACAGCTAGTTTGAAGTTGGTAATTGAAGAATTGAAGAAGAACAACAGGTTTAAAAAAAAAAAACATCCGCTATGGTACTGTGCACCATACAGATGTATGGTGCCAGCAAATAATGTAGTCTGTGTCTCCGTACTTGTGTTGCTCAACCGTAGAGCAGCTTTTGATACTACTGATCCCATCATCCTCTTTGACAGACTAGAAAATGCTGGAATTAAGGGAATGGCCCTTTTAGACCCATTTAGGTCTTATCTGACTAATCACAATCAGTTTGAAGATAAATGATGATTCCTCTGCTTTCAGCAAGATAAAGTTTGGTGTTCCACAAAGTTCAATTTTAGGCCCGTTACTATTCGACCTGTAAATGTTAAATGACACAATTATATGTTTCAGCAAAGACCGGTGAGACACACTATCTTGTAACTTATTGTAATTGAGGAATGTATAAAGGACATTAGATTTTAGACAGAAGTACAGTATTTCCCCAACAATAGGCTGCCTCACATTATAGGCCGCCCCAGTCCATAAGCCACATAAATGCTCATTTATGTTTTAAAACTCTAAAATAAGCCGCACCATGTTATTAGCCTCAGCGTCACTGAATTTACTGAAGTAAAAGCATCTAACTTGGCCTTGGAGGCCTTTGTAGCTCTATACCCATAGTGACTTTATACTGTAGTTGATCATAAACAATTAAACTGATAAAATTTGGAACTTACCGAATTTACCTCCACACCATGTCTGTAATATCCAACAAAATGTCCAACATTATCAGTATATGCAATTGACGTGTACGGATCCAATTTTACGAAAGTTAAACCTAATAATTTTTGCATTTCAGTGTTGTGAATGATTGAAAGGATGATTGATATCGCTGCGTGACTGAGCAGATAAGAAAGAGTTTTTTTTCTTCTTGCCAGAATATGACAACATTGTGAGGTTATACTCAGTAAAGCTAATCATATGCTGCATTTAGATGAGATCAACTCTACAACTGCTTTTATTTACAATAGACAGAGAGTCTGTGTATTTTGGTGCATCGAGGGCTAGCGTGATGGCTACACTAACTGCTAACTGATGTTAGTTCCAGCACTTTGTTTGTGTCCAGTGTTGTGAGGGGAGCAATGCATTATGGACTGTGAAGTGTGTGGAGCGTGGAATGGGTGGGTAGTGCTGGAAACGGGGGGAAAAACGAGCGAGAGCACGGGTTAGCAGTGCATTTTGGAACAGCTTGGAAATGTGAACAGGGATCAGAAATTTGGATCTGTGGCGAGAGAAATAAATAAATAAAGTCAGGTCCCAGACACTGCCACTCAGCCGAGCTAGCGGGACTCTAACCACGGTCACAGGGCGAGCATGGGAAAGGTAATGTTAGCCATGGTGCTTTGCATTGCTGTTCAAACTGTTTGCTGCAGTAAACAGTACATTCAACGAATCATTTCGGGATGTCGTCTTCTTGTGCACTAAATTATACTTTTAGCGAATGTGTTTTTATGTTTTAAGAGAGGCCGCCCCATTTAAGCAAGCCATACCCAATACCAGGTTTGCAAAGTCAATGCATAAGCCGCGGCCTATCGTTGAGGAACTACGGTAGTCATATAGGGCCACTAGCAGCTCGGAAATAGCTCTCCTATTACACAGTAACTCTGTGTGATTACTGACCTCAGTCTTTCATTTAAAGCCCATGTAGATATCATTACTTAGGATTGCCTTCTTTCATCTCAAAATATATTATAATAATATTGCTAAGATAAAGAATATTGTGTCATCACATGGTTTAGAAAAACTACTTCATGCTTTTGTTACCTCTAGGTTAGTTTGTTAATGCTTTACTCTCGGGATGTACTAGTAGGTCTATAAACAAGCTCCAGTTAGTCCAAAATGCAGAAGCAATAGTTCATAGTAGAACCAGAAGATACGGTATGAGCACATCACCCCCATTTTATCTAATCTGCACTGGCTCCTGATCAAATTTTATATTGATTATAAAATACTGTTATTAACCTATAATGCACTAAATGGTCTTCCACCACAGTGTCTGAGTGAACTCTTGGTCCGTTATGATCCACCACACCTACTTAGATCACAAGGGGCAGGTCTTTTACTGGTACCACACATTGGCTCAGAGCTCCAGCGTGCACTCAGACCACAATGTCTGTCATTTTTAATTACTTAAAACATTGAGCATACCAGTCTCTCTTTCTCTCTCTTTCTTTCTCTCTCTCTCTCTCTCTCTCTCTCTCTCTCTCTCTCTCTCTCTCTCTACTCTGCTGACATACCAGTGATCCTGTTCCATTCTACTGCTTGGATCATGCTGATACAGACCAATCCTGATACTGTGGAACCACACCAGAAGAAATCATATGGACAGAACCATGCCCAACCTAACTGATCGTAACTTACAGTAATAGGGTCCACCTGTACACCAAGAACTGCCATCTTTAAAATGTTATTTATTGTTATTACTATCTGGTGTTACTGTTATTACTACCCTAGGATGGTTTCCTCTTCTGAGTCTTGGTTCTTCCTACAGTTTTTCCGTGACTCTGTTACCTGGGTTTGCACATTATGGCCTCGAAGTCAGATTCTGTGAAGCTGCTTTGTGATAACGTCAGTTGTAAAAAGTGCTATAGAAATCAAATCTACTTGACTCAACTGTTACTGTTCCTAACTCCCACCTCTAAAAGACTTTTTTCTTTTGTTTATTGTTTTAACAAGAGGAGAATCATGGTTCCTCCCAAGATTTCTTCCTCTAGCTTAGGGAGCTTTTTCTCTCCTTTGTCACCCATTAGGGATGCAGACCCAGATTCTATGTTTCTATGTGACGTGAGTTGTAAAAAGCACAACAGAAATAAAACGGACTCGCCTTTCATCTGAACCGAAAAGCACTATGAATAAAAAGACCACAGAACAGTTTTGAAAAGAAAGATCGTTCTTGTTTCACCTTTGCTCTTGGCTATTCTCTTGCATGCATGAGATCATGAGAATCTGCTGCTTTTCTGGGTGCCACCAAGGGCTTGTGGTGTTGGCCGTTTAAGCCATGTGGTTAAAGTGCGAGCTTTGTGCAGGCATAGAGCAAAGAACACGAAACAATGCATGGTCTGGGGACTGTGGCCAGTGTGCAATGAGGTGCAGGAAATGCTTTGCTAGATCCAGACATGCAAATCAGCAGGTCCAGCTACTCACTCACCCCATCTTCATCGTGACATTCTGAGAGAGGCTGTTGCTCTGGTGCTGATGCAGGGCTAGACTCTGTGCATGGTTGCACTGCAGGGTTCTCCTGTTGCTGCTGTTTGTCTAGAAGGGTCTCTAGTCCTGAAGAACCATGTTGATGATCAAATGTGGACACACTGTTGCTCGCAGCAGCTTTGTCAGTGACTGCAGGGTGCTGCTCATTCTGTGGCTGGTGGTCGGACGTTTCAGGTTGAAGTTGAGCTCTGCTGGGGCTCAGCTGGACAGGCTCAGGCACAGGGGGTTGTGTAGGTTGCTGGGAAGAATGCACTGTAGATTGGGCCGGCAAGGCTGTACCCTCGGGATCCCAGCACCTCTGGTGGCTTGGAGGAGAACTGCAACTAGATTGCTGTGGGCACTGGACCGAGTACTTGTCCAGTGGAGCTGGGTATTTCTCTAGCAGGACAGTCTGGGCAGGTCTGCAGTGCAGGCAGCAGAGCTGTGGCTGGCAGAAGGCCTGGCAGGCACAACCCGGCTCCCGAACTGAATGGCACAGGGGTGACATGGACATGCAGGCCACAGGCTGGGGTCTCAGGATGCTGGGTCGACCCACACCCTCGGAGTATGAACGGCTTCCACCCTCAACACTAAGCTGACCTACAATAAAGGCAGAAAAATGAAAGAAAAGTCAAAGATCATACATTTTTAAAAATGAAAATCAACATGCATAGGATTTTAATAATAAACACACATTGAAAGATAATAATCAAACATTTATGTGTGATTTTAAAAGATTAAATGCTATGAATACTGATTGTCAGAAGAACCTTTACTTAAATAGGGATGTTTTGATCTAATCTCTAAGTTATGAATTGGGGCAAAGCAGGGCATTTTAAACTGATCAGGATTCCCTCAAGCATTACTATGTCTATGCCCGACTCTTTGTTTTCCGTCAATCGTCATGCAGGTGCTGTAAATAGAGATATTTATGGCAATGCACAGTTCAAATGTCATTAGTGGAAATACTTTAAACTGGAAAATGAAAGCAGTGGCCTAGTGTTATATTTGTAAAGTAAGCATTTCATGAGGCAGTAGTAACAGCTCCATTTAATGCTGCCAATCTCAATGGAACACTGCTAGTTCACTCATAACTCTGAAGAGTGCACCAAAGCAACACACACTGGAAGACACTTTGGAATGGAGAGAGAAGTCAGCAAAAAGATATATTTTTTCAATATTACAGAGAATGTAACTTGAATTCATCATTTTGAATGAACAGCCAATCAGTGTGGTACATTATACATGATCTTGTTGTTTATTTGAGCTACGATATGGCTGACCCCCTCTATACTATCAGACCTTCACAGCAAGGTCGGCCTAACCTAGTTTCATCGGACATAATTGCAGTTTTTCCAGTGTTAATACTTAGTGGGACATTTTGTCATTTTGCAGGACATTGCAAGAATTCAGTTGTCGACTCTCAAACATTGGATTTTAATTACTTTAAATAATGTTCTGCAAAATATAAACAGACTCTGTATCGGTAGATATTCAATAATAAATGACACAGGTGGGGTGAATAAACATGACTGAGACATCCACAAATTTAAGCTATTGTGAGCAAATCACCCAAGAGTAATAAGAGTAAATGGAAAGATGATCAGACTGCTCAGTGTACGCACCAAGAGTGGAGATCTGCTTGGTCCAAAAGCTAGCGTCCCAGTTGAACTTAATTTTCAAAGGAGCCCAGGCTTCTGAATGTATCAGAGGCTCCAGTAATTGCTGCATCTGAAGTGCAATCTGACAAATGAATCATAGATCAAACCTCACGATCACAGACACACACATCAGATCATGAATATGAATGCAATTCAAGCTTCTGACTGAAGCTCAGCTGCCTCATCCTGAATTATTTTTAGGCATAGTAACAAGAAGCATACAGTATACCACAAACGTCACTGGGCTTTGAAAAATGACTGTTTTCAAATAATGTCACATAACCAACACATTTATATAATATCTTCTTAATTATGCTGCATTCAATGGCAACTGGAAACTCAGATTTCCAATCTCTGACTGGATAAACGAAAGAAAACACAACCTGAAGTCAGATTTCCGACAGGATAACTCAGGTATATAGTATATATAGTTTTGAATCGAATTGAATATAGTTCAACTATATATAAAGACTTTAGTTAAATAATGTCAAATGACCAGTACACTGACAAAAATAACAAAAACAATGATCTTAAGTTTTAATGTTGTCTTAGAATAACTGGACAACTTAGAGAGGATCCTGGATTGGCCTGTGGTAGACGTAAAGCCTACCAGCTCTTTGCTGAACAATAGCGGGTTCCTCCTATGATGGGCCACTGCCCAGGTAATGAAGTTCTGTATGTGCTCCAGTTGACTGCACAGCTCTATCACCCCCTGCAGTTGGTCCTCCAAATGTTGCTTAAAGCCACTGGAGATACTCTGTGGAGTAGAAATCAATGGCATCTGTTTCTTTCATGTTTCACAGCATCCAAAGACTGATATTCATGCAAAATTCCACTATTTCATGGGATCTAGTGACATTTTGTTCTGCACACTCCATCTGTATTCATGGTCAGCTGGACATTTGGAGAGGAATGGGTCTGGAATAGTGCAGAAAGAGTGAAAAAATGGGGGAGAGAAAGTAATTACCTCCAGTTGCTCTATTAATAGGTTGGCCCGCTTATTCAGCTCATTCATCATAATCATCTTGGCCATTTTAATCTGGTTCTCGGCCTTCCTCTGCGTGATCTTTACGCCATGAAGTCTGGGGAAATGGAGGGTGGGTGAACCGACAGATTACTGATAGAGATGACTGAAGAACGAAAACACATTAATGAATGATGTGGAAAAACTCAGGCCCATCCAGCTGGTGTCCACATATGTTAGGGTCATTCAGAGAAAGGTGATCATGCTTGTGCCACTGGACTATAAACTTCACATGCTGTTCTAAGGTTTCGCTGTCCAAGTCTGGTTGAGTGATAGAGCCACAGAAGGCCCTGGTTTAGCTTAGCAAACATCCGCTTGATTGCAGCAATCATGCAGAGGCCGGAGATCATCACTCATTCATGGATTGCTATAAACAATGTTTCCTTATGCAGGGACTGAGTGCACAGACTCTTACCTGCCCTGGATCTGCTTGGCTGTGTTCTCTACAGCCGATCTCTTCTCTTCTACCCGAGCCATCAGGTTCTCCAGGAGCCATCGCTGATCCTGTAAAGCCTTGTTAACGTGAACCAACCTGAGGCCAAAGACATTGCATGCTTATAATGTGCACAATTATGCAAAATAATGGCTGCAAAAATGTGGTATATATGTATAAAATGAATCTCTTCAATAACAGCTTGCAATAGTGTAGAACTATTTTTGTGAATTGTTTGAATACATAAAACTTTGGCCTGTACTATATAATACATTTGTAAAAATTAATTCAATATTTTTATGTTTATTGAAGCAAGTAAATACCTCAATTCATGCAAACCCAATTACAGCATCAGAAGTTGGTGAGCAGATAATAAAATGTTGGTAATAAAATGATTGGTTTGGCTAAAGAATTACAAACGCCAGTGCTGTAATAACAATTAACAAGCAATATATCACACAGCCTTATTCACGTTAGGAAAAACAATCTCCAACACAATCATCTCAGTCAGTTTCATCAGGTTTAATCAATGCTACCTGAGAAATCACATTATGTATGAATATGAATG
The DNA here is from genome assembly GCA_037576955.1 of Lepidarchus adonis. NCBI lineage: Eukaryota > Metazoa > Chordata > Actinopteri > Characiformes > Lepidarchidae > Lepidarchus > Lepidarchus adonis. Next base: position 6,934,599 of record JBBIGC010000039.1, read on the forward strand.
TTGGTAGCCATGTGTGACAGTTGCCATCTGACATATTTGTGTCTTTGTGACTTTTTGTCCGAGTCCCTGCGTGTGTGTCCTCCATGCTCACCGGTGGTCCTTGTGGGACGATAGATGACAGATGCTGCAGGCCATGAGGTCACACGTCTCACAGAAGAGTTCCAAAGGCTCCTGCTTATGGAGTGGGCACATGACAATGGCATGCCCGCAGCAAGCTGAGCCTGAAAAGTGCAACACAAAAGCGATAAACAAGATGGAGTAATAAGGAGAAGTGCATTTGAAGGAGGGAGAGTAGCATCAGATTGTGTTAAGTTACAAATGTAACAAAGCATTTTCATGTTCATCAGTCATATTAAAAATAAATAATATTAGACGGCTCATTCACTCTTTACTCACTGTTACAATAACAATAAACCAATATGATTTTTTCTTCATGGTTATGGTTATATAATGGTTATAGCCGTCAATTTCGTTGTTTTGTCCTTATCCCACCAAAAATACGACTTGTCAACCATGAAAATTTTATTTATCTGAAAACCTGAATAAAGTAATAATTAAATGATCAAAAAAATATTTTACTATTGAACATAAAACAGCTGTCTATTTTTTAAATAATAAAATATGTTTGTAGCTGTCCCACAGCATCACTGTCATTTTCCAGTGTGTACTGGAGATTACTAAGGTGGTTACATTGGAAATGGACAATGACAACAGAACACATGCAAAGCTATTCAAAATCAAGGTAAAACAAGTACTTCAGCAGATTATATTTTATTGTATTTTATTTGTATACATTAAGTTTCCATACATAAATATGTGTATTTTGAATGCATCATATGCACCTGTGCGCTTATTTAACTGATAAAAGTTCACAGAAAATATGGTCAGCTTAAATGTATTTTGTAAAAAAATTAGAATTTCATGCAGGCAACACACAAAAAGTTGGTTACATCCTTTTAATTACACTGTTTAATCATTTGGGAACTGAGAACTGAGAATTTTTTGTCCAGTCAAGCTTACTCTGTGCCTATAAAGTCAAAAAGTCGTAGTGTGTGCAGAATCAGCCATGGCATTATACTACTGAAATAACTATAGACTCTGTGGGAAAACACATCCCCTTTATGGCAGAATGTTTTTCTCTAAAATAAAAAACCCCCCACAAAATATGCCTCAGCATCAATTGACCTTCACTCCCCCACTGATGGACAATGGATCTTTAACACCCCACTGATGTAAAGCCATAAATGACAGATGACTGTTTTTTGCACCTTTTGCTGAGTATTTAGTTTTTTGTACAGATAATTCAAAGTCCATTTTTTTAAATGCTGTAAGTTAAACTCATCTGACCACAACACATGTTTCAACTGTCTTTCTGTCCATCTAAGATGATTTGTGCATTTCTGGATACCCTTCCAAGCCCATGGGGCTATATCTATTGCAGTGACATGCTGGTTCCTAATGCAGGACCTTCTGAGGGCTCGAAGGGGGATGGTTTTGTCCAACAGGGGCAGTGATTTCCCTGGATTCCCTAAAACCTTTCACACCGGCAAAGTTCATGTCTCAAACATACTTAGATGCAACGGAATGAGACTGTATTTGTAAAAATAAAAATTTGTACGGTCCGGTACTGAGCCGCAGCCTGGTTCAAAATGCTCCATGGCCCGGTAGTGGTCCGCGGCCCGGTGGTAGGCCCAGCTTCTAATACAGAGAACCTTTGCTCAGAATCGGCAGAAGGTGCTTGCCAGCGCCTTTTCCTTTACGCTGTGCGT
>JBBIGC010000039.1:6986167-6998986 GCA_037576955.1 Lepidarchus adonis
CCGGATTCTATAAACTCTGTAAAGCTGCTTTGTGACAACGTCAGTTATAAAAAGCGCTGTATAAATAAAATTTACTTCTTTCTCCAAACACTGTGCTTCCCAAGTTTTCGAAACATTTTTCCAGTAGGATCTGGAGAAACTGTAGAAACATTACTTTTGGAGAACAGTGGCTTTCAACTTTTAGCCCTATCACACACGCCATTGTTGTTCAGTGTTCTGATGGTTGTCATGAACGTTAGCCAATGCCAGAGAGGCCTTTAGTTGCCTAGAAATTACAATAGGCTCCTTTGTGACCTCACAGATTATTGAACCTTCTCGTGGAGTGAACTGGAAGCATTCCTTCCATTTTTCCATGTCCAATCTGTCTGACTGTTAATTCTAGACGACCAGTTTCTTTAGAGATTATTTTGCTGCCTATTCTAGCCCGATGAGCATCAGCACCTCTTTTTAAAGGTCCCCAGAAATCTTCTTTGTTTTATCTATGATACATTTCCTCAAACATGTGTTCTGAATAAAACAGGAAGCCCACTTGTGCATGATTGACAGGTGAACACCAATGAACCACCAATTCTAGAGTATTTGCCATTCACAGATATGTAACATCGGATCATTTTCCTTAATAAATAAATGACAGAGTATGATGCCTTCGTTTAATTGGGTTCTCTTTATCTACTTAAATAACATGAATAGCTCATATTATGCCAAAATACTGAAAATTCTGAAGGGTTCACAAACTTTCAAGCACCACTGTAGAACCATGAGAGGCACAACACTAGTCTTTTGACAGCATCAGATGGTATCTCTTGTCTTTTCAGTAACAGTGGCAGCTACCTTTTCATTCAAATGAAGTTCATTTTGTTTTGGACAAAATGTCCCAATGCAGTCATGAGGAAAAAGTTCACTTTGGACACCAGTCGTTTCCAGGGGCTAGATGCATGTTCCAGTCTTCATACAGCCATAAAGGTTCCCCTGCTGATCATTTCTAAGGACGCAAAAACCGCAGAACCTTGGAGCGTAGAAATCTGATAAAGGATTTTGGGAACATTTCTCTGGATTCTTGAGCAGTGTAATTGAAGAAGTTTTGTGGATGTGCAAGAACATCAAATAGACATTTCATAAGTTTCTTGTCCTGTGGAACAAATACCAGACATTTAGAATGAACATTTTAATCATATAATTTATTTATCACAAACAATGCCATTGTTTAAACTGCTGCAGTTCTACTTTTACACACAAGGTGGCACTACAATCTCAATTGTTGATTCTTTTGCAAAGACTCTATGGAAAAATATCAGCAACTTTCACCACACGGTACCTTTAGAATCTCCTGATGATTTTCAGAGGCGTATAATCTTCCATCCCTGACTATGTCCTCAATGAGCTCCTGGTAATCCTCTGAAAACGAGCAACATACTCAGCAAAATTTATGTCACACTTCTAAATCTCATGTTAATACCATCTCCATTTTACTCTTACATCAGTAAAAGAGATTATTATTATTATTTAAATAATGTTTTAATTTATTATTAATTATTATTAAATTATATTATTATTTATTTATTATTAATTCATTCATTAAATTACTTACCATCATATGTCACATAAGGCACCTGGAAGCCTTTCCCACTGTTGCCTTCATTAGACCTGAACTGGATCCATAGCTTCTTTGAGCGCGAAGTGAAAGCAATGGGCCGTTCGTAAGTCTGACATGTCTCATATGTTGTCACTGAATTTGGCAGAGCTGTTGAGCATAAAACACACACTCAGGTCTATAGATCTTGATACAGATGACGTTGACACAAAGCAGCTTTACAGAATTTGAGTCCAAGCCAATAATGAGCAACAGAGGTGAGGAAAAACTCTTTCTAGAGGTGGCAATTACAAGCCTATAGCTTGGAGTAACAGACCCAGCATAAAACACAGGCAGATGGTCCATGGTAGAAGAACTAGTGTGAGACAAATGAGCAGGAGGCCCCAGTGATAGGTGGGTGCAAGTTGCAGATCACCTTTCTTTATAATTCTGGCCAGACATTAGAGACTTCTACGCTAGATCAACAGTCTACATTCCTCTGCATTTCACTTACAGCTCTTCCTCATGACTAAGTAGTCCCCACACTCATCTTCCATGGGAAGGAAGATCTCAGGCACCACAATGAGGATCCTGCGCTTAGGTGGTGGACTGATGACCCAGGTGCACTCAATGTTGGCCGGGTAGTCACCAGGGTAGTTGGGGGACTCGATGTATCCAGTGTAATCTCCCAGTTCACCTCCACAGTTCCTGTCTGGGGTAAAGGTAAGGAGATAAGGATGTGCTGAACAGTGGAGCATGTTAAGTGGTAAAGCAGGGGTGTCAAACTCAAATACTACATTGCTATTTATTGAAAAAATATCTTTATGCAAGTTTTGCTTAAATATCAAATATGGAACAAGCAAAGCTTAATACTATACAATATATAACTTGCAAAATCGAATTTCGGAAAAAAAAAATACATATAAATGGCATTCATTTCTTAAATAAAATGTAAATTAAAATTTTTATTTGCAGCTTTCTGATTTATATTTCAACCGTAACATTCCAAACTAACAATACATTTTAAATAAAACAACAAGCATAAATCAATAAACTAATAATAATATCCTTCAATGAGCGTGCCACCATTCAAGCCCATGTATTTGAGTAGCAAGAAAAAGTGCAGAAACAAAACGTTAATTATAGCTCAGCTTGCTACACACTGATCTACTCTGTGTCCAATCAGATACCTGTCATTCCTTCTTGGATGTTAGTTTATCCATGTTTCAGATATTCTGCCTCCCACCTGTTCAGAAAGGTCCAGTTTCGCCATTTTTGGGGAGTAGCACAGTGCCAGTATTAGCATAAGGTCGCTATGACAACTGTCAACAGAGGAAAGGCTGTCCTGATCGACACGCAGAGCATTCTGGGGTTCGTAGTTATCGCGTCGTACTGCACTCCGGCAGTAGTATTAGCAATACATGCGTCGTAAAATATTGGCAGGCCAACTCTAGTAGTCTTGGCCAAATAAAATTACACTGCGGGCCAAATTTGAGTTTGACACCTATGTGGTAAAGTAACTGAAAATGAAAATGCCATTCTCACAGCCATAAGTTAAATTATGACTGAGCCATAAATCAGACCAGCAAATCTAACAATTTTCAATATTCAAAGTAATGTACAGCGAGGGCTGGTTGAAAGTACTCTTCTGGACAGTGACTCCTGGCTGTAAGGTCCTTGCCCATGAGAACAGAAGGTGACATTTTCAAGTCATAATTACACCACATTTTACAGCAGCATTCAACTTCCTGTGAACTGTGTAAAGCAGCAGTATACAAAGTAATACATATATTTCTTGAATATGTTACAAGCTGATAACATCTCCAACAGCTCACTTAGTCCAAAATATTATTTGTCTTTTGTAGCAAATTAAAAAGTATGGCCAAATAATTTACCATATTTTTATTAAGTTTATTAAGAGAAGCCCAGTCGACTTGGCTACACAACATAATTTGGTCCATTTTCTAGGTACTAGGTAAAACAAAACACATTTTATGCGAGATTTTGCTACTACACTTGGGCTACGGGGAAAGCTGTAAATTTGACTTTTGGACAAATCTAAATGTTAGTTAACTGTTCTGATGGTTCTTCTGTTAGCAATGCTACAAAGGTTCTTCTGTGTAATGAATAGAAACCCTTTCGCTTACTTTTGCACTGTGTTATGTTGGTTGAACCATCGAAGTCAGTGGTGGTGTTTCCAGGGCAGGCCACGCAGTAGTTCTGGCCAAACTCTACCTGGTATGTTCCGAGAGGGCAGCGAATGCAGCGGTGAGTGCTGGTGTTGTAGTAGTGCCCTGGAGAACACTGCACTATGGTGGAGAGAACATAAAACATTGTGTGTAATAATAATCTCAACATTTCACTTACTAGAGGGAATGAAGACATAGCACCATTTAAGAAAAAAGTGTTGTTCTGAAACAACACTGAAATTTCACTTTACCTTTGGTCTCACAGGCCTGGAAGGACACTGCACCATCATGCTTGGTTATGAGACTTCCCCCGCAAAGGACACAAGAGGTGCGACCCACTTCTGGCTGGTAGGTGCCCGTGGGGCAGGGCCAACATGGAACAAAGCCATCATGAGAGAAGTGCCCAGGAGTACACTGCCCTACAGACAAAAAACAAATAAACATGGAGATGCCAGGCAGAAACACTGTGATCTCCTCTCAACCCCTTAACTCCAGGTTTAAATGATGTAATGTGAGTTGATTATCTTGGACCGCACAGGTCCCCACATCTCTCCAAAGACATCAAAATACAGGCCGCAATGAGACAGTCCTCTTTTGTTGTGTCTATCAGGAGAACACTGAAGATTAGATCTGGGCTTTAGTGGCTAACTCCCTGTGATAACAGTGTGAGCCGAACAGAAACATGGCGGTGCATTTTCCTCTTCACACAAGGCAGCCCGGGGATTCTTTGTGAGTGTGAAAGAATCAGTGAGAGTATTCTGAAGATTCCTCCATAACATACACAAACACCCCGCAGCATCGGCTGGTGAGATTATTATCAACACAGGGAAGCTTCCTACTCATTCCTGAAGACAAAAAGCAGGATGTGGCTCATGCTTACACTTCCAGGGCATAAGAGGCAAACACAGCATTTAAAGATAATGTTGCCTCGATAAAGCTTCACCAAAATCTGAACAAACAACTGGGTTGCCAACTGTAAAAAGGAGCTCAGTGAAGGGGTGCATGTTTGTGAAAAAAAAGCAACTTGTCTGTTCAAGGAGAGCCTATTTAATGTCTTACCTCCACACTCTGCAACGCTCCGGGCCCCTGCAGCTCTCGGGGTGACCTTGCCTTCTGGCCCTGGGCACACTTCACATGACACTTGTCCTTCCTCATCTTGGTATTTCCCAGCAGGACACAACACACACCTCCCTTGCTCAGTGTCATAATATGTTCCAACATTGCAACTCACTGGAAGAAATGAAACACAGGAATGTCGTTGAGAAAAGAGGGCCACTCACAAACAGCACATTGAGGTGATATGGATGTACTTAGCTTCCAGTTTTTTAGAGTACTGGAGCTACCGAAACAATAACATACATGCCTCAATCCAAATCCTGTGCTTTCTGACACTGTATAGCGTACTTTTATTAAAACAATGGCAAAAAGCATTTAACATTACTAAAAAGTATTGAAACAGCCATTGTCAAGTCTGAATATTATTATTGGCCCGTGTTTTTCTAGCACTGAACATTGCAGACATTTCCAAATAGTTATTCTCAATACTATCTGTAGATACATTTTATACACCACCAATATAAAGTTTTATAAAGAACTTTTCCTAGTGAACTGGTAATTTAAGCAGTTCTGTCACAGTGAATAACCTTAAATGGTACAAATGTAAGTGTTTACAATAAATAAATCTATTGTATATAAAAAGCTGGGGTCACCAAACATTGAAATACTCTGCAGTATTCCTAGACAACAGCCTTGTCCCCAAGCATGAAGAACCTGGTGAACGTTCAGCTTTCTTGCAGCAATGGAAGTCAATGAAGCCTTGAAGGTTAATGTACACAATTCCCACAGATGCCTCACCTTCTGCTGATGACCTACAAACCCCTCTGTGTGAGCAAAGGCAGAGCTGGAACACACTGTACATGTGTTTTTAACATGAGAGTAGCACTGCTATCACAATGTGGAGGAAAAGGCAAGGCCAGTTTGTGATGACCAGGACAGAAAGGGGTGAAAATAAAGCATCAGTGTTACAACACATCTAGGAATTCTTTGCATTAAGCTTTAGAGCTCCATTTATTTTCTCTGCTTCAGCAAAGCTGCAAGTTAAGTCTTTCATTTTCAGTAGTTTATAATTTAATGTTATTAACTGTAATCTAACTGCTTAAATAAGTAGAAAAAAATGGGTAGTAAGGAGGCAAATACTTTTTCACAGCATTGTAGGTTTAAGATAGTATTTTGTAAATGTTTTAATGTGTTTAAATAGTTTAACATGACAATACAAATCATCCTTATGCAGCTAGGCCAAAAATACCCACAAACAGGAGACAGGGGACCTGAGTTTCTCCTCAACCGTCTGGTTGCACACATCAAAAATCACATCATAAGTATTTAAGTATCCCATCATAAGTACCCATTCATAAAGGCTGATTACAGGGAGAACAGTAATGTATTTTAATGTTTGCTTTGTAAAAACCAAAAGTGTGCCATGCAATTCATGACAAAGCCTTGCACTGTTTACTGCACTTATTGAGGTAAATGGCCAATGAGTCACAAAGGAGAGAAGTTATATGATGGAAGCTGAATATTAAAGTGCCTGTATGGAAATTATTATTTTTGCTTAGGAAAGAGCACAATATTCACAAGCACCTTTTAAAATAAAAACTGCAGAGGGACGGCTAACTAAGCCCCATAAAAAAACTGTTCTGGACAAAAATGTTTGAGCAAATTGCTTGAATTGTTCTTTATAAACAAAAGTAGAGAAAATCTAACTGTCAAGAGCAGTTCATTTTTTCTCCTTTTTTTCCTCTGAATGACCATGAAGAGCTACCGCTGCTTTGTCTCAGCTCGGCTTTTATTTGACCGAGATGGAGCCAGAAGAGAAGAGGAAAAGAGAAAGATGGAAAAAGTTAAAGAAAGAGAGTGTGAGGGAGAGAGAAAAAACCCTTAAAGCTTTTCAGATGCAAAACAGTGTTTCTATTGAGTTCTCGAATTGATGGCCCCAAAGAGGTTTAAAAGACCTTTCACCTCTATTCAAGTCCCCCGGACTCTTGCCTATTTGATGACATAGGCAAACACTATGGTATCACAGCGGTAAGGAGTTGAACCCAATAAAAGGGGTCAGGATTGTGAATCCCCTCATTGAGGGGAGCCCAATCGCTCCCCACGCCACATCAGGCAGTGGCCCAAACAGCTGATGCTAATTGATTCCCATGGTGTCACTGAAGTCAATTTTCTCGAGCAGTTCACTGGCTGGGGTCACGTTGAGCGGCTCTTCTTAAGGAGGAATCTGGCACTTAAATTGCCTGCTTGAATAAACAGCCCCACTGAAACGTCTCCCTTACAAAAACAAACACCCGGACAATAACCTGGTGCATTTATAAGCTGCGCAATAGCGAATGCAGGGAAAAGTGCAACTGTTGTCCAAACAAGCTGCCTTTATTTCTAGTGTAGCAGTAAGGAGTTCAACACGTCTGAGATCACTGGTGTTTTCAGGATCAAAGCCTATTGGTAGAGCAGTGCACTTTATAGTGCTGTTCATATGGTCAGAGAAAACGGCCATTTTAATACACAGCAATAACTATGTACTGTAATGGAATTAATAAACTAAACATTCCAAACACACAATCAATAAAACTGCAGCTCTTTAAATACGCTATAATATTCTCATGTAATAGAAAACTTTGTGATTGGCTGCACACATTTCTAAGAGCCTCACTAAAGCCCTTTCTCCCTGTGCTGGCTGTGCTGTTGTGAGGACTTTTCCCTCACCCACTGCAAGCCCCACTGGGGTTTACAATGGAGTGGGCAAAATGAAAAGGCACAACTGGGGGTTGGGAGTGGCAGTGGGGAGGAAAAAATATAGCTCCTTTTAGAGTGGAAGGTTAAAGTGCCCTTTGAACCACCTTTTGGAAATCGTACGTCTGCACCTTTTACAGGCTCCCGCACCCTCTGTGTGCACACTGGCATAAACCTGAGGAACACAATTTCATCAGTTAGTTCTGACCACGCTGACGTTGTACTCGTGCTCTTATGTCAAAAGGAGAACCATATTATTCATATTGTGTAATAGCAGTGGTCTCACTACTCTTAACTGCTGCTTTTTACAGAAGGAATTGCCAGTAAAGCAGCACACTCTGACTTTTGGACAAAACCTTCACTTTTTGCATCATTTGAGAATAATAGTAATTGACGCTCTAATAAATTTACTATTTACTTCTATTTCTATTAAGGAATTAAGAAAGTTTTTCCTTCTCCTGTATAATTACAAGGCAAAAAATATTTTGTTAATCATTGGAGACCACAACAGACTTTTTAAAATAAAAATGTAATGCCCATTGCAGATCTGTTTTCACATTTTCCCAGTCATGTTAAAGTTTTGTGTTAGTTTAAACTGTACATGCATATGCAATGTATATGCAGCAATAAAGAAAACTCTTCAGTGTGATGCCAAGAGGCTTACAATGGCCTAAATCTACAGAACAGTGTCAGGTGGTCGTGTTTTGACCAAGTCCCAGAGAATTCTGTAGAATTTTAGTTGTGATTTTATATTTTTCTGATTTCTAATGGGACTTTAGAATGTTCTTGCACAATGTGCAGTGCAGTGGACTTCATGTTTAATTGCTTTTAGCCAAAGTCTAAATGCATCATTCTCAAACCAGTGAGTTAAACTTACCCCACACAGGCTAATGTAAAGCCAAATTAATAGACCTTAGAAAACCTTATGAAATGCCACATTAAAAAAACATTCATCATTATCTTAATCTGTGGAGATAAATTCAGAGTGGTTTGCAGTTTATATCAGCTATCAGTCCTGCCTTGGTCTCGCCTTAGTACAATGTTCTACACCATGGAACTACAACATGGAACCAATGTACATGGTGCCATTAGAAAATGTTTAGCGTCTAAAGAAAATTGACAAAAGGAAGAACTACAACACAGAACCACTGTGCCATTAGAGAACTTTGAGCAACAAAAAAAACTAGAAACACACACATGTTGACAATTCAGACCTAAATGTGACCTTTTAAAGACCCAGTGCATGAAAAGACAGGTCTTAAAAAATCCCTGACAAAAGTGACAGTGTTACAAAATCTGAGACTATTTCAAATTTTCACATTTTAATTACATAATACCAAATTCATTTAAAAGCATTTACATAAAATGATTAATGCATTAATGTTCACTTCAGTCCTCTATAATCCGACTCAATTGTAAACTAAAATGCATCAAACACTTGCAGCCCAACAACGCACCCCCTGCTCCCCCCACCCCCACTGCAGCAATGAAAAAGAGAGAGAAAGAGAGAGAATCAAACTAAGCCTAAAGCGGCAAGAGAGACAGTCATTCAAAGCTTCTGCAAACAGTGTACATACACCAGACACATGTGAAAGAACCCTTTCACTGTCCTTTCCCTGCCTGAAGATGCAAAAAGTGGTGGACACAGGGTAAGAAGAGAAGCCCCACGCTGGTCCCTCACAGTGTTGACTCTAACGCCTTTAAAAGCTAATGAACATTTCTACTCTTACGATGGTATCATAAAAGAGGCCAATGGTCTTTCAAGCATTGTTGCCAACAGACCTTTGGGAATGGTTCCTCTCCTGGTGCATTATCAGTGTTAGAAACAATGAGTCATCCACACATCCAAGGCCTGGCCAGGACCTCTTGAACCTTTGAGTTTATTCCAGATGTGCTTGGGTGAGATGAGAGCCAAGTAGAGAATATACTGTACAAGAGGACATGAGTCATGCTGACGCAAGAGTTGGAGGAGCGACAAGAACCATAGGCCACTTTCCACTCCCCAAAACTCCCCCCTGGTAATAGCGCACAAGCCAGCTGTCTCTCTCTGAGTCCTCTACTCTGAACACAGCCCAACATACTGTGGCAAACAGGGATGAGTTTTTGGCTAAGTTTCATAAACAATGATACATCTACTTCAAATCTACAGTCATGTCTTTTGACTTTAAAATATAAATATCATTAGAAAAGCTGTTAATATAAAGAGTAAATAAATAGGTTTTAGAGAGATGCCAGGGCTTTTTGGCTTCCACCATAAAAAACATTAAAAATTTTTTTTAAAAATATAATAATAATAATAATAATAATAATAATAATAATAATAATAATAATAATAATAATTACTATTGTTGTTGTTGTTATTGTTATTATTATTAGTAGTAGTAGTATTGTTATTATTATTGTTGTTGTTGTTGTTGTTGTTGTTATTGTTATTATTATATGGTACAAGCCAAAAGTGTAAACTCTGATATTAGTTATGATTAATAAAATGAAAAGGAAATATTCAAGAATCAGAACTATTTCTATGTCACTAAAATGTAAGTAAAATTTGTGACACTGTGATATGTGTCCCTGGTATCATTATAAAAGACACTGCAAATGGTTAGAAAAAAATCATGCAGGTAGCATCCATGGTGAAGGTGTAGCCATGACATGCTGAATTTTACTGTATGCTTACAGACTGAGTGAAAGAGCATGTGGATCAGTTCATATTGAATCGCATCGCACCGTATCGCATTGTGTTCAATCTAGTCATGTTGTATCGCACTGCATCGTGGTAGGTGGGAGAATCAAATCGTATCGTATCGGTGGTTGTTTCATATTAATCGTTAATGTATCGTATTCGTGACAGTGTATCGAGATGCAAATCGCATCGCCTTAATGGTGAAGATTCACATCCCTAATGTATATACCTCAGAAACAACAACGTTTGAGGCAAGCATATGATAATTCAGGCAAACAGATTGCAAACTGCAAATTGGGAGGTGAGGTTTCTGTTAAACATTAGCCACATCTGCCTCATGGGGTAAAGGAAAATTTGGGAAATTGAGATTATTGCGTCAAGGAACATGGACTCTGCTGTCCACCCTCTGTATAATTTCAGCATTAATTATAGCATTGAATCACTCACCACACTTCTTGTCGACCAGCACTTGTCCAGTATTGCAGTGTTCAGGGGTCTCCATGGGCCGGGCCAGTTTCTTAGCCAGTTCATACTCCGAGCCAGCAAAGTGCAGGTGGAAGTGTTCCCTGTTGATGGATTTGCGAAGAGTTCGGATGGTCTTCTTCAATCGCTTCTCTGCACGACGTCTAACACACGCCAGGTCACAGCCCTCTGCTGAAAAAAACATTTGGTGCAAAACCTTGGCCATGACAAAGTGCAACTTGCAAATATAGGGTTTATGCAGATTTCAAAATGTAAGATTTTAAGACCTATTTTCTAATATGAGTGAAATTTAAGAACAATTTTACATCTACATATGTTATTCACTTTTATCTCCTCACTTCTGTACTAGGAAAACATTACAATGCTGGGTCTGGGTCTTCTAGAGAATTTTATCTGTAAACTTTCTGATTTCTTATGTTACCTTTACCATCTTCATGCACACTGTGCAGTGAGCTTCATGATTTTATTTACTGGTTTTAGTCAAACAATAAATGCATTGTTGTTGTACTTGCATTTACCCCATATATACTATTGTAAACTTAAATAAATGAACCTTAGAAAAATGCATCAAATGCTACATTACTTCGCAAACCATCCATCTGCATCTGCAATCATTGCACCTGTTATATAGTTTTGTTTATAGTTTTGTTTATATTATATTATATTAGATAAGGTTTTATATTCTTTATATTTCTTTATATTCTTTATATTTCTTTAGAAGTTTAAAATATTTTTGCTCTATTTATTGTTAAGTTTTTTTAATGTCTTAAATTGCTTCTTGTTTTGTATTCTGAGGTCATTGACGGTCGCCAAAGCATTTCACTACACATCATACTGTGTATGATTGTGTATGTGACAAATAAAATTTGAATTTGAATCTTAATCTATGCAGAAAAATTCAGAGACAATTGCAACTTATATCAGCTTTCAGTCCTGCTTTGATCTTGATTAAGTCTTATTCCAGCGTGCTACACCTGGACCACTGAAAGGAAGAACTGCAACACAGAACGAACCACTGTGCTATCAGAGAACTTTGAGCTACAAAAAAAACTAGCAACAAAACACAAACTTTTTACGATCTGTATACAATCCTAACGTTTTAAAGACATTTATAGGACTTAAATTCAGCTTTTCCAATTTTAAACTCTGTAGAAACCTCAAAATTCACAAATAGTACATCAAGCCGATCTAAATACATTAACCTAATTTATCCTAACAACACAATCAAGCAGTGCAAAGCAGAGATACTTTAATTAGTTTGGTGTAATTTTAGTAATAACGCAGCAAGTAGTAAGAAAAGCCAGCACATCTTAGAAACAGTGCAGTTTAATTCTGTTTAATTCATGTACAGACGCCCCACTAGCCAACACCACACAGGGTGATGGAGAAGATCATCTATCCAACTTAGAATACAGAAGCCAATTGTACTCAAACTCACAATTTTTGATCTGAAGGCCAATGCACAGATAGACCAAGGATTTTAAGAGGTTTTGTATGACAACAACAAAATGTAAGCAATGAAAAATTCTGTTTAATGGAGTAAGGAGCATATGCCGTTGTTGCAGTGAAACCAACCTGTTACCTCCTCTAGGTTCACATCCAGCTCGAACTGGGCTGTGATAGACGAGCCCTCCTCATCCCCTGCTTTCCGCCCATGGCGGTTCCGCTGCCGTCGGCCCGAGGTGCTGCAGTGCAGTCTCACAAAGCTGAACTGCACATTCTCTGTAGGTAAAGGCCGCTTGTCTAAAGAAACAGACAAAAGGTTCTGTCACACAGGTGCATGTCTGAACTATTAACATGAATGTAAATGAAGGGGAATAAGAGTGAATGTGAATTATCTACATTTAATTACACTCCCATTAAATTACAATGGTGTGATTACGTTTCTTTAGAAAATCTCAAATCTCAGAAGTCTCAAATTTCATTATTATTATTTTTTATATTAAACTATATTATAGTTTATGCTATAAACGGTAACTGTGCTTGGATTTTTTAATGATAACTACAACAATAACAATAATAATAACAACAACAACAACATTATTATTATTATTATTATTATTATTATTATTATTAATAATAATAATAATAATAATAATAATAAT
>JBBIGC010000039.1:7008328-7019574 GCA_037576955.1 Lepidarchus adonis
CCCCCCCCCCCCCCCCCCCCAAAGAAATATATTTATAATAATTATGGCCTGGTGCAAACACACAACCTAATAAGCACCAACATGTGAAAGGTCTACATATGCAATAAACAACAACAAATAAACAAAAGTTCATCAGCCCTGACCTGTCTTGTTCAATAATCAGTAAGTTCTCCAAGTAAGCAATACAAATAAAAATGCCATAAATATAAATCAGATGATATATGTTTTATAACGCAAAAGTTTAATCCTCACTTTATTAACAAAGAAACCAATCAATGCATAAGTCAACAGTTACTACTGCTTACTACCTCTGCTTTTTATGAATTAAGCAATTATTTCTCCCGCTATTGGGATCTACTGACAAGTACTATTGAGAACTGTCCTCTCAAATTTGAAAGTTCTACCATAAATCCAGCTATAACAGTTGTCCTTTGATGAGAAACTGACCAGTGTCAAAGGGCTAGAGCAGGAGTGTCCATCTCTGGTTCTGGAGGATGATTCCATCATAGTGTCATGGTTTCCCTGATCAAACACACCTGGTTCAACTCACCTGTTAATTGTTTGAAAAGTGGAACTATCAAACTGTGCTGAACACCGGCCTTCTAGTACTGACTTTGGACACCCTTGGGCTAGAGGATGACCACAAATTACAGGTGATTTACTGTCATTATGTGTGTGCGTGCGTGCGTGCGTGCGTGCGTGCGTGCGGGCGTGCGTGCGTGCGTGCGGGCGTGCGTGCGTGCGTGCGTGCGTGCGTGTGTGCGTGTGTAGCAAAGGGCTGTATCAGTAACTCCTGTTCCCAGAAATCAGTGCAGAGAGAAAACACCAAAATATCAGTGACTTCAAACACCAACTCAGAAGACAGACTAACAGGCTCTGCTATACAGTAGGTCCCTTCCATCATTCCACACATCGAAGCATGTGAAATATGCCATACCATCACCAGGACGTATTTTACAAAGGCAACATCTGAGGTGAGAAAGTACGGGTTCTCAGCCATTTCACAGTTTGCCTTAAAGCCTGAGGAATTCTCAGCATGTCCAGGAAATACTCCTCTGTATTGACACAACACACTTGATTTGGCCCCAAGCTTTCTCGGTTGCTACTGAAACATCTGATAGTGTATGTTTGAACTGAGAGAAAACTTCATTATGTGATCTCATTTTTTTTATTATTTCAAGTCAGTTTTATTTCTATAGCACTGACAGAATCTGGGTCCAGGCCTCTAATGAGTGACAGAGGTGAGGAAAACTCCTTGAGTTGTAGAATGAAACCTTGGGAGGAACCATGACTCATGGTCTGGATTAGCTATAGCGCAGGAATAGTGTAGTTTACCCATAAGTAGTCGCCGCTTGACGCGTTTATCCACCTCAGCTAGGGAAGTGGCATTGTGGTCAGATACGGTGGTGGGTGCTTCATCTCTTTCTGCAATGGAAGTAACATGGATCATCATATACGGCATTATAACTAAAGAATATACTGGACAAACATCACTCTACACATTACACACCATAAAACAT
This sequence comes from Lepidarchus adonis, assembly GCA_037576955.1. Taxonomy (NCBI): domain Eukaryota; kingdom Metazoa; phylum Chordata; class Actinopteri; order Characiformes; family Lepidarchidae; genus Lepidarchus; species Lepidarchus adonis. Next base: position 7,009,849 of record JBBIGC010000039.1, read on the forward strand.
CACAAACACACTATTGGGCAGCTGTAGCTGTAGCTGTATTGGTTAAAGAAGCAGGGGTTTAGCCGAAGGGTTGTGGGCTTGATTCCAATGAACCCCTTACTGCTCACCCTGTGTGTCACTCTGGATGAAGCATCTGCAAAAAGCCATAAATGTAAAGGTATATCTGCTACATCAGATGGATGATGGCTACAACTTCCTTCGTTGTTGTTGTGATAAGAAGAGGTGCTCGGTGGATTCATGTCTCATTGTATAAGCTTTTCCATGAATTAAAACATTTTACACTGTACTAAAATACGAAAGAACACGTGCATGTCTCTATGGTACAAGGGCATATAATCACCCAGAGTAAAGTGTACCCATAGGCCAAACAGATAAATTCACCTCCATTCAAATCTACTGTGACATCCACCACAGCGGACCTCCCTGACAGTCAGCCCAGTGTTTATACTCGAATCATAATCTTGTTCTTGTTTGTGTGGGGAAGATAACGAGAGCTAATCGAGTACGATGCTGGTAGGATGGAGGAGAGACGAAACTGTGATATACGCAGACCCCACACATATCTGCAGATACAGCCTGCAAGCTCCAGCTGTTGTTTCTCACTATCTGATCTGAAAGTGTGTATGGTGGGGGTTGTGTATGTGTGCAGTATAAAATCGCCCACTCTATTTGGAGATGGAAAATCTTTACATCAGCTACAAGGGACTTGCCAAAAGATGAGAGAACATCCTGAACCTGACATGACTATTTGTGATTATGAACACACACCCATTACACAGTGCACAATGTAACCTTTAACCCAGCCACACATGGAGCAGAACCCAGGGAGTCAGACTCAACTGTTCCTCAGTAGAACCTGGTTAGGTACTTGAACTTGCGACTTCTGATCACAAGGTCAAGGTCCTAACCCCTAGGCCACCACTGCCTACTGCATAGACTGCACTGGTGGAAGCACTGATAACATATTGATAAGTGTTATTTAAGAAAAGCACAAATTTGGCAGCAGTCATAATCATATTAGACAACTGTACATAAGAACATATAAATAGAATACAATAAAATGTATTGCTAAAAAAAAATTATATGTTATTTATATGTTATATGAATTTTTTTATTTTATCATATCAATCTGTAAAGATCTGTTTAAGAAGGAATTTTACACTTTTTTTTAAATAGTTTTAATATATTTGTATATTTAGTGTGAAATTCTCCATCACAGAGAAATGTTACTGAAGGATGTAACTCTTTAAAATACGTACAGCTGCCAATCAAGCACAGAAAGGAATTAAGCTTATAGATTGCTTACCTATACAGGAGCTGCCATCAGGCTGCAATGTGTACCTGCCATGACACCTGCAAACCGGCCCTTGGTCTGTGTCTTCACAAATGTGTTGGCACCCACCATTGCCATGGTTGCAGGTCACTAAGCAATAAGCACATAAATAATGTCAGATCAACAATTCTGGGGTGGGGCAACATTTCTCAGCTCAGTAGCAACTGACTCCCAGCTGCTACAACTCACAGGTTTTGATGTTTTATGCTTTATTTAACAGTGGGTCAAGTAGTGTAAACTCAATGAAAGTATGTTCATCAAAATAGTGTCTCCAACCCCCCCCACACACACACAAAATAACATTTGAACAGGAATGACAAACCCTCAGGTCATAAAAACTTTCCTACTGAACTGCAGGGAAACTTCCACAGCCAGCATCTATGATTATTGGAAGTGAAGTTTCTTGGTCAGTTATTCTTTTCTATTTTCAGGATCCTTTTGTCAAAAATGCTTATACAAGTAAAATGAGTGGTGTGACCATTGGATAAGCACCGCCCACAGAAGTGCAATGAATGTAAGGCTAAAAGTTCAATACACTTTGATTAATATAGCACTTTTTACAACTATCATTGTCACAAAGCAGATTTACAAAATCTGGGATCTGTCCCCTAATGATTGACAGAAAAAATATTTCTCAGTAGGAGGAAGAAACTTTGAGAAGAACCCAGGCTTAGAGGGGGGACGCATTCTCCACTTTTCTGTCAGACATGAGAAGATTTATAAATGTAACTAGTTATCACCCACTTCTAACTAAGCATATAAGTGAACAGATACACGTACAGATACAGCCACGTTGGTTCTTGGCCAGCTCAAACCCTGGGCGGCACTCACAAGACACGCCTCCCTTGGGCGTCTCTCTACAGATGTGGGCACAGCCATGCTCTTTGTTCATGCAGCTCAGACCTTCTGTGAGGAAGAGAAATGTTAACTGGCTTAAAGCAAGTAGAATGTCGAAATATCCATGAACTACAGAATGCATTAAAATCCCAAGTGAACTAACAAGGAAACTTTTTTGTGAAAGCAGTAACATTTACAGTGCAGGGAAAAGTGTATGTGGTTCTCAATACACATCTATAGCCGCAACAACGTAGTTTAACTCAGCTGAATGTTTTTTTTTATTCTGTTTTGCCTTTCACAATCATATATTACATCACACCAATATGAGCCATTATTGAGTTCATCAGCTGAGTTGAAGCAAATGTATGCAAACAAAACATATTGCGACATCACGTTTTATTAAATTCAGCCTATTTGGCCACTTTAAGCTTATAATTTAAAAGCCTAAAAGAACAATTAAATTGTTAATCATGTTATTTACAGTGGAGCTTAAAAATGCGTGGACCCATTAAATTTTCTATGTTTTTTTACATTAATGTGACCTAAAACATGATCTGTTTTTTATTGAAGTAGATGAAAAAAACCTAGTTGAACAAAAATATAAATATTTGGTCATGTATTTATTGAAAAAAGTGAGCCTTTAAGATTATCATATAATTTGAGGGTGAAATCAGAGTCTGGAGTTTTCGATCAATGGGATGACAGTAACATGTGAATGGGAGACCCTGTGTTATATAAAGCAAACCAGGACACTGGAAGAATATTTTGTGGATGGATGAAGGCAAAATAAATTGTTTTTGTTTAAATTAGGACTATTATTTTTGGAGTAAGAAAAACATTATCCCATCTGTAAAACATGGTGGTAGGAGTGTTCTGGTTTGGGCTTGTTTTGCTACATCTGGGCCTGAACGGCTTGCCATTATTGTTGGAAACTGAACTCTGAACTAATTCTGAATTCTTATTGAAAATATCAAGACACTTGTCTGTGAACTGATTCTCAAGAGAGAGAGAGTCATGCAGAAAGACAAAAATCCTAAAAACACCCAATGTATAAAGAAATTATTAAAGAAGAATAAATTGAATGTTTTGTAAAGTCCTAACCTTAATCCAAATGAAATGTGAAAAGACTTAAAGCGAGCAGTTCATGTGAGGAAACTCATCAACATCTAAGAGATCAAAATAATAAAGCTGTACTACAAGGAGAAATGGTCTAAAACTCTTTCTAGTCGATGTGAAGAACTGATCAACAGTTACAGCAAATTAATAGTTGCAGATATTGCAGATCACACCACAATACTGAAGGCACAGGTTCACTTACTTTTGCCACACCATCAATTTAAATAAATACATTAATAAATATTATAATTTTGTGTGGTTGTAGATCACTAGAGAATAAGCACATCAATAATGTCAGATCAATAATTCTGGGGCGGAGCAACATTTCTCAGCTCAGTGGCAAGTGGCTCCCAGCTGTGATCCTGAGCTGCAACTCCTCTGCAGGTTTTGATGTTTTATGCTTTTTCAGAAGTGGATGAAGTACTGTAAACTCAATTAAAGTATGTCCATTAAAATAGGGTCTCCAAAATCTGAGATCGGTCCCCTGATGAGGTGAGGAAATATTCCTCAGCAGGAGGAAGAAACCTTGGGAGGAACCATGACTTAGAGGGGGGACCCATTCTCCTCTGGTAGCTCACTGTTCTCTCAAATATGAGTAGATTTAAAAATGTAACTAGTTATCACCCACTTCTAACTAAGTAAATAAGTGAACAGTGCAGGCAGGATAAAATACATATTCCAGGAACAGAATTGACATTGACACATGTTGATTCTTGGCAGCTCAAACCTGACTAAATATTATAATTTTGTGTTTTTTGTTAAACAAGGTCTTCTTCATCTACTTTCAAGATTTGTTTGAAAATCAGATGTTTTAGTTCACATTTAAAATGTATTCTACATATTTTATTTTATTTATTTTTATTTTATTTTACTGATAGATTTAATTATATTATTTTTTCTTTATATTTTTTTCCACACCTCCCTTAACCTTATTTTATTTAATTACTACTTTTACCATGCTTTGATTTTGTCGCACCAAAGATGTTTCCTCAGGGATTCATAGTTTTCTGATTCTGATTCATAAAAAATATAGAGCATTTTTATATGAATTTATATGAAAGTTTATATGAACTTTCAACGACTATTGTATTTGGCACCTATCACGGAGGCCTATGTAGCAGCCTAATATAAATAATGTAAGAATTCTGACAGATAATACTTGCTGAGTGCTACAATTTGTCATTAGTTTTGCATATCATTCATTGATGTCCATACATCAAAGTGCTGGTAAATCTGAATGACTCCAGAGGCCAAACCCCCATGCATGCTCAAACATCAGAATAAAACAAGTACACCAAATTGTACACATAATTACATGGTTATTATTTAAACAAAGCCATTGATTTCTTTAAAGAGAAATCTGTGGTGAGGGAAACCAGAAGTTCAAGCTAATTCATAGAAAACTAACGTGTCGATTTACTTTTGAAATGTTAAATATATATATATATATTTCACTCCAGGTCGCTTTGCAACAGTTTACATTATATGGCAACCATCTAACAGAGCCAAACAGCTTCAGGTGAAAGGAGAAAACAAGCTCTTTTTTTGGGCCAATGAGGGAAAAGCCCAGAGTAGTTAAAGCACAGAGTAAACAGCATTCCCTATGCACATAGTTATACTTTTACACAAGTGTAATGATCAAAAACATACACACATCCATCTGCCCTATACCCACACCTGTGTATAACTCTTTCCAAATCCATAGCCATTTAATCCCATGCACTCTGACCTGCCATGAATAGCACTTCTTCATGCGAGTGTAACGAGTCAGCTTCCCCTATTCACACTTGCCTTCAGTGGACGTGTTAATAGGATTTTGCAAGTTTGCCCAGAGAAACCCAATGGGGTGGAAAGCCTTGCAAACTTCACTTTACTTTACGGAGACGTGGGGAGGGTGTGTGTGTGGAGGGGAGGGGGGGGGCAACAATACTTGCGGCTGAGAAGCTACAGACACATAAAAGGTGCTTTATTCTCATCTCTGAGCCAGGCCCTAAAGGGCTGAAATGTTGCAGTTATTAACTTGTTTTGTTTCGCTGAACGTAGGACTCCCTTTCCCACAGCATGGGCCCTTTGGAGATGGACTGCTGTGGATATTGACCCCCAGAAAGAGACTTAAAAGCTGTCACCCCCCTCCCCCAACTCTGCTGTCAATCAATAGACCTTACATGCGGACAGGATTGGCCTGGTTCAATCTTACGCCTGACACGGCTGAGTGACACCTCCACACACAATCCAATACACAACAACACACATCCTTTTCCAGAGTCACCTCTATCTCCACCAACTGTTCTCTACTTTCCCTTTATTCTATCTTTTTTACAATTACCACGTGTGCTGCTGTTTCAGAATAAATAGTCTACTGCAAAAATGTTTTTAACTGCATATAAGAACATTTCAAAATTGTCATTGTGAATACACCCCACCACACACAAGGAAAACATTAACATAAAGTCATTACTAATCTTAGTAGAACATGATACAGACATATTTTATTATAAGTGTAGGGTGCCATTACTTTTCTTTTTAAAAAGTCTAGAGGTTTCAATCTCCCAGCTTTCCAATGGCCCATAATCATTCAAAAAAGCTTCGAGACACAAGTGCCCTTGTGTCACAGGGCAAGTGTGAAACTACTCACCCACAGAGCGATGGATGCATGTGTGTTGATTGTCACTTAAGAAGAAGCCATCCTTGCAGCGGCAGTCATAGCTACCCATGGTGTTGACACATACATGCTGACAGCCACCATTGTTAAAGAGACACTCATCCACATCTAGAGTGAAAGCACACAACAGTCCATAAAACCCTAAACTCTGTATACAAGTCTGTGGTCAATACCAGCTGACCCCATCATGAACAGAATAACAGTTCAACAAAAGCAGAACAAAACCCATGAACCAGATCAATAGTAATACTACAATTATTCATATAATTACTGACATTTACCGCATGGTGATGCATAGATTACTCTAATGTTTCCATTATTATACAGCTATTACAGTACTTTTAAAATTACAGCTTTTAGACAGTTTAATCTCAAACCATGATTGAAACACTGCTCTTTCATCTGTCTCACCCTATGTGTTAGGACTGAGCAGTGAGACCTGCCATTTTATTCTTTTCAACAATTACAGCTTATCCCACCGCTATATAACACCAGCTTTCTTTAAAAAGGCTTCTTACCGAGGCAGTTGTGTCCATCGTGTGCTAAATTGAACCCATCGTGGCAAGTGCAGCGATAATTTCCAGGTATGTTGTTGCATTCGTGTACACAGCCGCCATTATACTGCGAATCACATTCATCAATGTCTAGGAAATGAGACACAAGTATGACTGATGAACTAAGATCATTAATTAATGTCCACTTCCATTAGAAAGAGCTCTTTCATGTTAATGTGTGTATTTAAAATTTCCAAATCACGCTCAATGTTTCACAGTACATCAAAGTGCTGTTAAATCTAAATTACTCGAGTCCAAACCCCATTTATACTCAGAAATGTGAAGAGTCTAATGGCTGTAAAAGATTTCGCAAAATGTCATTACATTAAATGGTTGCCTGGTGCCTGAGGTTTCGTTTTGGTCTTATGTTGAGGACACACATGGTTTGTGGTTCACTGGTCATGGACAAGTCACTTAAACTGTCTTAATAACTTGCTTCAAATCTCAACCACTGAATTATGCAGATTTTTTAATTAAAGGGGAAACAATTACAGACAGTAAATCTGTAAAGTTCTACAGAAATGACTTTACAGAACACGATATAAATGGGTAACTTTTTTAGGGATTAGGGATGCACTGATCTGAGTTTTTCAGCGCCTGTACTGATACCACGGATCGTCCATCGATTTGCGCCAGTATCGAACAATTATGCGATATCAGTATCAGATCAGTGCGTCCACACTTGATCTGTGTTCCAGACTGTTTCCAGGAACCGTGTCTGTGTCCAGAGTCAGCAGTAAGGCCCACAGCAAGTGTCCAAGTATCATAGCCCTATGTGTAGTTTGGTTACCCTATCCCTGTACTGTGTAGATTGGGACGCAGCCCTCCATTAGCCCTTGGTGAAGTGGAGAGATGAATACCTTCACACTGCTCCCCGTCTCCTTTAAAGCCTGATTTACACGTGCACTTGTAGGACGTTGGTGTGTTCTGACAAATCGCGTCAATGTGACAGGCGTCGCTTCCATCCGCACACTGATCCGCATCTGCACCAAACCACACGCACACATCAGCGTGTCACCTCACCTGCGCGTGCACGCGCTCCTTACAACAACGCTAACCTTACAAAAAGAAACGTGCTGCTGAAAATGTGAGTGAGGGCGCGTGCGGAGTGCGGAGCGTCTTACCGGCGGGGAGACGAGACTGAGGCAGCGCGCGGCTCTGTCCGCTGTTCAGGAGCAGCAGAAGTAAACAGAAGCGCCTCGCCATCCAGAAAGCGCCCATGGTGACAGTCCTGTCCTCGCGGGAAGAGTGTTTCAGTAAGAACCGTCTCCGGAGACCACGAGCACGCGCAGCAGCGACCGCCGCATTCTCACCGACGCGCTGCCCGACAACACGGACACCACGGAGAGAAGGAGTGGGCAGAAGTTCCGCGCTCTCTCTCTCTCTTTCTCTTTCGCTCTCTCTCAATTTACCAACCTCTGTCTCTCGTTCTTTCTCTCTCTGTCTCTATCTCTCTCGCTTCCTTCTCTATTCTCTCACTCTGTGTGTGAGCGCGTGAGGGGGTAAAAGAAGAGCGAGAGTGACACTGAGCGAGGGAGAGACAGAGAGAGCGAGAGAGAGGGAGGGAGTAATGTGGGGGTGGGAGCAAAGCTGATTGTGATGAAGCTGCCTGAGATCTGAAGTTGCCACTGGCTGCTCTAAAGAAAGCGTCTCATTTTGGGACAATCACTTTAGGCTTGTTGACTTGTTTGTTTGTTTGCTCTCTTGTTTGTTTGTTTGTTTGTTTGTTTGTTTGCTTTCTTGTTTGTTTGCTGGCTTGTTTGTTTGCTAGTTTGTTTTTTTGCTTTCTTGGTTGTTTGCTGGTTTGTTTGTTTGCTTTCTTGTTTGTTTGCTGGTTTGTTTGTTTGCTGGCTTGTTTGTTTGCTTTCCTGTTTATTTGTTGGCTTGTTTGATTGTTGGCTTGTTTGTTTGCTGGCTAGTTTGTTTGCATTCTTGTTTGTTTGCTGGTTTGTTTTTTTGCTTTCTTGTTTGTTTGCTGGTTTGTTTGTTTGTTTGCTTTCTTGTTTGTTTGCTGGTTTGTTTGTTTGCTGGTTTGTTTGTTTGCTGGCTTGTTTGTTTGCTGGTTTATTTGTTTGTTGGCTTGTTTGTTTGCTGGTTTGTTTGTTTGCTGGACAGTTTGTTTGCTGAATTGTTTGTTTGCTTTCTTGTTTGTTTACTGGCTTGTTTGTTTGCATTCTTGTTTGTTTGCTTTCTTGTTTGTTTGCTGGCTTGTTTCTTGGTTTCCTAGCTTGTTAGTTTGCATTGTTTACTTGCTTGCATATTTGTTTGTTTGTTTCTTTTCTGTTGATCTGTTCATCACCAATGGCTCTGCTGCATGTAATGTTCTATTAATAGCCCTTTTATTTCTGAGGCTGTGTGTTGTATCCTCCTGAAGTGATGTGTGTAGTAGTGTGGTGTTACACAGTACTGTAAATATGGTGTGTATGTAATATAATATTATATTGAATATCGTGAAAAAACTTGGTTGTTCCACCTTTTGCATGAATAACTGAATCAATGTGACGTATCATGGAGGAGATCAGCCTGTGGCTCTGCTGAGGTGGAAAGGAAGCCCAGGTCCTCAGCCTGCATGTCTTCAGCAAACTGTTTGCATGCATTATCTTTGGAAGAGGCTTTTTTCTGGGATGACGGTCCTGCAGAACAATTTGTTGCAGCGTGCAGCATATGGTCTGAGCACTGACAGGCTAAGCTCCACCCTACAACAATGCAGCAATGCTGACAGCACTCACACATCTATTTTTCAAAGACAGGATATGATGCTGAGCATGTGCACTCAACTGCTTTGGTCGACCATAGCGAGGCCTGTTCTGAGTCAAACCTGTCCTGTATGCTGTATAGTCTTAGCCACCACACTGCACTTCAGTTTCAAGGTGTTGGCCAACAATTTTTTTCAGACTCTCAGAAAGTACTTTGCCATGAGGAGCCATATTGAACTTCCAGTGACCAATATGAGAGAGTGTGCGAGCAATAACACCAATTTTAACACACCTGCTCTCCATTTACACCCGAAACCTTGTAACACTAGCGAAAATATGACATTGTGGAGGGAAAATTGCAAATTGGGCACAATTTGGACATTTTCAGTTAGGGGTGTACTCACTTTTGTTGCAAATGATTTACACATTAATAGCTGTGTTGAAGACCTCTTTAACTCCACCAACATGCATTCCGATGAGGAAACAGAGCCTGAGGACTTGGAGGTGGACTCTTCTATCTCTGGGGCT
>JBBIGC010000039.1:7024079-7034624 GCA_037576955.1 Lepidarchus adonis
CGGATTCTATAAACTCTGTGAAGCTGCTTTGTGACAATGTCAGTTGTAAAAAGCGCTCTATAAATAAATTTGACTTGACTTGACTTGACTTCTGTGCAATCAGTTCCCCAACTGAACTCGCTGTATCCTGCCAAGTGTTTTTATTAGGGGTCATATTAAATTGGTAGTATTAAATGCAGCTCAGTTACTGCCTGGTGAAATACTCATATTATAAACATTATATGTGGCCACTGGACTGCTTTCATTTTCCAGTTTAAAATATTTCCACAATGCTAATGTTTTAACTGTGCTCTGCACAGCTGGATCGGGCGTATGCTTGTTCACGCTCAAGATGATCCTGATAAGTTACCACTGTCTTATTTACAGGCTCGGGTTGGTGAAAATTAGGGCTCATTTCTGAGCTAACTGGTCTAACTCAGTGTTTCTCAGGTTTTTGTAAAAAGGCACATTACGTATGAAAAGACATATTTGCATATGATTATATGAATGCAAAATGTCAGTCATTTTTAGGATTTTACTCCTACTAATAAAGTAAAAAATAATAATGAAGTGGAAGGAGAATTTCGATTGCATTAGTTTTGGAAAGGCTGCCTACGCATCCAACGGGAACCTTTAGGTAGAGCAGTGTCATAAATCTTGCTTTAATTTGACTAAGAAATTACTTGTAAATAGTAATAATTAAATAATTATTGTGTGTAAGGTGTGAAGCCCCATATGTTGTGGTTTTGCCATGAGCTTTTGTTTAGGTTCCGTGTTTCCTGTCACATGTTTTGGTTTTGTTCACGCCCATCACCAGTTGCCCAGTGCAATACAAATAAATTCTTTACAAATGTGATTTCCTGAATTTTTTAAAGGCTGTCTCTCACAGTGGGAATTTCAGATCCTCCATGATTTCTAAGTGGAAGAACTTCGCAGGTTGTTAAAATACTTATGTTCCTCACTGTGGTGTGTTCAGATATTCACACGCATGTTTGGCATTTGTTCCTTGTTATGTCCTGCTGGTTAGTATTATATGTCTTTGTGTTTGTTGTGCACTCATGTTCTGTGAAGGTCTATGAACTTGGGAGTTACTTTTTGTTTCTGTTTCGAGCTTTGGGTCAAGTGTAGGATGTGGCATTTTCTTGTGGGGTGTGAGGCAGATTTTGGCATCTACAGCGTTCTCAGGTTTTGGCTGTTCATGTCTGTTCAACCTTATTGTGTTCTTGTCATGTCCCCGGTTTAGTCTTCTGGTTTAGTTTCTTTTTGTCCTTGTCTTTGTCATAGTCCTATGTCCCGTGTCTGTGGTCAGAAGTAGTTTTTTGGGTCTGTCATCATTTTGTCATGTGCTATGGATTAGTTCTGTCTATATACTTGTCCTGTTCTTTTTTGTGTTTTGTTCTGTTTTGTGTTTCAGTCCTTTCTTATTGTTATTAGTATGTAGGTCCATGTTGCCTATATACTGGCCTTGGTTTCATGTTTTGCCCAGTCAATGTCTAGGGTTTCCTGTTTTTTGTTCTTTATTCGTGAATCTGTTTCTTTGCTAAGTGCTAGTGCAGGAGTTGGCAAACCACGGCTCTTTCATCCCTCTGATGCGGCTCCCTGTTGCTTTTGAAAATAATGAATGAGTTTTTAATTTAAATGTATTTTATTTTAATTCGTTATTTTCAAAAATGTAATTCTAAATTTGAGGATTACAGTGATCTTGTAACATCTAAATAAAAACATGTTAAACACATTTGTCGCTCTTAATCAAAAGAGGAATTTAGAAATCTGGGTGTCACATATAAATAAAATAATTAAAACAGCTTTCTTCCATCTAGGAAATATATCTAGAGTCAGAACTTTTCTTAAACAAGAAAGCTGAAAGATGCTCCATGCGTTTATTTTTCACAGCTTGACTAGTGAAACTAACTTGACTAGTAATGCTATTTACTGAATGTCCCTGAAATGAACCAAAAAAAGATTGGAGAAGCAGCCTTTAGCTTTTATGCCCCAAAACTTAATTAAAAAACTTTTAAATTAATAAAGCGTTATAATAGATAGCTCTCACAAAACACATCACTAACCACTATTCATATATAAATCTTACCCATTTCATGTTTATTAACTACCTCTAACTGCTCTTTTTCTGTTTTCTCTCTTATTTTTGTTATTTCTGCACTTTGTATTTTTCTCGGTTTTCTTTAAATATGTATAACAAATTATATTAACCATGTATATTGTAAAGCACTTTGAGCTGCATCCTGATGTATGAAGTGCCCTATAATTAAAGCTTTTTATTATTAATATGCATCACAACCACCAATGTGCAACACTTGCCAGCACGTGATTTCTCGAACTTTTCAAACCCCAGGTAGGCAACTCTGGAGAATTCTAAGAAAAGAATAGTCTGAAGAAAACAGAAAGTTCAATGCTACGTGTGCAGATTGATTTGCTTTCACGGCTGACGAGACTGGTTTACCTGTTTGCTTAATACGTAATGAGAAACTAGCAAACAACAAAAAGTCAAATGTCGCAAGACATTTCCAGAATAAACAAGCAACCTTCGCTCAGAAATATCCAGATGGAGATTAGGGGGAAAAAAATGATGCGGGACGTTGATTTGAGCAAAAGTCACATCAAGAAGTCAATGAAATCTACAAATTCAAGTACATCACCAGACAGCAAATTAAACACGTCAACTTAGCTGCAGCCTACTCAATTGCCTGTGATGAATATATGATGATCCCTGCACATGTTGGAGGGGATTTTGGCATTCGAGCGCATGTTGACCGTGGTTGCCAGAGATTTACAGAAAGGTACACTGTCACACTTCCCCAATTTGAGAGAGAGCAAAGAAGCTCACATGATTAATTCAGAGTATTCACATTTTGCATTATCACAATGCAAAGATAGTTTGGGAATCGATTCTGTGAGTTAAGAGAGGAAAAAAACACAGTATTGTCTTCTCTGTCACTCCACTGCACCTCTATCCATCCCTGCTGAATACAACTGCATTGGCAGGTGTGAGTTAACCTGATCTTTAGATCAAACTGGCCGACACAGCCGACAAATGTGGGCGACCAAGATTAAATGCTTGACAGCAGACCTAAAGATGGCACAAGGCCGTTCTTGCTCAGAATCACAAAAGGCGTGATATTGAATACCTCCCCAAACTGGAAAAACTTGTGTTCAAAACTTGGAATTCTATCCCCAGCTTTTATATAACCATGAAAAAGTATGCACTTGGAGTCCTGTCGATCTTTGGATCCTCATATGTATGTGAGCAGGTGTTCTACAACACAAACAAGATGAAGGTGACTGTATAAAACCCAGATCTGCAGACGCTGTGCGCTGAGCTTCAGGAGCTATAGAAATATTTTATTTGCCAATTATTTAGCATATATTCATATTTCTTCATTGTTCAGTGAAATAGTGTTTTTATTATTCAGGTTGACAGTAAAAGGATGACGGCACAGAGAGAGAGGATGGCATTTTTGGTTTGCTGCCAGTGGATAATATAAGCTCTGTGTTTTTTTCATAAATACATGAAGGAATCAAATTGACATTGAGTATTTTACTTGAAGGTAACTTTCAACCCAGTATCTTTTTTCTGAGTTCAAAATGTTTTTGTTGCATGCAGAAATATAATTTAGCTTTTTCTGCAGTCATTCATTGATTTCATAAATGCAACACATTATAGTTTGTTTATACATAGCATAAATCTGTCAAAGCTGCCCCACATTATAGGTTGCCCCATTCTATAAGCTGCAGAAAATGCTCATTCATGTTTTAAAACTCTGAGATAAGCCGCTGCATGTTATTAGCCGCAGTGTTACTGAATTTGATGATTTGAAGTAAAAGCATCAAACTTGACCTTTTCAGCTCTATACCAGTAGTGACATTATACCATAGTTGAGCATAACCTACCAATATCCTGCCACAATGCAAGAACTACGCTGCAGAAGTTAAGCTCCACGCAATGTCTGTAATATTCGAAATGAACATGTTCAGCATAAGCAACAGCAAAGCAGCACGTCGCAGTGCAGAGCATCAAAATGTTTTCCAGCATCAAAAAAGTTTTTTTTTCTTCTTCTCGCTTGTTTATCTTTGAATTTATTTGTCGTATTTGCGTATGACAACCAGATAGTAAAGTTATACTTTGTAAAGCAAATCATATGCTGCATTTAGACGAGATCAACTCTACAACTGCTTTTATTTTGCAATACACAGAGTATGTGTATTTTGGTGTTCTGGTTTCAGGTTTCCAGTAGAGAGTTGTGTGAGAGCAATGTATTATGGACTTTGTAGTGTGTGGACCGTAGAATGGGTGGGTAGTGTGGGTGGAAAAGGGGTGGAAAGTGCATTGTTTTTAGTGGAGATTTGTAGCCTGTTGTAGCACATGTCAGCAGTGCACGTTGGAGCAGCTTTGAAATGGGAGCAGGGAACAGAAATTGTGCTCCGTTTTGAGAGAAAACAGAAAGAAAGAAATAATGTCATGGGTCCTAAACGGAACTGAGTGAGTCTCTGCGCTGGCTGTTCCAGAAAAAGTGCATTTGCATTTGAAGTTGGGGAGTTAACCTGAGTGATACTGCCACTCAGCCCTGAGGCAGAGCTAGCAAACCTCCGACCACAGTTGTGGAGTGAGCACAGGTAACATAAGCAACGGCGCTTTACATGTTCATCATTTTATACTGACCAATCATTGATCTTTCTTTGCTTTGTGTTGCTTTTGAACCGTTCATGGCTCCAGTAAACAGTGCATTTAAATTCAACTAATTTTTTGGGGATGTCGTCTTTTTGCACTGAATTATACTTTTAGCAAATGTGTTTTCATGTTTTTAGAGAGGCCGCCCCATTTAAGCAAGCTGCACCCAATACCAGGTTTGCAAAATCAATGTATAAGCCACGGCCTATCATTAGGGAACTATGGTATTTGCCTTTAGACTTCCACTATTTCTACTATTTCTAGTAGCGGGAATATCAACAAATTATCACCTGAAGCTACGTTTGAAGCCATGTTTGAAGTACTAGAAGACCACCAAGCAAAAATACTCACGCAGTAGTTTGGTGATGAAAGGAGGGCGTTTTGACTCTGGAAGATGGATGCCCAGGAAATAGACAGGCACTCCAGAGAGAGCAATGGCGATGCCTATAAGGGAGTTGAGTGTGTCGCTGTAGAGTGGTACTGCCACCAGGAACACAGTGCACAAGCAGAAGATAACTGGGTACATCAGAGACAACTTTGAACACAAGAAGAAGATAAGTGCTATTTAGAGCCAGGATACTTTATATTAGTCATATTAGTGAGTGAAAGTGAAAGTGTCTGTGTAATGGGATGTGTTCCCAATGAAAAATAAAAGTGCACCACAATAAAATGTTACCATCCACACGTGGAGTAGTGTGTAGCTATCAACCAGTTATCCAAGAATGATGCCTAGTCCTAGATTAAAGATGTTCCAGTAATGGCAGTGCAAATAATTCTGAAACTATGTATATTATATATATTATATTACACTACATTTAATAAAAAGTTGTAAATATTCCAAAATATGCAGGGCAGTGATATACATATACATACATTAATATCATGAAAATTTGTACATAGTTACTACCAATACCCCTTCCTGTATTTGGCACTTTTCCATTATAATTAAATTTCCCATTACACATAAAATTAACTGGTCCTTTTGGAAACCAAAAAGTCATAAAAGTAGATAGCAACCCCTGGTTTCCATCACCACCATTTCAAATTAAAATCTCTATAATTTCACATCAGACCCAAAGCTAAATGAAGGGAAATCATGACCTGAATTCTGTGATATGAGAGGAATGCAGAACTTCCAGGTAAGGACCTCTGAAGCCTCCTCCTGGGTTGTATTCTTTCGTACTCTGTTCTCTCTACTGATCCATCTAGCTTCTACTCTCGTACTCCTTTATGCTAGATTTTCCCTCGCCATTATAAGCTCATATTCCATTTCCCAATTAAGACTCTATTGAAAATTGAACAGTGGTGCCCTAGTGGTTTGCCCTTGGGATGGGACTTGAACCTGCAACCCTCCGATCCCAAGTCCCACTGAGAAACCATTGTGCAGAGTATTGTACCTTTACATTGCTCCCTGGGTGCTGGTGATAGTTGCCTATTGCTCCACTTGTGGATGGGTTACATTTCACTGTTGTGCACTTTGTGTGATGTGGTGTGTTCACAAATCGTCACTCTCACCAACAGTAAAGTTCTAAAGCTCTTCTCACCTTCAGTGGTCGGGGTCTGTCTGGCTCCTTCCAGCGTAGATAAATTTGTCCAGCTATGGATAGGCCAACAAAGAACCAGTAGCTGAAGCTGTAGTAGTTAATGAGCTGGAAGACGTCCTCCACAGCCAGGTAGATCAGAGCCATGGCACACTGGAAGCAGGACCAGTAAGAGTAAGTGGGCATGCAGTGGCACACAGTCAACACTAGATGGGACCAGAGTTCAGTGCTCACATACAAGACATTCAGTCTGTAACCATTACAAGCCAAAGTGCCCGAGTTTGTCCTGGGGCCAGAATACTACACTGTGCTCTGGCTTCAGAAAATGACCAGCATAATTTTACTGTAGTTCCTTCCCACCATTTCCTTTTTGGCCCACTGGAAAACACAGACTGCCCTTTACTTTGTGTGAACCTACCATAACAAATTGCAAAAAAATATTCATTATATAATTAATTCTTAATTTAGTCAAGATATTCCTCCTGGAAAAAAATTCTGAGATGCATTTGCTACAACTACTGCAACAGAAGTGTGGTCAGTGAGACTTGGACATTGGTTTACTTACATTGAAGAGGAGAGCAGGCACTGGTGTGAATCTATGCACATGAATCATTGATAAAGCATCTGGTAGATGACCTTCCCGGGAACCCACAAAGAACAGTCTGCAACACAACAACAGTACTGATGCATCAGACCAGGTATTAAAATAAATGCACAGTTTCAAAACAGAACCAGGGGTGCTGGGGTGTCCTCTGGGTTTGGGGGTTTAATCCAAACTCTGTGTGTTGTGGCAAAACCACCAAAATAACAAAAAGCTCCATGTTTCTAAGCTGGAAACATCATCCAGCCAGGCATTCTTCTCTGACAGAGTGCCAATGTGGATATGGAGATATATTCTCTGTTCTGGACATGTGTCCTTGTCTTACTATAGCTATGTATGCTTTCATTAATAAAACACATGCATGTGAGAAATGTCAGCGGTGTGATTGTGTCTGCATCAATGGTTTAAGCTGGTCTGAAAACACCAGCTTGCAAAATGAGAATTTAACAGCATATTTTCCCTTTTATTTTAAAATAACATACAACATAATATAATACAATATTATATAAAATATACAATTTACAATACATCTGGCCTGAAAAGCAAGATAGCAGTGTATTCAGAATAAGTGGCTATTTATTTAAATTTTTTATGTTCTTTTAAATAAGTTTGTCAGCTCGTACTATGTTCAATCTCATATACCCAAACACCAAGATCCATAAATAAAGTGATCGATCACCTCCCCCTACTTTAAATGTTGTTTGTTTAATTGAAAATGGTTCAAATTCCAATGCATACAACAAATCTGTGCTTGATTATGGCAAAACGGGGCATTATGGTAGATGTACTGAGGAGCTCAGCCCACCTGGAAGCAGCAATGATGGAGGCGTTGAGCCCACCATAACAGGACAGTGCCACAGCAATGGGAATGGTCCAGCTCATTACTCCCAAGGTGTGGTCAGCAAATGTCTGTGAGAACACAAAGATGCACACATACACTCCTTAACATTGCATCACACGATTTCCAGAATTTTGAAACTCATGCCTTCCAAAAAGAAAAAAAAATGCAAACATACCACAGCCACAGCATCACTTGCAAGGATGGAGCTCATGTCCAGCACGGCATAGTAGGCCACGTTAGTCAGGATGTAGATGACCGTGACTATGGGCATAGATACTGCTATGGCCAGAGGGAGATTCCTGCAACAGAAAAAGAGGCATAAAGTGAAGAACATAACTGGAACTAGTTTTAATGCAGTTTTAGTGCTAAAGATACCTAATTTCCATTCGTCAGACCCACAGCTCTGAAATTCTCACTACCTCCAAATCCAGGGAACACAATTTGCAAGCTTGAGATAAAAAACAAAGCCTTGTGTCCTTATTTCTGTCGCTCTTTCTCTTTTCTCCCTTTTCTATATGATAAGAATGCAAACTATTAAAGTATAATAATTACACAAGGCAACCAAAATATTTTTTGTAATAATGGAAGACCACAGCACACTTTTCTAAATCAGTTCTTCATGCTGATTTCAGGTCCGTCTTAATTTTTTTCCAGTCACGTCAACTATATGTGTTAGGAGTAATGTTAGTTTACACTTTACTTGCATGTGCTCCAAGTAAATGGTTTTATATTAGACATGGTCTGTTAAGAATTAACTTTAACTTACAATGGAAGTAAAACACTCCCTGCACACCACTGCAGAACAACTTTTTATATATTATATATATAAGAATATAAGAGTTTTAGTTCCAGCAGTAATGATATAATTTTACAGTTTTTAATCAATAATGCTTAAGACATACAAAGACTTTTTTTTTTCAAAGTTCTATCTTAGAGGGCCAGAGTTCTCACTTGTTTATTTCATCAGATATTCAGATAATACATGCAGAGCATGAAAAAAAATCATCAATTCAATCTCTTATACCCAAAACACAAATATCTATAAATGAACTAGCACATCAGCTTCCAGAGCTGACTGTTTACTTGCTGCCAAATATATTCCACCCCCCTGACAGAGGCCAAAGTTATGAGATGACAAATATTGTTCACTGCCAGTGGTTTTAAAGTTTACTGCCTTATCTGTTTAAATAAAAACTTCAGATATTATAAACAATAGACGACTAAGATTTCAAGCTAGAACTGATCTTAGCTTTAAAGTCTGTATCACTGAAGAATCTGTGAAAACCAAAACATGTTTGCCCTGATTATTCACAAATCCACATTGGACTGTGTTATACATTAAATTTAAGTGAACATTTTATGATACGATATGAGATAATGAGTTATATAATAAAGTAATTATTTGTGATTGTGAACACATCCCAATGACCTCAGTCATGGAACAGCAGGCAGCTATCAACAGCATACTGGGAGCAGCATAGCGTACCAGTACCTTGCTCAAGAGTACCTCAATAGAACTTGGGACAGGTCCCAGCCCCTGAACAAGGTACTGTCCCCACTACACAGCTCCCCGGGCTCCACAAGTGCATGTGTGACAGGTTAAATGCAGAGGTCACACTTCATGGCCACGCTTTGTGTGTGATATGGTGTGTTCACAATGACAAATAGTCACTTTCACGTCACTTCACTTCACTTTAAGAGCAAAGTCCCAACCACTAAGCCACTACTGCCCCAAAAACAAAGATGAGATGAAAATGTTGAAATGCAAATTACAATATGTTTGCACCTTTCAGGGTTCTTGATTTCCTCAGTTACGAAATTCAGAGTGTCCCAGCCTGAGTAGGAGAACAGGGCTGAGTACAGGGCCAAGGCGATGCCTCCAGGGTCAGAAGACGACCCTTCAAAGACGCCATCAAAGTTTACGACATAACCTTTGATACAAAAAGAAATTTGCAAAATGTGTAAATAGCTCTAGGGTGTAGGTTACTACATGCAAACAGAGTTGATTTTAGCTTCTTTACATAAAACACAACAGTGTCTTTCATTAAATGCTATTTAGTATGCAAATAAAAAGGCAAATGTGAGTAAATTATGGCAGTGTAGCTCTTTTCATGGGAACTATGTGAAAAACTGCAAAAAGCAAACTCACCTTGGAACAGTTTGACTACCCCTGTAATGATGATGACAATGAGAGCCAGGACTTTAGCGTAGGTGAAGATATCCTGCACTCTGGTGCCCCACTTCACATATGCTGCATTAATAAATGTCAGCAGACCTGCCCCAGAGAAATCATTCAAAAGATTGAAAATGCATGTAGGCCTGGGGTTTCCAGCTGTGGCTGAGGGCTGAGGGCTGGTGTTTAGCACAGGTTGGTGATCTCCCTGCTCAAATACACCTGGTTCAACTCACCTGTTAATTACCAGGTTTAGTGAGTGTGTTTAAGGAGGCAAACTTCCACACTGTGCTGGACACCAGCCCTCCAGAAACATATCTGATATCAACAGTGGCATTACTGAACAGGGAACTCAATGAATGGCTGAAGAAATTGTATAAAGTTAAATACAGGTTCTGCTTGGTAAGTAGGGGGCTGAAATGGGGAGGCTTAGTAATTCACTGGGAAAAACCTTTGGGTGTGTTTACATCTCGAAAAAGCCAAGAGGATCCTTATGTACAGATTGTGAAAGAGGGTCAGAAGGATTAATAATGAGTAACAGATAGAAGAAGAGGCGATAACAACAAGAACAGGTCTTGGAATGGCGAAAATTCGGTTGAACTGTTAGATAAACACGATTAGACACCAGGACAGGCCTGGGGAGAATGGACCTGGAGATCAGGTTGGGGAATAAAGGAGATACAAGTGTGGAAAAACATGAAACTGAAAATATGGACTCCTAAA
>JBBIGC010000039.1:7045998-7071960 GCA_037576955.1 Lepidarchus adonis
CACATGGATGAGCTGAGTCCCAGTTGCTCCAGCTTGGTGGTGAGTGTGGAGGGAATTATGGTGTTAAATGCTGAGCTTTAGTCATAGCATTTTAACATAATTCCCCCTTCTAGTGTCCAGGTGGGTGAGTGATGTGTGGAGGAGATGAGATGGCATCATCGGTTGATCGATTTGGACGGTAAGCAAACTGTATTAAGTCAATTGTGTCCGGTATTGAGGAAATGATGGAGTCCTTGACCAGCCGCTCAAAGCATTTCATCACTACAGAGGTGAGGGCTACAGGGCGATAGTCATTTAGAGAAGCAGGGTGGAGTTTCTATTACAGATAGCATTTGCAGTGCAGTCTTTAACTGCAAACAACTCACATTTTTTTTAGGTTTAGGCATAAACCATTGGCCTTAGAGAACTCATTAATCACACAAAGGGCTAGGGGGATCTGATTTGCATTTTCCAGGAAGAGTGTGGTATCATCAGCTAAGTGGCTAATGATGAATTCCTTGTACAACACTCTTTGAGATATTAGTTGCAAGAATTTGTGTACAAAGTAAAAATAAATATGTTGAAATGGGACATCCTTGGCTAATACCACGTTTTAGTTAAAATCTCGGTGTGGAGCCATTAATAATTTTAATAGTGCTATTGCCATTTGTGTATAAAGTTTTTACAGCGTTTTTAGAAAAATTAAGTGGAGAATAAATTTATGTTCAATTGTATCAAAGGCCTTTTAAAATTCCAGGAAGAGAATGAAGGTAATCCAATCAAGTAAATCCAATACTTGCCTAATGTTGTTAGAGATATGTCTATTTCTCATAAAACCTGCGTTGTGGCGACTTTCTCGCTACACGGCTCTGGGTATCTCTAGATGGCGCCATTGTCACCTGACTGAAAAGGTGCGACGGCGCAGAAACGTGACGTGGAAGTGACGCATTTTGTGTTTATGTGGGAAAGCAATGGAGGAGGTTGGTTCTCCGTCGTTTCGCCGCAGCTATCCCGCGGCCCTCTCAGCTGTCCGTGCCGAGACCATAGAGGGTCTGACGGAGCTGGAAGACTTGGAGCGTGTGTTTTCACAGCTGTGTGACGAAGAGGTGCGTTTTATGTCTTTGGCGATAGCGCCCGCTCTTCAGCTGTGTAGTAGTACTGCTGTAGTGCAGCGCACAGGCAAATACACCCCTTTATATATATTTATTTTCTTTCTAAGTACTTCCACTTTGTTGAGGTGTCCCCCAGGCATGCAATGAACGAGTTTATCCTTGTGTTTAATCCATTTGGCTCTTGCCTCGTTCTGTCAGGCGGAGGTGCAGGCGGAGCTGGAGGACCTTGCGGGCCAGCAGGGCAACATCGAGACCAAGATGCTCGCTCTGCAGAGGCTGGGGTAAGTTTGTTGTATTAGTGTAGGGATCTGATACACTTTGAAAAGGGCTTTATTGCGATGGCTATTTACCTGTGTAAGGGTATCTCCAAAACAGCAGGCCTTAAGGAGTGTTCTGGTTATATAGTAGTTTATTCCTAAGAAAAGTAATACAGGGAAGGATAACTATACCCCTTTTCCACTGCACTGGTGTCGGTTCCAAAGTTGGGAACCACTGTGAACTGGCAACAGGGTAGTGGGTACACAAGGTGATGTATGTAGGGTGTGAAGGCAAACAGGATAAATTTTACTGCTTACTGTTCACAGTGTGTGCCACATAATCTGAATAAAATACAAAATATGAAAAAGGAAGTCTTTTCAGACCTCAGGTTTATACTGTTTTCTCAAAAAATGCTCTAAATTTCCCATGATCATGAACGTTGTCTGCACTCGTGTAGCACATAAAAACGGATCAAAACGTTTACTGTAGCAACAAAACTTAACCTCAACACTTACAACAAGCACCTCCAAGAAAAAGAGCCCAACCATCTACAGGTATTACAACTCATCAAAACAGCTAAAATCTAATGCGTGTTAGTGATGGACAATTTGTTAGATTTGAGAATAAAAAATCTTTAACTGTACAGACAAAACAAGCAATCTTGATAGATGATGATTTCTGTGGCTACTTTACACCAGAAACTGAAGTGATTAATGTAGTTTGATATAAATACAAAAGTATGTCTATTTTTCAGCCCCAACCTGCAGTTGATTGAGGGTGATGCTGCACAGTTATCTGGAATGATCAGCTTTACTTGCAGCCTGGCAGAAAATGTCAGCAGCAAAGTCAGACAGCTGGACCTCACTAAGGTAACCCAAAAGCAACTTTTTGAAACTCACCTCTCAGAAACAGTGCTACACTACATCAAGACTTAAATTTAAATGTATTAGCAAGTTTAAGCTTAAACTTAGATTTGAGCTAAATCAGGGTTTACCTCCTAATCCAGAAGCAAGAAGCTTTAGACTTGGTTTAGAACTGGACCATCGTTTAAAATCTGGTTTTAATAGTACAGTAAACCTTGCTGTATGACTTTAAACTCTGATAAACATTGACATTTTAGAAATTGTATGTTTCTTTCAGAAAAGGCTGTACCAGGCAATCCAGCGGGCAGATGATATTCTTGATCTAAAGTTCTGCACTGATGGTGTCCAGACCGCCTTACGTAATCAGGATTATGAGCAAGCCGCAGCTCATATCCACCGCTACCTCTCTCTTGACCAGTCAGTCATTGAGTTGAGCAGACAGGGAGGAGAAAGTGAGTCCATTTTCTTCATATCTTTCAGTACTAATGCACACCATTATGTGGCTGCTGTGTTAATTTCTACTTGTCACTTTGTAGGCACTGCTGTAGATACCAGTCTTGCTTTGCTGCAGGAAGCAGAGCTCAGTTTGAAAGCTTTAGTTACTAAACGACTAGAGGAGGCAGTTGCTGCAGGTGATCTGCCTCAGGTGGAACGCTTCTTTAAAATTCTTCCTCTACTTGGTCTCCATGAGCAGGGACTTGCACAGTTTGCCAAGTACCTCTGCAGCCAGGTAAGTACATGTTCACATCCTACATTGTTACAATTTATAATGTGCATGGGCTGTGTGAATGAGAGAGCATTTTTTCATAACATTTTTTCCTCGTTTACAATCTTGTTTTGTCTCAGTTGGCGAGTAAGGCAGAGGAGAACTTGTTCCTTGCAGTGGGTTCTGATTTGGGTGAGCGACGTGCACCAGTGATCTTTGCTGACACTCTCACATTGCTGCTGGAGGGTGAGACTGTACATCTCTTTCTTCTGAGATACAATATATTACAAAAACAAAGTCTATACTTGCTTATATGGTAATGGATTCATGGTTTAGGGCCTGTTTTGCTGTATCTTGGCCAGGACAGTCTGCTACCATTAATGGAACAATGAATTCTAAAATGTACCAATGCACATTAAAGGAAAATGTCAGGATATCTGTCTGTAAAAAGAAAAGTGGGACATGCAGCAAGACAATGACCATGTGCAATTAAATACATTGTACAAAAGAATGATTAAAGAAGAATAAAAATAGTGTCTTGGATCAGCCAAGTCAAAGTCCTGGGTCCACTTTAACTTAATGGAAATGTTGTTTAAAGACCTTTAGTGAGCTGTTAATGTGAGGAAACTCAGGAGAACCCAGAGATTAAGCTGTTCTATATGAATGGGCTAAAATGTGTCCAAGCCAATGTGCAGGACTGATGAACAGTTACTTTAAACATTAGATGTTGCACCACATACTGAAAGTTAAGGTTCACATACTTTTCCCAGATGTGTTCTGTTAGATAATTTTGCCAAGTATATTACTTTAGTTACAATTTTTTGATTGGATTCTTTTTCTGAAATTGTCTAATGTTATAGCTCAGAAATACAGAAATGATGATAAGCACCAATTTACATTAATACTAGTTTGATTTTTTTTAGGTATTGCAAGGATTGTGGAGACCCATCAACCCATAGTAGAGACATATTATGGTCCAGGCAGACTCTATGCACTTCTTACACACCTTCAAAAAGAGTGTGACATGCAGGCACAGAAGGTGGTGGACAAGTTCATTCAGCAGAGGGACTATCATAACAAGGTCTGTGTGTTACCTGTGGATAGAAGTTTCTGTTATTTACAGATGATTTTGTTCATTTTCTGCATCCTTGGTCATGTGAGTGAGGCAGCTGTCTCTATAGTTTCAGGTTGTACAGAGCAGTATGATGAGGGGTGTGTCTTCTGAGAAGATTGAGCCAAGGTATAGTCTATAGTCCCTTAATAAAAAGAGGTTCTTCAACTATTGGAATGCTCTAATGGTTCTTTGCCTGGTTGTAATCTATGATTAAGAAACATAATTGGATGTTATTTAAATAAACTAAATTTAAATAACTGGACCCAATTAATCAGGTAGTTAGAAACTAACTTGTAAATGAGTACATGTTGATTAAACTTTTATAGATATATAGGTTGGGTTCTCTCATGTATGTTTCAATTGAATGGGATAGTGTGTACAAACGTTTGACTTGTAATGTAGTGTCTTTATGACTGCATGTTTGTATGGATAAGATCTTTAAACACACATCCCATGTGGAATAGAAGTTGAAGAACCACTTATTGAAATGTTCCTTAGAGCACTAAAAAGAGTTTGTCTCAGACACCATATTTGCAACCTTATTTGTAAGGGTATATTTCAGGGAGAACTCTGATTGTGCTCAGTAAGTGTACTTCAGAACCAGGGTTGGGAACTACTCATTTTTATGGTGATCTTCTCCTAGCATTAGTTTTAGAGTTAATGAGGTTGTTGTGGGTTTGTGTGTGTAGAGAGCTGGACCCAGTGTTATGTGAGGTCACCTTGATGAACTCCAGAGCAGAACTGTACTTCCGATTTTTGAGGCGGAGAATCACAGCTGATTTTGAGGTTGCAGATGCAACGGCAGCTGAGCCAGTCATTCAAGGTAATGAGCAATAATTTTACATTATCCCATGTATGCATCTTTAACTTTATTCATATGAATATTTAACTAAAGGCCCAGTGTACTTTAAAGTGAACTAATTTTGTTGTGCAGAACATCAGCAGTCTTTAGAACAGTTGCTGAAAGATTGTCAGCTCAGTTGCACCATGCAGGAGCTTATTGGCTACTACATTCCCATGGAAGAATACTACATGAGAGAGACTGTGAACAAGGTACCAGGCACTAATGACAACACTTCAGTACAGTGCATTGTTTATTGTAAGCTAGCCACAAATCCCCCAAATCTATGAGCCTAACATGCCAATTTTGCACTCTGTCCAGGCCGTTGCCATGGACACAGCAGAAGCCGGACAGCTGAGCTCTAGCATGGTGGATGATGTGTTCTACATTGTAAAGAAGTGCATCAGCCGAGCACTAACCAGTGGAAGCTCTGACTGTGTGTGTGCCATGATCAACCATGCCACCAGTGTGCTAGAGACAGACTTCAGGTACACCTCATTTATATATACACAGTGCCTGACAAAAGGATTGTCACATAAAGACATAGTAACTTTAAAAGGCAGATAACTTTATTTCTAATCAATCAATCGTTACAATAAATGGATCAATTTAATGCGTTCAGAATAATAACTGGGTGCAAAATGAAAGAGTCAAAAAGTGTCCTGATGTTCACAGCACAAGTTGATAACTGTTTTGCAAGGACAGAAGTCTTGTCATGTCTTTTAATGATTTGACTAATCACAGATTAGAGGTTCACCTGTGACAAATACTTTGACTTTTCTGATGAATCATCCATTGAACTGCATACCAAAAACACCACAAATACTGCAGGAGACAGTTTGGTGGAGTAAAAATCATGGTCTGGGGTAACATCCAGTATGAGTTTGTGCGAGAGATCTGCATGTGTATGGCAACATCAACAGCCTGAAGTATCAAGACCTTGCTGCCCATTACATTCCAAACTACAAGAGAGGGCAAATTCTGCAGCAGGATGGCGCACTCTCATACTTCAGCCTCCACGTTGAAGTTCCTGAAACTGAAGAGGATCAAGGTGCTCCAAGATTGGCCAGCCCAGTCACCAGACATGAACATTATTGAGCATGTCTGGGGTAAGATGAAGGAGAAGGTTTGGAAGATGAAACCAAAAAATCTCAACGAACTCTGGGAGTCCTGCTTTTCTTTTCCATTCCAGATGACTTCATCAGCAAGTTCTTTCAGTCATTGCCAAGACGTTATGTGCATTCTAAAGAAAGTATATGTATAATTTTTTTTGTATATGACAAGACTTTTATCCAGGCAAAATATTACCTTTCTGTCCCAATAAAATTATACAACTCTATGAATGATGCAACATTTTATTTTGGTACAAGGAGCATAATCTAGAGCGCTTTGCCTTTCTTAGAAGCCATTTCTGATTCAAACTGATGAACTATTAGTCAAGTTATTATTTGAAGTTCCCACAACTTGGTTAAATGACCTGACTTTTGTTAGGCACTGTACACTTATAATACACTGAAAAATAAAAACAGTCTCTATGGTTAAGGTATTGAGTATAGGTCAACCAAAATAGTTTTTTCATCATTTGACATTTATTTTAATTGAACTTATAAAACTGTGAAACTTAAGTTCCTGTTTCAACATTAGCGGTGGCTTTTCCATAATGTTATTAGTACTTTGTCAGTACAGGTAACGTGAAAGAGTATTGCATTCGCTTAAAAAAAACTGATTTTTTTGCAAATGCACGTTATCACCAACAAGGTTCATTTTTCTGACCATGTCAGAGGTGTAATTGGGAAAGCACAAAGGCTTTTTCATAATGTAAATAGCTCACAGGAGCCATGTGGTGTTTTATAGCTTCAGTGTGTAGGGCTATAATGTTTTAATTTGGGGAAGCACTACTTTACCTTCCATCTTCAGCTTGCAGTCAATGCTCAGCTGAAATGATCCTCTCCATTCTTCCCCGAGCTTCACGCTCATGTGGCGTGAATGACAACGAGGCTTCAGTGTTAATTGGCTTCTACTCTTGTGACATTATAAATCAGAGACTTTTGTGGGTGGGACACTAAATAAAGCAGTGATTGAAGAACAAACGCCACATGACATATAGCCAATCACAGACTGATGTGTGTGGGACATTAAAGCAGCATGACAAAAAGGCACAAAGAGAAAAGACGGCAGTGGAGCCACATTGTAATTATTTAATATCAATAATGGTCACAATTGAATATTGATAGCGATAATTGGCAAAATAAGCATCAGCCCCTAGTATTTGTCCTGGATGATAATCGGTTGACCCTTCGTATTGGGTCTCATATTGTCATGTAGGGTTGCCCAAATGTTTTACTGTGGTAGATCATTTGTAAGCCATTATAAAGATGTTTCCATATCTGAAACAAGAACTGTGACACTTGAACTACACCATCAAAGATGTTCTGCTACATTTCACTATGTGTGTTTACAGAGAAGTGCTGGTGTGTAAGCTGCGGGCAGGTTACCCAGCCAGCACTCTCCAGGACCTGCAGCGTGGTGTTAGCAGTGCTGTCAGCTTGATGCAGAGCAGTCTGCAACAGGGAAAGATACAAACACTTGGCATTGAGAGTCAGGAGCAAGCCAAAAGCGCCTACTTGGTGACTGACACATTAATTAATCTTGTATTATAGCATGTGCATCCTGTTCCTTCCAAATGCTAATTGTATTTTCTTCCAGGTGACTTTGAATAATGTGGAAGTCTGCAGTGAGAATATCAGCACTTTGAAAAAGAACCTGGAGGTGTGCTTTTCTTTGTAATCTGTTATATGCAATGTCCCTACTGTTAAGTTATATATGCTCATTCATTCATCTCTCTCTCAGAGTGATTGTGCTAAGTTATTCAGTCAAGGGGCAGGCTCAGAACATGCTCAGGCCAAGATAGACAGCTGTCTCTCTGACTTGGTGAACACCTCTAGCAAGTTCAAGGATCTCCTTCAGGTCAGAAAATCTTTGAACATGTAGGTGTAATGTCACACTTTGTCAAAAATGAACTGAAAGTTGTATCTGTGATTGTCTGTAGGAGGGCCTTCAGGAGCTAAATAACACTGCTATCAAACCACAAGTGAAACCCTGGATTAGTAACTTTTTGTCTGTTTCACACAATATTGAAGAGGTAAGAAGTTTCATTCATTTAGCAGGCTGAACTTTATTTTTAAATGTAATTTACTGATACCTTGAGGCAGATCCGATCCAAGAATAAACCAAGCACAAAACTCTAAAAATGTCATGTAGATATGAAAGTATACTGCTGAAATTATATCCAGCTTTTAGATGTAACAATGTTGGCCTAGTGGTTAGGACTTTGCCCCTGGGATCAGAAGCACCACTGAACAACCCTTGAACAAGGTACCGTCTACACTTCACTGCTCCCTGAGCGCAGTTGATGGCTGCCCACTGCTCCACGTGATTGGTTAAATGCAGAGATCACATTTCATTGTGGTACACTGTGTGCTGTGTTTACAATGAAAAAGTCACTTTCACGTTTTCACAATGTAAGGCATAATCAATAAAGAAATTGGTTACAAATAGATGATGAACAACACAAAGTTAACTCTACAGGGACTGTCAAAAATCACAATCCACTAAGTTTAGGATTTTTCCTTCCAGTCGTCCTTGTTTCTTTGACCTCTGCAGCTCCTCTGAAACTATCTGCATACCTTTTTTCTTAGGAGGAATTCAGTGAATATGAGGCCAATGACCCATGGGTTCAGCAGCTCATTGTGCAGCTGGAACAGATTATGGCTGAGTTTAAGGTAAGAATAAACCCCCATTTTAGTGTGTAAGTACATTTATTTCAATCTCAAAGTGTGTATCTCTCCTCAGACAGGCTTGTCTCCATTGATCTATGATACACTGACTAGCCTCATGACCAGCCTTATTGCCATGGAGTTAGAAAAGACTGTTTTTAAATGTACCTTTAGCAGGGTGAGTTTCTTTCTCTTCTGGCCAAACCATACACACGTCAAGTAATATGGTAACCTAGCACCTTAACTGCATGATCTCTCTCTTTATTACAGCTGGGTGGGCTGCAGTTTGATAAGGAATTGCGCTCACTGGTGGCCTATCTTTCATCTGTCACCTCCTGGACCATCAGGGATAAATTTGCACGGCTTACTCAGACGGCAACAATTCTCAACCTGGAAAGGGTGTGCATTTTTTCACTTCTGAACATCATAATCTGTCAGATCTCAAACTTTAAACTTCTGTACTAAAATTTCAGTCTTCCCCCCCCCATGCTTTCTTTAGGTATCGGAAATACTGGATTACTGGGGGTCGAACTCTGGGCCTCTGACCTGGCGTCTGACTCCTGCTGAGGTTCGTCAGGTCCTGGCGCTCAGAGTAGACTTCCGTAGTGAGGACATCAAACGATTACGTCTTTAATACATGGCAGAGGGGGGATTACTAAGAAATGTGTGTTATTTCCGATTACAGTACAATGAGGGAAAAGGTTTAGTGAATAATGGCTGTGTTTATTCCTTTAAATTGATTAAAGTAATTGCAGTTTGTTCTTTTGAATTTGAAATATCTTGACCTTTCTTTAATGTATATACAGCAGAACGCACTTCCTAGCAGTGGACTAAATTAAAGCATTTCATGGCTTTTTCCTCACACCCCCCACACAGTATTGAGACAGAAGTGATCTAAATCCAAGGGAAATATTACAATTGTACTTTGTATTTTTGAGACTATGCCAATGTTACAGCAAAAATAAACTTTCAACAATCTTTTCTTTCTTTACTTCACCTCAGATATTCTTTACAAACACATGAGGATCAGTCAGTCAGTAACAAATACTCTGATCAGTGCCACTCGGATATTAAATGCGAGAACCTTATGTACTACCTTATGTACCCTTATGTACCTAACCCTAACACTTAAAAGTCTTCACACAAAAAAGTGAGTGAAGACTGCATTTTTTATTTCATAAAGTTGAAGTTGGAGTCGAGTTGTGCTGCTTTATGAGGAAGAAATGCTACCAAATACTAATCATTACCAAAACTCCTAACTTTGATCCTAATCCAAACCATTGCCCAGCCATGGAGTACAGCAAAGTAGCAGTTCTCCATAGTAGCTCACCTCGCTGTGAAGTCCCACCTGGCATTGGGTGAACGTTGGGCTGAAACGGAGTAAAACTCCCTCAATTACAAATAAATGAAAACAGAAGTAAAATTGATTAAAAAAATGAAAAACAGTCTAGTAAACGTCTCAGTCCGAGTCACTCACGAGTGTATGACAGTTGTACACACACACACGGGACCTAATTTGTTTACTTCATGATGCTAATACACGACGCTAACTGCTAATGGTAGAAACAGCGTGAAGACGAGAGAACTTGTTCGAGCAAATGAGCTACAATGAAGTCAACTGTCGCCTTGCACCAATAGTTTCCAGGAGCTCTGAAAACACGTTTTATCCTGTCATTACTACAGTTCAGTCGTTTGTCAGACTTTCTTTCTCACCGAGGCGGCGGCGGGCTGCACGCGGTCCCTCTCGCGCAGCTCCTCCTGCAGGCGCGCTTCGGTGACGCGCAGCTGACGGATGGTGTTTTTCATCTCCTTCATCTTTACTTCCATGAGCGCAATTATGTCGCGCTGCTCGTTCAGTTTCCTCAGCAGCTCTGCGGAGGTCGTCCCGTTTGTCAGTGAGTACGAGTGGTCTTCGCCGCAAAGCGCGCCACACTGAGCGGCGGCCTGACCGCTCGGACTCGCCGCAGTAAAATCCTCCGGGTTCGAGACCACCGCAGGGCACGAGTCGTCCTCCGCCACGGCCGCGTCCACGTCCACGGGCGTAATGTACTGGCCGTTCTGGCCGATCTGCACCACACCCTCTCCTTCGATCGCTGCCGTCTCGCTGCCGAGCGACACAACGCTGGTGATGATGGGCACCGTCGTGGGCACCTTTCTGTTTCTGCCCCGCCGACTCCTTCGTTCGTTCACTCCGCGGAGAGGGAACAGGGTTGGCACCCGTATCGTGTAGGTTTTTTTGCCGCCGGGGAAGTGGACGCTGCAAACACGATGCCCAGTGGTCGGTTGGAAAGTGCTGAAGCAGCCACTTACCCCGGCCCGCGAGATGTTCTTCAGCCAGATCTCCCGCTGAGTGGGATCCTTTGGGAAGGTGTAGAAGCGCAACTCGCGGTCCCGGTGGGAGTTGTTGTAGCATCCAGGCACGCAGCACGTGAACCCAGGCATGGCGACGCGGCGATCTCTCCACTAGTTTAACTCTCCTTCAAAAGTTTCCCGTATTTTTGTTTTGTTTGCCTCCTTCGTCTGCTGTTATCAAGTGCAGCGGCCTACAAGCGGAACTACACGTCCCACAATGCTTACGACATCCTGTTTTGGTTTCCAAAGGCAGCTGGTGCACACAAGTTTGCGCAAAACTGCGCAGATGTGCAACGTGTACGGTTTTAATGAGGCGTTATTTGCTTTTCGCCAACCTTAATCGGTGTAATAGATATGATCATTGAAGCAAATACGCACTGCTACTATGTTTGTACTTAAAAACCTTATACTAGTGTCGTACTAGCAAGATTTTCTGTTTAAAATTTAAAATAAATCGGGAAAAACGGATTCTGTCTTTAAGTGAACCATTCCAGTCCACGAAGAAGCTTTACTATAGGTTAAACGATATAGTTATATAATAAAGTTGAGGAGACAAACACGTATATCGTACCTTTGAGTAACTATGGAACAGTATCAAATTCGCAGAGTAACGTCCATCCCCGGAAACGCATTTTGAGAAACTACATATCCCATGATGCCTTCGTGAACGTGTCTCATGGCGGGAGCGTACGTCATCATTACTTTATTTGAATTCTTTGTTGACTCTCGAGGCTGTGTGGTGGATTTGTTCAAGCTGTAGGCCATAACATTCGGTTTTCCGGTTGCCGTTGTTGAGGAGTTGTACGGACACTATTTTAGGAATATTTTATACACTGCATTGTAGTTGTGACTAATGGATTCGGTGGAAGAAGACGTTTCCGCTCGGGTGTTGCTGAAGAATGTTTTGCACACGGAGACGGCCCGCTCTCCAGTAACTAGAAGGTGATTTTCATTTTGGGAGTGAAGCGTTTTTCTGCCTTTCTCTGAAAACGGACACATTTGGAAATTAATAATGTACTACCAATAATAATACGGCTATTAAGTGACAGTATAATTCCGTTGTTAAGTCAACTGTCCCTGGTTCAACCTACTTAATGTCAGTGTAGTTTATGCTGTTATTTCTTTAGCTTTATTTTAAAAACTATATTTTTTAGCTTTGCTAGCGTTTTGGTTGCTTTTAATGTTTTATGTCAGTTGTTAAACGTGCAAAACCGGATATGATATATGGCCGCGATATAAAATTATGATACTACTGCTACTACTGACTGATCCAATCACTTGAAATGGACCTAAAGGACTAGTAACACTGCACAACATTTTTTAAAAGGTCTTGCTTCCTGAAAAGGTTTTGCTGATTGTGACCGGTGTTACACCGTTTTTGTGAGCATCGAATGTTGTGACCTTAGGGGGCGCTATTTCACATTTTCAGGCAAAATGAACGTAAAGTCCCAACGTGCGCGCGCTTGCTTTGAAAAGTATGGCAGAAATGATCACTCCGCCAGCACCAGCCTGCTTAATTTATCTACAAAATCTTTACTGATTATGAAATATTGTTCATAAAATATCACCTGGAAAATATCTTATCACCATATCACAAGATTTTCACCAGTTATGAGAGGGTCACATAATGTGATAGCGGCCATACAAACGTGCGGTGTTACGTCACTTCAAGAGTGATACGTAAACTGCGGAGAAAGCGCGTGCACGTTGGGACTTTACGTTCATTCAGCATGAAAATACTAAACAGCGCCCCTAAGGTCACAATATTCGATGGTCACAGAAAACGGTGTACCTACTGGGTATGCACAAATATACAATAGTTTTGTTTTTACTGCATCATGTATGAACTAGAAATTGACATTTACATGTTTACTGACAATAACACATTTAGTAACGTAAAAGTATCTTTGCCGGATCGACAAGCGATTCATATGCCATATTTTTATTTTTATTGAGTGGTCAGTTCTGTCGAGGATAGTGTGACTCTTTGACACGGCTGTCCCATTTGCAGATGAAACAGTACTTTATATAGCTGAACTGCAGTCCTAGGTACAAAGCAACAATATTAAGATCTCCACAGATATTCCAGTTGTACCTGGTACACTGGACGTACTTCAGTAACAAATTCATATTCTCATTCATTTCTTTCATGTGTGCTGCACAGCCAACAGCTTCTGAAGGATAAATGTTGCCATTGTATAGCAGAACAGCTTTCAGGCTTAACATTGACAAATCAATGAAGAGATGTCACTCTTCTTGGTTGTGTTCACAACCCAAGGTCGAGAACAATCCTTCAATGTCACAACCGAAAGAGACTATCCGCTTGTCCAAAAAAAATTGGCTGTATCATGATGTCGGTCTTAAAACCCAGGCATATTTTGTACCTGGTGACAGTTTCTTTATCTGGTTTATCTAAGGTCCAATCCTTAGGTGGTTTTGGAATTGGACGACTGTCGTCATGTGACACGGATCTCATTGCTGAAGTCAGATTAGGATATTCAATCGACTCTTTGTTTTTGGCAGAGAAACCAGGCACATTAGTGAAACAGAAGTAACTGTGCCAGGCTCTCAGACTGGCAGCACATGTCGCACAGCAAATTGTGAGGTGCCCATTGCTTGTCTTGATCACCCATTTTGATGCAGAAATACAGATGATAAGCTTTCTTCACGAGCAGTCATCGAACGTCTCTGAGGTGCACACGTATATTCGCCACAGATACAGCAGAATGTATTGCAGCTGTTATGACCTTGATGAGTCATATTGCCCGATACCAAATTATTTGTTGTGCAATGCAATTAGCTAAAAATCTACAAATATCCTGTCATTACAGTGAGTTTTATCGAACATTTTACGTTCGGATTAATTGTGCTAAACAATTTCAAATTCAGCTGGTTTTGTGATGTAATTGATCTCAGTAGTGATCCTAAATATAAAGTTCTATATGAAATTATATAAAGCCAGTATTAAATAAGTCATAGTTAATCAGTTACAATTAGTCAATCAGTATGATACTTTTTTCATATTTGCCTTTGCAGTCATGATTCGAATAAATACATGTAATAGGGTTACAGTGCCAACTCTTTTTTTTCTACAGCGTATCTGGTAATCTGGGATTTTCCAATCTGCGGAGGAGCTCAAGAGTGAAGAACACCCCTGGGGTCCAGAGTCCACAAGTTGCTCTCCGTAATAAACTCAAACACAAGCTTCATGAGGTAAAATTTTACTGGGATGTGTGTTTATACTTGGTTTTTGAATGTACACATTAAATCTCAGTTTTCCCATTCAGAGTGCTACTCGGTCACCAGTCCCTCCTACCAAAAGGCCAAAATCACAGGGCACAGCTCTGAAGACACCAGTAGTGATTCAATCGTCGCTGTATGATGACGACATCACTCCTCGTGGTCTGCTCAGAGGCATCATCCAGACAGGTTAGTATATTTGGGTGGAGTGGTCTGATGCCCATTAAGCTAGGGCTATTTCGCCTGAAGTTGTGAGTTTTATTGGGTGTACATTTCAGAGGCTGAGGCATCTCTGCTGCTGTCTGGTCAGCCTGAGGTGCCCAAGACAAACCAGCAACCTGTGGAGACTAGTCTTCATAGCAACAGACAGAGGTGGGCATATGTCCAGCTAAAAATCTTACTCTTAAGACTTAATGTTTCTTCTTGAGACTTGCAATAATTGCATTAAGTATGATTCATACATGTTCAGTAACCTCATCTTTCTGGACCGTTGTGTATCTGTTCTCAGTGAGGGACCATCTGGCCTTGAGTTGCCTGACTTAATTACAGAGCCACTGAGTAACGTGTGCAGAGGGATGAGTCGTAGGAGGCCAGCTCCCACCTTCAATGTGTCCACTTTTGAGAGACAACTGAACCAACAATCAGGTACTTAAAGGGTTCATATAGTTACGCTAATTAGTAAATTCACTAATTGCAACAGCCATGCCATCCAAAATATCTCCAGCCATGCCATTTAGATGTATGGTTGCACAAGCACACAAATATAACAATCCTTGTCAAACATGTCTTCTCATTTTCATTGTCCCAAGGTGAAGATGAGCACAGTGTCACCCAGGTGAATACAGATGTTTCCGAAGAACAGAATCTTTCTGCTGGATCTAAAAGGTAAAAGGCTGCTCACACGCTACTCAGGTAGTTTGGGGGATTTCTGAGCTATGGATGTTGGATGGATTCCAATAATTTAATGATTGTAATTTTTTGGTGTAAGGGGTTTGTTCTGTTTTGTTTTTGTTGTAGTGTCCTGAGCCTTACCTTGAAGACTCCATTTGTGAATATTCAGTCTGTGAGAGGTTTACGGCGAAAAGCAGCTGGACGACGGCAGCCTTCTGTGGCTGCCTTTGATGAGGCTGTTCAGAAACACTTACAGAGATATGGCAATACAGGTACAAACGTGACAAGTGTCTGTTATCTGTTATGTAATTATCATAGTTTTCACAACTCTTCTCTTTTCTTAGATTCTACAGTAGTACAGGATGAAAAAACTCTTGGGGATTCTGACCTGCACAGGTTCACCCTTGGTTTGAGCAATGTCACAGTGCCTGACTTTACCACAGACATTGTTTTAAACAACACAGAACCGTATCTGCAGTCTACTGTCTCTTCATCTGAGCAGAATAAGGACAATCTAGGGACTCCAGAGAGGGGCATACATGAATGTAAAATATCCTCTGAGACTGACAGAAAAAGACGTGACGAAGTCTGTCCAGGAGAGTATAACGTGGAAGATCCTAGTGGAGAGAAAGACCTGGATAACCCTGCTGTCGAGAAAGAAGTGACTGAATCTCAAAGCAAACAAAATGAGCTTTGTCATAAAAGTTGTGAAAATGAGCCAGAGACTTTCCAAAGGATTGAAGACCCAGAAACAGATTTTCAGTTAGAGGAGGAGGAGGAGGACATGATCCATTCATTGCAACAAAAAGAGCCATTGCTTTTGGGTCCTGATGAGTTGCCATTTGCACCAACTCAAGCAATGACGGAGCCTGTCCTTCAGGACAAGGAGGAGCATGAGTCTGAGATGCAGGAAGCAGAGGTGGAAAAAATGGAGTGGAACGAAAGTGGCAAAGAGGATCTTTCAAAGGTGGAACTTCCATCACAATTATCAAAACATATCACTAGGAGAGCTTACCGCTCAGAAGGTGGCACAGTTGTGCCTGGGATAACGGCGACTCAGAGAGCCACAAAGAGTTTGGGAGCAGGAATGTATTCTACAGAGAAAAGTGAGTATGTTATTATTATAATTATTATTATATCATTGATCTATTTGAATCAGTATGAAGCTAAATGTATTCTATATTTGTATTTAGAACTGCCAAGTTTCAATAAAAGCAGTGGTTATGAGGAGTTACCTGACTTGGAAGAGGAGCCATATGTCAGCCCTGCCTCACCATTCATTTCCCACACTCTAAAGCCATCTTCATCTGTAACACATCAGACCAGTTTGGCAGAAGATGAAGATAATGAAAGGGAGGCTACTATTGAAGGAGACATTAGCAAGTCTGAAGATGGGAATATCGTGCCTCAGAGCCCCACACCAGGCTCTCCTAATGCAGAGGAGCATGAACAGGATGATGATGATGATGATGATGAGGAAGATGCACATAGTGAAGGTATGTCCACACACGAGGTGACTAATACTACAGTAGATATTTAGGTCCGTAATTTACATCTATGTATTTGTTCTTCTAGAGTTGTCTCTTCGAACTCCTGCTTTCATTAGACAAAGGAAGGAAGTTCCAACTCCCAGTGCACTGCACACGCCCACAATCCTTAAAGTTTTGAATGCTGGGTAATTTTGTACCTTTCACTGCCATTGTACATGCATTTGGATTTTCTTAATTCGTAAGCATCACTGACGGGTATTTATTTTCAGCCCCACCCATAAGGTCATGAAGCCTATTCGCAAACAGAAGAAACGGGATGCCTCTGATGTTCTTCCAAAGAGTTATGTTATGAGTGTGTTTAAACACTTTGCTAAAACCAAGGTGGCCAGTGATGTCTTCCCAGTCATCAATGAAATGTAAGCTGGCATTTCATATATTTTCCTGTTGGTCATATATTGTGCATTTAATAACTGTGTGTGTGTGTGTGTGTGTGTGTGTGTGTGTGTGTGTGTGTGTGTGTGTGTGTGTCTCATAGCCTGCAGACATACTTTGCTCGTTTAGCAGATGATTTAGAGGCATATTGTGCTCATGCAAAAAGGAAAACCATAGAAGTTGAAGATGTTGAACTTCTCATGAGAAGGTATATTGTAACCCTACAAGACTTTTCTTTTCATTACAGTTTTAAATCTGCATAATAAAAAACAATTCTGTATTTTTCTAGACAAGGCTTTGTGACGGACAGCACGCCGGTCAATGTATTGATTGAGAAGTTCCTCCCTCTTGAGTATAGGAAGCTTTTGATACCTGTGGCAACCAGTGGAAATAAAGTCATTCCTAACCGAAGATGATGATTTTCCCATACCATTCTTGCATGTGTTTTCTTTGTATAGTTTCTTTGTATAAATGTCTTACCTACTTTTCCCACATGCATGTTTGATTTGCCCAAGGTTAGAGGTGCTTTCAGCATAGTGGTTTATCTTTGTGTTGTTTGAGAATTAAAAATAAATATTGGTCAGTATATGTTTGTAAAAACTAAAAGTTGGAAATTAAAATGGTCTGTTATTTTCCTACTGTATGTTTATGTATTGTAGTATTTTTGTACATTTAATATGAACACCATGAACAAAATACATTATCTAGCTTTGTTCAGTGTTAAATGGAACTTTAAATAAAGAATCAAATATGTGTTGTATTTTCATTTCATTTGCTTGCCAGGGGCATCTTGTAGTTTTACCATTACAGATTCTATCCCATCTTTTTGCAATTTGTGTTGGAATTCATTTTGTTTCTCTGTTCAGTAGCACTGTTTAGCAGGCATTATTTTGGTGCTAGTTAATAATCAACAATGTCATGATTGTGCTATTTTAGTATGCATGTATTCTTCACAAATGAGTCACTGCAATGTAAAAGGAAGGAAAAAAACCTCACTACTGAGCTAAGAATAGTTCACCAAGGGGAAAAAATGTGTCCTGTGAATCAGCTCTTTTGAAATGTTATGTAGGCAGTACTGAGGTTTAGTAATCCCACCTAAAAGTCTAATCTACATATACTAACGTCATTAACACAGTGGTAATGAAAATTACTTAACAGATGAGAGTTTATCCAGAACTACAAATTACATCAATGTGCAGGAAAAGGCTAGGTAAGGATGAAATAGAAATGTAACATGCATAAATAAGTATTGGGAACGCTGCATACTGGGGAAGCTTGTTCATTAAATATAAATATATTTAAATCTTAAAGTCTCTTGACTTCAGCTTTTAATGATATTTTATTGATGTTCTACATATATTCCTAATCTTCACATGTGTAATTTTTAATCAATAATTTATGTATTAAATAACTTGTAATTAATAATGTTTAGTAACTAATTTTCACAGGCAAATTATCAAGCTATGGGAAATATACGTTCATGTATAATCCATTGTAGCGTTTAAATTCCTGTTATTTATTCTCGGTGGGCGTGGCAAAGGTAGTTCCCAGAGGCTGACCATACGCATGCGCAAAGGGTCGCCGATTGTGTCTACGCGAGTGTCGGCTGTGAGGTAAGGGCTGGATCTGAGGCGCTGATCGCCTCGCCAGTCCCACGGCTCAGTCTCTTTGTGTGTTATACTGCGGTTCGAGGAAAGGCGAACTTTTAGAATGAGGAAGAAAGGTACGTGGAGGGTGGAAATGGGGCGGCGGTAACGGGTCAGGCCTGTTTTTCCTCGTGCCGAATGCGGGATGGCGAGTTCACAGGGCGACCTCCTGTCCTGATCCTAAGGGAGGTGGTGGCCTGGTTCGCCTGCGTTTGTGAGCCGGAGGAAGAAAGGTGTTAGGTTCTCTTGACTGACTCGGCTTGTCTTTCGGTGAGTAATCACAAACACCCGAACGGTTGGCTGTTAGCTTTAGTGACAGCGTCCAGTCGAGCTGAGGCTAGTAGTGATCACTCATCTTACTCTTCACCATTTTCCTCAACCTGCTGCTGACATGTTGTAGACTGAACAACTGCAGCGAAATCACAATATTAACATTTTCAAACTTGGAGATCTGCACTTTAAATTATATCATATACCATTCGATGTTGACATTTTCATTGAGGAAGTTTAATAATGAAATACAATAACAGGTCAGAGCCTGGGAGTCTGGCACTTTGCATTTGAGGCTCAACCCTAAAGTCTGAAGGAATGTGTTTTTTTTGTCAGAAGATGATGCAAAATGCAAAGAAAGTAATTGTATTTTGAAATTAAATTGTGTTTAATTATTAAATTAAATATTTTCCCCCAAATATTTTTATCAGTATTTTGATAGCAATGTAAATGCTTTCTTTCCCCTTTTCTCAGGTAATTTTCTGTTTTTTTAGTTTTCTCATTACACCAGTGTCAACACTTGACACTGCTTATGCATAGAAGAAACATAGCATTACTGGGGAGGGTCAAATGTGGTATTAAGAACCAAGCCCAGTTGCTAATATTGTCTTTGACATTTGTTATTTTGTGTGAATGGGACTGACTGTTGATGTCATGATGGGTTAGGGGTGGAATGTCTGTCAAAGGCAGGTATACTGGCTCCTAAATGTAGATGGATGCAAGTTCACCAACATTGCCAGATGGCTAGCTAGCAGAGCCTGTGCAAACAAGCAAGGCTGATGTGTTTTGCTGTCTGCTGTACTGTAAGAAAACTCCTCTGCAGAATGTGCTAACGTTCTTCACTAATCTGAAGAGGCTGGTATAATTTTAGCTTGCTGTTCTGTTCTGCCTAGACCTGCCTGTTTCCAAGCCCTAACATACTTCATAGTGATTATGTAATTTATTTATCTCTGAAATGTTCTGTACGTTCAAACCAATGAGCCATAACATTAACATCACTGAGAGGAAACGTGAATAGCATTGACTATCTAGCTATTACAATGACACCACAGGAGGATGGAATATATTAGGCAGCATGTGAACAGCCAGTTCTTGAATTTGATGTGTTAGAAGCTGGAAATATGGGTGAGTATAAGGATCTGGACCACTTTGACTTATTGTGTTTGCTAGATGACTGAACCAGAGCACCTCCAAAACAGCTGGTATTGGAGTGTTCTATGTAGTTAAATGATCCAAAGAAGAACAACTGGTGACAAAACAATAGGATAATGGACACCAAGGCTCCTTGATGGTGAGTGTGGGCATTGTAAGCTAGTTTCCCAAAAAGAAGCTTCCGTTTCAAAAAGACTGTAAATGCTGACAGGAAAGTGCCCAAACAAACAGTGTTCACCAGCATGAGGGGGACCTACTCAATATTAAACAAGTGGTCTTAATGTTGTGGCTGATAAAATAATATTGGTGTAACATAAATACATTTAGCTGCAAATGTATTCATTAGATATTTTTCATGGATTAACACTGTGTAACCTTAATATATCCTCTTTCTCTAGGTTTGCCCCATCAACTGCTTGGAGCTTGGGTTTCAGACAAGATGTACATACTGGCTATGAGAGAGTGAGACGAGTAGACTTGTAGTTGTTTTTATTGACTTTGTGAGAACAGAATGTTGCCAGGTGTGGGTGTGTTTGGGACGGGACGGACGGTACGTGCCCTGGTGCCGTTGCTCCAAAAGGAAGGATTTCCTGTTCAAGCTGTTTGGGGTCGGACACAGGAAGAAGCAGAATGCTTGGCTAATGAGCTGCACATCCCTTTCTCAACCAGCCAGTCGGACGATGTCCTGCTGCATTCAGAGGTCCACCTTGTTTGTATACTTACACCGCCACCGCATACGCGCCAGATTGCAGTGAAAGCTTTAGGTGAGACTTTACATGCACCTCTCTCTCTGTCTTTATCTTGGTCATCTGTGAAATGAGCGGATTAGGTTGGGTTCCTTCCTGGACCCCCGCCCATGTGCCTACTTCACCCGAGCTGTAGCTCCATGAACTGCTCCTCCATTGTAGACAGAATGTTTCTGTGACACTCTTTGAGCTCAAGGGGATGAAATAATAATAATTATATAGAAAGCATATACTTCATAGAAGCTGAGTCATTCTGTCCACATTAAATACGTAGGGAACCTGCTACCTGTGCTTTACTAAATGGGACACTCTGCCTTATTGTTTTAAAGGTTGTTAGTCATTTTTTATTGTTTGCCTAGCAACTAAGCTACTGGTTAGTAAGTTCAGGGGAGTAACTTGAATTTTGATGTAAGTCGGAAGTCATGCAGGTAATGATGCTGCAGAGGATTTTTTGAACAGCACTGTGCTTTACTAACATCTGGCAACATGCATGAACCGTCTCATATTACAGTAAAGCATTTAGGAAACGTTGCTCCAGATATAAATGCTCTTTTTAATGGCTTCAACATACACCACAGCAGTAATATCCATTGGAGGCTTGTGGCTAGACCACACCGACGTGCCCCATTTCACCCAACAATCCACAGGATCTCTTATTCAACACTAAAGGTGAATAAAACATAAACATATCAGCAAAAACAGCACATTTCTCTCGTCCCTACACGCACACACTGC
The DNA here is from genome assembly GCA_037576955.1 of Lepidarchus adonis. Taxonomy (NCBI): domain Eukaryota; kingdom Metazoa; phylum Chordata; class Actinopteri; order Characiformes; family Lepidarchidae; genus Lepidarchus; species Lepidarchus adonis. The sequence goes on from JBBIGC010000039.1 coordinate 7,067,602, forward strand.
AGTAATAACTCCCTACCACCAATGGCACTCGTGTATTACTGTAAAGCATTTTGTAGGCGTTCAGCTGCATTCAACTACCGTATATGACATTAAATATGCTCTTAAAAAAATGAAAGCCAGTGACGTAACCACAAGTTTTCGTTAGTCGAGTTAGTCAAGTAAGTCAAGGAACCCCAGTACAACCAGATTAGCATTAAGGTAACACCAGATATGCACATATGCAAACGCAAATGATGGTGCCTTTTAAAAGGATTGCAAATTCACAGTCCTTCTGTTCAAATTCACAATGTTGTTGTTATTCCAACAGCCACAACCACTATATATGTTCTACATATATGAGAGTAGAATAGTGTGTACAGCTTCTATTGTAAATATTTTTGAAAAGGCAATGTGTCATATATATTTATATGAGTGGATCGGTTTACTGTGAGCGTTCACCAGGTGGAGGCTGGATGCTGGTGGTACAATATGGCTTGGACTAGGAATGGGACAAAATATTGATTTGACAAGATGTCATCCTTGCTACTTCATGTCTCCTCTGGGTGGCACTGCTCAAATGACTGCAGGAAACTTGGGTGAAAGTTAAAAAGGAAGTTACAAACAGACAGAGAAAGTTAGGCTGAGAGACACCCCAGTCACATTTAAATATAAAGTATGGGTTCACTTTGGCTTTTATAATCTTGGCGTAGACCGTAGATCATTTTGTGCCAGGCCGCATCACTTTCCTAGGCTTGTTTCATAGCAATACCAAAGTAGAAATGCACATCCCAACAAATATGTAGCATTTGCCGAACTGTCCTCACCAATCATTTTGATCAAACAAATATGTAATGCTCCATGAATGTCTAACATCTGGGTAAACAGAGGGTTAAGCAGTTTTCATACTAATGTATGAAATATGTTCTGGTATAGTTAGTATAGTTAATGTCTTGTGTTATTTATGTAAATTAACACTTCACCGCCCCCCATGTGATGCATCGCCATATCATTTTGAATCACTGTATTGGGATATTATTGTTGTAGTGGGGCATGTATTGCGTTTTGTATTGTATCGTGAGAGACCCTGTGATTCCTACCTCTAGCTTGGACCATAGCGGCCCACGTAACTCAGAATGTAGCTTGCACATTGCACATTGCGTAAGGAGTTGCATGGTGACACATTTTAGAACGGAACAGCATGTAACTGTGGTTCAGAAACAATTACCATAATGATTCAAAGACGGCATTAAGACCACAATTAGATACTCAGCTTTCCAGCGGTAACATGAACTATCTGGCTTCCTGCTGCATTCATCAGCTGACAAAAAGCTCCTCTCCAAAGCCATTAAGATCATAATGTACTTATTTGCCTATCTACAGTATTTTGCAAGATTTACAACTAGTGTTTAATCTGGAAAGATCTTGCTTTACAAATCTTAGAAATGCAGTAGAAGGCAAACAAGTACCTATAGAACAGATGCAGTGATTTATTTTTTCTTTTGGCCGAAGTGAGTTTAATAATAAAGACTGTTCTCTGAAAAGATGTTTTCCTTAGTATTAGTGAAGAAGCTCAACGTCAGTCAATAGAAGTAGATGGATTTCTTATTCTGTTCTTTGTTTTTCTCTTCTGTAGGAATAGGAAAGAATGTAATCAGTGAGCAGGCGGCCACATTAACAGACGCGTGCAAGATGGTGACAGCAGCCCGGTATTACCCACAGTTGATGAGCATCATGAGCAATGCATTGCGCTTCCTTCCTGCTTTTGTCCTAATGAAGCGTCATCTTGGGGATGGTTATTGTGGCACATTGCAGGTATGTACAGATTTTTAGCACTGTTATGAGTTCATTGGTTATCGAATCTAATATGTAGCCATATTCCCTTATGATACTTTCTGGATGGGAGCAGTAACAGATCAGTGTAGTTGAAGTTGCGCGTAACAAACATTCTCTGCTCTTTGCTTTGACAGGTCTGTGAAGCACGTGTGTATGGAGGCTCTTTGCTTAGTCAGTCATATGGCTGGGCATGGGAGGAGCTGATGGGGGGAGGTGGCCTGCACACAGTTGGTTCCTGCATCATAGACCTCCTGAGCTACCTCACAGGGGGGCGGGCCGTCCGCGTACACGGAATGCTACGGACCTTTGTGCGTCAGGGTGGCACGGGAGGCGGGATACGCTCTGTGACTGCTGATGACTACGCTTGCTTTCAGCTACTGATGGGTGGGGGGGTGGTCTGTAGTGTTACACTGAACTTTAATCTCCCAGGTGCCGACCTACATGAGGTTATGCTCGTAGGTTCGTCTGGGAGACTAGTTGCCAGGGGGACTGAGCTGTACGGCCAGCGAAATGGCACACATGGGGAGGAAATTCTCTCAAGTGATGCTGGATCAGGTGCTGGACCATCTGTCACAGGACTGAATGCTATGGTGACGCAGCTTCGTCTGTCTTTCCAAGCACAGGAAGACAGGCGCTCGTGGGCGCGACACCCAGTTTCCATGGCAGCTACTTTTGAGGACGGGCTGTATGTTCAGACAGTTGTCGACGCCATCAAACGGTCAAATCGCACTGGAGAATGGGAAGCCGTGGAAGTCCGGACCCAGGATATAGATCCAAACCATAACCACAGAACCCCTCCCAACTAGCACCACATTGCAACAACAAATAGATCCAACATATTTAACATTATAGATTCTATTAACACTCTGCTAACATGCTTGCATAACTTGGCGAGTGGCAACTTGTCTTTTGAAACAATGCATTCAAAACCACAGACTGATGAATAATATGAAGCCTGGATATGTTTGGGTTAAAACCAGTTTATTGTCTGGGACTAAAACACTGGAGTTATATTACTGAAAGTAAGGGCTTTTACTGTACGCTCACTCATTTTACTGTGAAAATATTTTTTTGCATTCTATTATTAGCCTATTTTAAAAAGTTAAATTCCAGAAAAGTTCAGCCAGAATGTTTTAATACTGATACACTGAGTTTTAATTTGATTACTTTGTTTGTGAGTATGAAGCCAATTAATTGAAATGATTTTTTTCTAATAGTATAGTAAGATAAATCTGACCTGTGGATGTTTGACTTTAGTGTACCTCTTGCTGTGAGTAAGTCTACTGCTGGTGCTTATTTTTAATTTCTAAATTTCTAATAAGCTGCACAGGGTTTGTATTTGTTTTATTTCAGGGTTTGTACCATTGTCTGGACTTAGGTTTGTGTATTTAAAAAAATAGAGAGAGAGAGAAGCTTACTTAACTGTTTGCTTTCTGGTTTTCTAAATTAATAAAATATTTTAAATGTTTTTGTGAGTGAACACCTAAATTAAACTATGCTATAAACAATGAGAATACTGTTTGCATACATAAAGGATGCAGGCATGTTGGACTGTGCATTTTTTGGTATAATGCATCTCTTAAATAGCAAATTTTTGTAACTTCCAGGAATGAGGGTAACCAATACGTTTTGTTCCAGCAAAATATCAAAAATCTGTTTTAATCCATGCTTTAATAACTGACATTATAAACTGGACATATTGTCTGGACACATTTTATGGCTACATCCCAATAAGTTATCACTTCTTGTGCTGGCATTTTTGGTTTACACCAACATTACAATTCTGTTCTGTGTTCTGTTTCGGAATGCCAGGCATGCTGCTTTCAGTCAGCTACCATGTTAGTGTAGTGTGAGAATAACCAACCTAGTGTCACCAACCTAAGAGCTATTACAGGCATACGAGCAGACTTTTTTGGGGTCATGTCCTACAAAAGTTTGTGATCCATACAGTATCTCACAAAAGTGAGTACACTTTGATACAATGTAACATAGTCAGTGCACAGCTTGTATAACAGTGTAAATATCCTGTTCCCTCAAAATAATTTAACACCCAGCCATTAATTAATTTCAGCCATTAAGGCTTTCTTGTGCATCATCTTAAGAAGAGGCTTCTTTCTGGGATGACAGCCACGCAGACTAATTGATGCAGTGTATGGCATATGGTCTGAGCACTGACAGGCTTCAATCTTCAGAGACTTCAATCTCTGTAGTGATACTGGCAGCACACATACGTTCAAAAGACAACGTCTGGATATAATGCTGAGCAAGTCAAGTCAATTTTATTTATACTGGTGACACATTTCGGAAGGCTGGCATGATAAATGCATACGTTTCAGTCCAGTCATTATTGAAGGACCTGTTTTCTACATCAACTTTGCGTTTCATGGTCTTTGAGAGTGCCATTTTACCTCTGTTAAGAGACCCTTTCCTGTGTTTGTTTTTCAGGTGCTCTATAAATAAAGTTGACTTGGCCTAATAGAAATTATGCAAAATATATATCACTCCTAGTGGTTGACTGTGGTATAGGTGATGGGAGCCTGAATCAAA
>JBBIGC010000039.1:7077876-7094188 GCA_037576955.1 Lepidarchus adonis
TCTTGGGGGTCCGGCCCCCGAGGAGACTGTCTGGTAAAACTCTGGCCCTCTGACAAATATAGTTGATGACCCCTGCACTACACAGTCCATAATGCATTGCTCCGCCCACAACACACCGCTGGAAATCGGGAAAAAAACAAGTTAAATGAACTAGCATCAGTTAGCAGTTAGCCTAGCCACCATGGTAGTAGAGTTTTTTGAGGGTTTTGTTTTTTAATCAATTGTATTGAACAAATAATAAGTATACAAACAAACAAAGAATGAATGAAGTATACAAAAATTTATTTATATAAACAAGCAGGGAAAGAAATTATACAAACACATGCAAAAATGTTAAGTTTTAAGAGCCTTTTTGTTAGTAGTGTCTGATATTAATCTTTTTTAAAGGTTCACATCCTTAAGAAAATAATAAAAAATATGGTGTTTTGGTAACAAATTTACATTTATGAATATAAAATTTTGCCAAAATTATAAATAGATGTATTATTAAAAAAACATTTATCATCCTTCTTGGGGATTCTGAAAAAGCAAAGTAAAACATTTTCCCATCAAAAGCAGAAATTCTTTAAAATACAGTTACTGACAAATCTGCTAAACTCCTTTCAAAATCTGCATGTGAAAGAGCAGAGCCAGAAAAAGGTGTAAAAGGGTAAAAAGGTGTTACATTTTCTGAGTTTTCTTCTACAGTTTTCTTCTCCAAAGAAGCTGCAGTTAACACTTATATCTTTTTAAAATTTTAAAATATAGTGTTTGGCAGGGTAAATTTTATGCAGAAGCTAAAATGACACTTCCTTCACCTGTGGTTGTAAAGAGATCCCTTCTAAATGCAGCATATGATTAGCTTTACGAAGCATAACCTCACAATCTGGTTGTCATTTTCTGACGACAAAAAAAAGCCTATCTTGGTGCTGGAAAACAGCTCAACACTGCTCCGTCACGCAGTGATGTCAATAATCCGCCTACATGTAAATTCTGAAGCTGAGTCATTCTGTCCACATTAAATACGTAGGGAACCTGCTACCTGTGCTTTACTAAATGGGACACTCTGCCTTATTGTTTTAAAGGTTGTTAGTCATTTTTTATTGTTTGCCTAGCAACTAAGCTACTGGTTAGTAAGTTCAGGGGAGTAACTTGAATTTTGATGTAAGTCGGAAGTCATGCAGGTAATGATGCTGCAGAGGATTTTTTGAACAGCACTGTGCTTTACTAACATCTGGCAACATGCATGAACCGTCTCATATTACAGTAAAGCATTTAGGAAACGTTGCTCCAGATATAAATGCTCTTTTTAATGGCTTCAACATACACCACAGCAGATCCCTTCTAAATGCAGCATATGATTAGCTTTACGAAGCATAACCTCACAATCTGGTTGTCATTTTCTGATGACAAAAAAAAGCCTATCTTGGTGCTGGAAAACAGCTCAACACTGCTCCGTCACGCAGTGATGTCAATAATCCGCCTACATGTAAATTCTTCAGTATAAAATTTGCAACTTTAAAATTCAAAAATTATTAGCACACACCATTGTGGAGCTCGTGTGTTGGTGGTGATGCTACTAAAAGTGTAGTCGCCAACTCTCACCACCTGTGGTCTGCGAGTAAGTGCACAGATGACTGTTGAGTCCCAAGACCACCAGCTTAGTTAACAGTTTGCTGGACACTATGGTGTTGAATGCTGAACTGTAGTCCAAGAACAGCAATCCCTGCTTCTTGTCCACATGGCTGAGGGTGCAGTGCAGGATGTGGATGATGGAATCCTCTGTAGATCTGTTGGGGCGATAGGCGAACTGCAGGAGGTCAAAGTTGCTTAGGGATGGACAAGTTGCTTATATGCTTAGTCAGGACAACTAAACCCCTGTATGTCTGCAATGTACCAAATAAATGAGGACTCTAAGAAGCACTACAGAGTTTTTGGAGACAGTTTGGACTGATAAAACCAAATTGGTGCTGTTTGGACATATTGACCAGTGGTATGTCTGGCATATGAAAGGCCAGACTAATGACCAGAAGAAGAACATTCCCACGGTCAAGCGTGGAGATGAGTCAGTGATGATGTGAGGCTGTTTTTCTGGAGCAGAAACTAGCAACTAGATTCCCAGAAATACCAGGCCATTTTAAAAAGGAATGTGATACCTTCTGTTGTCAAATTAAACCATGGTGGTCATTGGACTTTCCAGCAAGACAGTTTTCCCAAGCATAAGTACAATCTGACTTAAAGTCTTTGGTGGGATTTAAAGAAGGCAGTTACAGCACATAAACATCACTGTTTACATCAAAAATCACTGAGCTAACGACTTTTGCACCTAAAGAATGGGCAAAGATTCCAAACGACAGATTTATTTGCACTTACCAAAAATATCTGATATAAAGTCCAAAGGATGCTCCACAAAGTACTGAAGCTGGGGATTAAATATGACTGCATGTGCATGAACTTCAAAGTGAAGTCAACTTCTATTGTTAAAATAACTCAAGTATGGTTGATTGTTTACATTTTAAAAATTCATTATCATTATCTTATAACTTATCCACATTACTATGTCTTGTAGGTGAGGGGGTTGAATATTTCTGACTGTATTTAGTTCCACCCGGTAGACTTTATTGCATGTTTAATCAGGGTAATTATTCATGGTAAGTATTTGCAGAATTGCAGATGTCTCATAAATGCATCTGACTCCTTAAGTTATTATTATTGAAATTGTAAATAATAGAAACAGTTGGAAGAATTGTTGCAAACATAAATGAGCTGCATAAAATAGCACAGCTGTAGTTTTAGGCTACTTATTTGAGTTATCACAAACACCATGATTTTCAAATGATTGTTTATTTATTAAAGAAAAACAGACTTATGAAATATAACCAAGTAAACTCATTTTATAATTGGGATATACATATATAATACAATTAGGTTGCATACACTCAGCTCTTTTGAATCTACACATTACATAAATAGAACCTTTCCAACAATGTGAAGTAATTGTCTCAACAACCTGCACACTATGCTCTGATCAAAAGAAATTCCAAGTTACTGAAATGCTTAATTTTGGTATAGGTTACAAATAGAAAAAAAGCAAAAAAGAGTTAACCACAGTAAATGCTGCAGTACCCAAGTGGAGAAAACTTGGAACATTGGTGAATCTTTCCAGAACTAGCCAGGCTTGAAATTCCTTTGAATCCAAGTAAACTTCTAAGGAAACACAGGCCTTCTTTGTCTCATTAAGGTCAGCATTCGTGATTCCAACCGTCTGAGCAAATTGGTATCTATAGGAGAGATGCAAGATAAAAATCACTCCTAAGAAAGAAGCCTAAAAAAAGGCCCATTTGGAAATTTCACCATAGGAATGTGAAAGAATTTCTAGCTAAATAGGAAATGTTTTGTTCCAGATCTTGCTGTTAAATTTTATTTAGGTCTGCAACAAAACTAATAACTGTTTCAACAATTTACTGAACATTGCTCGGCAGATGAGACTCTGGGACATCCACCAAACACAATAGGACCTCACATTTACAGCGCTAATAAACAGAATATAAAATTAAAAGAGCCATTGTTGAAATAGAGCATGACCTCTAAAGCTAATGTTAGCAATAATACACAGTCAAGCTGAAAAAAAGCAAAGGCTGACATTAGCAAATTTATCCCTGTTTTGAGTTTTAAAACCTCTGATAAAAGTTAATTTCATATTTTAAAGCATGCATTTTCAGAAGCAATGTAAATATCATCTTAAAGTGAGGAAAAATAAATACAGCTATAAATGACCACATGGTAACTGAACCTACACAAGCCTCTCCTTCTCACCAGCATGGACTCAATTCTGTTCTGTTTCTGAATATCAAAGTCGTTGGTTCAAGACCTGAAAAGTCAATTCCCAATGGAAACAGATAAATCTAGTAAATAACTTTGGTTTTTTTTTTTTGTTTAAAATAAAAATAAAATAAAATTCATAACTGAACAAAAGCTTGCATGTAATCAGTGCAATCTACTACCCTGCTACTGTTCTTTACTCCCATTCTGCAATTTCCTCCATTGTTGATGCACCCTTGGTAACACTCTTCATACAATACAGGTGCAAATGCTAGTCATTACCCAGAAACCTGACCTGGACACCGCATGCTCAGTAAATTACATTATGTTCACTACTAGCTTCACCTATATTTTACATGGTATCAGTTTTGGCAAATGAACTTTGTTGTTTATATAACAGAAGTGTGTTTATATATTCTGTATTCACCTGTTCTTGTAGCTAGAAGTCGCTTTGGACAAATAAATCAGCCAAATGAATAAATGTAAATTTAAATTATGTGTTCATCTGTAAACATGTATAATTATAAAAATATATAATTTATTATTTAAATTTCCATTACATTTAGCATTAGTATTTAATGCAAGTGTCCTTCCAGCTATAATATCATGGAACACCTGATTTGGGAAAGAGAAATACTGGAAAAAAATATTTGAAAAATTAATAATGAATACTATATTAATAGGGTATCGCTAGTATAATGTTATATTTACCCAGTAAAGAATTTTATTATGCAAAGCTTTCATTAAAAATGTAGCTGGATAAAGGCTGTATAGTAAAAGCAATCCTGAAACCATTCAAATATTTATTATGGTGAAATTGATATAATACATTCTAATTTTTACAAAAACTATTCCAAAATATGACTTAAATTATATGTTCTTATTTTCAAAGCATTTTCATAGCTAACTAACATCCTATAATTGAAAACTCCAACAAAGTTATTCATAAATAATATCATTTTAGCTTTAGTAAGGCAAGCTGGTTTGGTAGACACCACTACAGAACCAGTCCCCTTTCTGCTAGGAGAAAAAGTGAGAAAGTGCTCGCGAAGCCAAAATGTCGCGGGTTTGACGTCATCGCGCATGCGCAGTGAAAATGCGCTGCCAAAGCTGCGCACCTCAAGTCCGCCGACCCTGGGGGGCAGTGCAACCGTTTTGTCAAATATTCAGAACAAAACCAACTTAGAAATGGCGGCACGAAAACGAAGTATAGTGTGGTCGTTTTTCCAAGCTGAGGACGACAAAAGAGTGCTATGTCTTCTTTGTATGAAGACAGTTTTATATTTCGGTCACACCACGAATATGCTTCGCCATTTACGAGCGAAACATCCGAGTGATTTCTCCGCTCTGGACAAGAGGAAAGCCACCGCCGGAAAAGCAGCATCCAACAGTAACAACAATGGCTGTGTCGAAGGTGTGGGACGTTGTAGTGTCTTTGACAACCAGGCACCATTTTAGCCAAACACCTTTTAAGCATTTGACAGCAGAAATTTTCGCTGTAGCGGCGCAGAGCTGTCTCTTACCTTTAGGCCCGAGACTGTTTCGTGTTCTCAGTATGTTAGCAGCCGGCTAAGCTAATTCTTGGCGCCAAGATTAGCGAAAATAGCACAATACTTAGCACACAGCTCACTGTTGAAATTCAGCTGACAAAACGTTTCGGGCCTCGCATGAGTGTGTGTATTACTGATTCGATCATGAAGTGGATCTCACCGACGAATCGATTCTTTAGAACAAAGGAATCGAATGTTCGTTTTCTTTCCGCGCATCCTAACACAATAACTTTAAAGCAAACCATCGCGTATTGTAGCATTGGCATCAGTGTGTGGACATGTATACAAGATTGTGTGTATATATTTGACTTAAATTGTTTTGCGACATGCAAAATTCATATTACATGATTTTGTGAAACTGGGTGGTTTATTAGAGTTAGAAAATTGATTTAATTATAATATGGCTCTTTGGCACTTATGTAGATGCATTTGATTTATGACCATTTGAGTCAGAGGAAATTGCACTCTTACGTAGGCTTAAATCATGGTTCCCAAACCCCAGTCCTGGAAGGCCTGTGCCCCCACAGTGTTGGCATCGCCTTCATCAAACACCTGATTCAGCTCACCTGTTAATTGCCAGGTGTAGTGAACGTGTTTGAGGAGGTAAACTGTTGGGACTGGAGTTTAAGATTGTTTAAATGAAATTGTGTACCCTGGCAACCTAATTTTTTCCCCCCTGTATTTTCCTGCTCAGTTACAGTAATGATGGATGAGCAACAAGTGGAGGTGCAGAATGAGGTGGGCGAGGTTGAGATGGACGGAGCTATAAGGGGAATCCTCTGTGCTGCTGCAGGGGAAGGAACAACAGAAGGGGAGGCATCTGGGTGTGAAGGAGAGGGTAAAGGTGTGCCAGAAGGCAGCCCAGTACCCCTTACTCCCAGTACTCGCAAGTGGAGTGCAGTGTGGATACACTACCGGAAGGTGGATCAGGAGAAGAAAGCATTGTGTTTGCTCTGCATGGAGAAGATTCAGCATCAGAGTAGCACCAGCAACCTCATCAGGCACCTGCAGAATAAGCATCCTACTGAATATGCTCAGCTGGAAGAGCATCCACAAAAACGGCCCACAAAACGTAAACCTGATGATCCAGATTATTGCCCACCAAGTCCTGCCAAAAGTCGTACTGTGTCATCTATTCGTAATGTCCAGTCACCACTTAACAGTAGCGTCGTTGACAAATATTCAGGTACAGATGAGCTATGTATTTATTAATAACTTTAAATACATCCCATGAGACTGTAGACATCAGTTGGTAACAGTCATATTTGCAGTTTGTTGAGTTTTAGTCTACATTGCTTAAAGACTTGCAATTTATCTAGAAGAAAAATCTCTTGACTAATTGTCTAAAAATCTTTCTTTTCTCAGGTGTAGATTGGTCTGATGGGCGTAAAATACTAGAGCGAGAGCGAGAGTTGACTGAAGCATTAAGGCGTGTGCAGCAAGAGGAGGGTCGAAGTTTACAACAACAGAGAGAATTAATGCAGCAGATTCGAGAGCTGGAAACCGAGAGGCGTGCTCTCCAGAATCAAAAACGTGAACAAGAAGATGAGCATCATAGACTGAAGAGGGAAAAGGAGGAGCTTGAGAACACAAAGTTGGAGCTCCAGAAGGAGAGAGAAGACTTGCACAAAGAGCAAGAGGAATTGTTTAAGGCAAAGGAAGAGTTTCAGAGAGAGAGGGAGGAGTTGGAGAGACAGAGGCAGGAGCTAGCTGCAGAGAAGGAGATTCATGGAGACAGACACATACAGGGCCAAGTGTCTGAGTTTTACAACTGTTGATTGGTGTATTAATTTGATGCATCGCTGTGGCAACAGATTTCATATTTTTATGGGGGGGTAACTTTAGTGTTACTAGCTGATAAATATCACTGCATCTTTCTTCTGAAAGCAATTATGTAATATTTTTGGGAGAGGGTGTTTATTGTACGAGTTTTGGCTTGTTTTTAACACACATTGTAAATAATGTGAAACTCATTTCTCAATACAATGTTATCACACATATGGTCAATGAGTAATTTATTTGGAAAATAGTTTTGTTCAAAGCCATGTCTTGTAGGAGGGAAAAGGCCAAAAAAAAAACCAGGTTTCTTCACAACTTAATGGACTTGTATCTGTCAATTGTAAGCGTTTGATGGAAATGAAAATTTGCTCCATGTACAACAGAGTTTTAATCAGAACTTTGTTTCCTTCTCAAATATTAAAACACATGCACAAAACTGTTTTATTTTATTTAAAAGTTAATGTACTCAGTAAAAAAAATCTCTCCCACTGTCAGTGGTAGGAAATACCTCCACTCTGAAAACTTTGTAGAATTTGGTGAAGGTAAGTTATTACCCAGCTAGAACGCTGGCACCAGTTGTCTGTAGGAAACGGTCACAACAAAGGGGCATGATGTTTTTTTTTACTCCAGTTTGTGCATGGTAAAAGGTAAAGTTATAAGATCCAAATGCATGGGCATCACTAAGCTGCTTATAAAAGTCAGTTTTTCCCCCAGATTAAAGAACGTGCATTCTTGCTTCAGATGCTTACTTTAGAACAGACACGGTACAAGTATGAGCCCGTCTCTGGAAATCAGTTGTACATTCGCCTTTTACTTAAACCAGGGGTGTCTTGCTCAAGTCCTGAAGGGCCGGTTTCCTGCACAGTTTGGTGATTTCCTTGACCAAACACCTGGTACATCTCACCTGTTAAATGTCAGGTTCAGAGAGTGTGTTTGGGGAAGGGAACTACCAAACTCTACAGGACACCGGCCCTCCAGGACCGACTTTGGACACCCCTGACTTAAACCATTCAGACAGGATTCATTTTTGCGTGGGGTTGTGGTTTTAAAAGTACAGCTGCAGATTTGGAACCGGAATCATTCAAACCGTAAGATATATCCTGTCCCAAGTGCACAGCGGTGTATTTTAACAGCTTGAACGAAAACCATTCCATAATTTGAGAAGTCAATGGTGTGCAACTGGAGTTACAGACGCAGTGATAAGGGCTAAAACATGGAGGCGGTTCTGGCTGCAGCCAACGTTTATTGTGGAGTGTCGTACTGGGCGGAAACACGTGACCTCATACATGTAAAGTCTATAAGACTGGGCAGAATGGAAAACAGTTTTCTTTTCTGTATTGTTATACAATGAACCTGAAATAAAGAGTTGCATAAGAGAAAATTACCAGTTTATTGTATATACTGTATAATGTACAAGATTGTTCCAAAATATTATTTTTTTTATTTAAACTACTTAAACAGTATTATCCACTGGCCCACCTTTTAGTAATACTAATAAAAACGCGAATTGTGTAGAACAAGTATATGGTCATTTTGAATATGGTAATTACAAGGATTCCTTAAATTCTCAGGAAATATGTTATTCCATTCTCTCTCTTTCTCTTGTCCATAACCATGCTAACTGTCGACCCATACGACATAAAAAAGTATTGCCTTTTACTAGAAATATTACTGTTACAGGAGTTTAAATATTACTGCTTCCCACGTTTTCATTTGCAATGAGGTGGGGAAATATCGTCTTAGCAGGTGTTATATATACCTCCTTCAACCAACAAATCCGCGTATTAACAAACGCATTACTAGTCTGAATTTGGTATGTTAAATGGTGCTAAAATGTCTACGCTCTCTAGGAACAAAGTATGAAAAATTCTCAGATAGCAGAAGAACTAGCGTAAAAAAGAACCCGCTTTAGAAACGCCCCAACATTGGCCCTCGTCACTCGCCGTTGTAGTACCACGTGACCTATCAGAGTCGCGACGTGCAATGTTGCCTTGTGTTTGTAACTTTCTTTTCGACTTATCCGGCTTTACAGAATTGGATATTACCGTATTGTACCGTGCCGTAAGTTTGTCTTGTAGTTAAGTAGATGCCACCAAGCCAATAACTTTGAAGTGCAAGTACGAAGTGAAATTACACAATTAGCAAGCTAACTATTTGTTTAGGTATTGCTGCCTCAGTGCCTTTATTGGTGCAGTTTGCTGTGAAAAAATCGACTCAAACCCGATATGCCGTTGCATTACTGCCCACAGTGTGGCTCAAAGCTGCAATCTGGTTTCAAATTTTGTCCATCTTGCGGGGATAAGCTCCCGTGCCTGGCTGAAGCGGCTGATTCCGCAGCCTCTGAGATGCCAAAGGTGTCAAATCCAACACCTAACGCCAGTACACACAGCTTCCCTCCTGGGCCACGCTCAGAACTACCGTCTGTTACCAGCACTGATGGTAAATATTCATACACAGATAAGCAAAAGTATTTTTAAACAAACAACAGCTCGCATATTAATGCACTGTAGGGTCTAAATGTGACTAGTTTTGTCAGCTGTGATATGTAAAAATTCAAATTGTTTTATATATGCTAGACCAAACTGAAGTAATGTCTGCATGTCCCTTTGCATCTTCATTATCAAGGATTTGTTAAAGAATATTGCATAAAATGTACTTTGTTGTAATATACTAGTTAGTGTTAATTAGTGTGTAAATGCAAGATTATAGAAATCTACAAAGAGTGGTCCTTGTAAAGTTTGTGTTCATTATTTTCATGCCATTTAGGTCTAAATGAGGCCTCTGCGTCTTTAACGCTGATCCGGTCACCCATTCGATTTCGACGCAGATCAGCCTCAAAGATAACGAAAAGTCATGCAACACCACCCAAAGCTGCACAACAAACAGGTTAAGTGGGAGAGCTGGAGTTAAAAGATTATACATTTGTTATACAACATGCTCAAAGTTGTTCTTTCTTTAGATTGTCACCAGATATCACCTCGGAATCAAAAAGCATCCCCCAAGGAGAGAGAGAAAGAAGAATTAATAAAAGTGTCCAATTCAACAGCCCAAACTTCTGTATCAGGTTGGCAAATAAAAATAACTGAAGTAGCCTTTAAAATTATCAGTCAGAATCGTCTGTTGTCCTGTATGTTGTCACGTTAAAGTGTTAGTATTTTAGTGCTGGAAGTATTAAGAAGTCATTACAAATGAACCTGAACTCACTGTCTAGACACTGGATTCATTTATAAAATGAAATATACAAGGTGTCCTCTTTACATTGGGGTTCTGTTCCTTCGAGTGCAACGTAGCCAATTTTGGAAATAAGTTGGAACTTGTGCATGTGATGATAATGTGGAGGCTTTATTGAACAGCACTGCTTTATAAACAGCCAGCAACATGAACGAATAACATGCATATAGCTATGAGAGTCAAGTGTCTCTCTTGCTGTATTACCGTAAAGCATTTAGTAGGCATTCACCTGTGTTCTACTACTGTATATGTGCTGCCAAACCGTGCTCTAACTCTTTCCACCTCCTTTTCGCCCATTTTACTTCCATATTAACCTGCACCAGACACTACACAGTCCACAATGCATTGCTCCCCATGAAACGCCAAATCCCACAAAAACTTGGAGCACAAACAATGTAATTTTAGGCTCTAGTGACGTAACCGCAAATCATCATATGTCGAGGGTAACGTAATTTGAGGACTGTTTATATATACACGGGTACATCTAAAAAAAAAAAAATAGAATATTGTGAAAAAGTTGCATTTTTCTTGACATTTCTTTCATATGTTGTATAGATTCATTACACATGGAGTGACATATGTCAAGCCTTTATTTCTTGGGATTTCAATTATTATGACTTACAGATAATAAAATCCAAAATTATATCACATATCACATAAGAGCAACAAAATGATGTTTTAAACAGAAATGTCAGGTTTCAGAAAAGTATGTTCGTTCCTATGAACTCAATACTTAGTTAGGTCTCTGTTTGCATGAATTACTGCATCAGTGTGGTGTGGCATGGAGGCAACTAGCCTGTATAATTGCTGAGGTGTAATGGAAGCCCAGGTTACTTTGATAGCATCCTGCATTGTTGGGTCTGGTGTCCCTCATCTTCATCTTAACAATAACCCATAGATTCTCTATGGGGTTCAGGTCAGGAGAGTTTGCTGGCCAATCAAACACAGTAAAACCCTGGTTGTTGAACCAGCTTTTGGTACCTTTAGCAGTGTGGGCAGGTGCCAAGTCCTGCTGGAGAATTCAATCAGCATCTCCATAAAGCTTTTCAGCAGAAAGAAAGCATGAAGTGCTCTAAGATTTCCTGGTAGATGCTGTGTTGACTGTGAACTTCAGAAAACACTCTGGACCAACACCAGCAGAAGATATGGCCCCAAATCATCACTGATCATTGAAACTTCACACTGGATTCCAATGCCACATAGATTCTGTGCCTCTCCATTCTTCCTCTAGACTCTGGGGTCTTGATTTCCAAATGATATGCAAATTGTACATTCATCTGAAAAGAAGACAGTCCAGTGCTTTTTCTCCTTAGCCCAGGCAACGCTTCTGACATTGACTCTGGTTCAGGAGTGGTTTGACACAAGGAATGAGACATTTATAGCCCATGTCTAGGATTCGTCTGTGCGTCTTGGCTCATGATGCGCTGCCTCCAACCTCAGTCCACTCCTTGTGAAGCTCCCCCAAATTTATAAATGGATTTTGCTTGGCAATCCTCTCGAGGCTGCGGTTGTCCCTGTTGCTGGTGCACCTTTTCCTACAACACTTTTCCTTCCACTCAACTTTCTATGAATATTCTTGGATACAGCTCTCCATGAACAACCAACAATGACCTTTTGTGACTTACCCTCCTGAGTTTCATAGACTGGGACTATTTTAAGGCTCAGGAAACTTTTGCAGGTGTTTTAATTTAATTAGCTGATTAGGGTGTGAAACTGTGATTTTTCAAGATTTAACTTAGTGTTTTACTTTCACAATATGCAAATTGTCTGAGACAGTTTTTTATTATCTGAAAGCCATAATCATATTTCACAATGTTTTATTTATGCGTATGTTTTTTGCCAAATAAATCACCTGCCATGTCTTAATTAAAATTAAAAACGGAATAAAAGCAAAACAAACATTGCTGTAAAGGTGTTGCTACTGGAAAAGCTTTCCTGTCCAGTTAATGCACCTGAACCACAGTCTTCTGACACTAATTAAAATCACTGAGAGTTGATCCCACAAAATATGTATTCCTTGATTCCAAACACAGGGGGTTCTCGATTTATGATGTACTCAACTTTTTTTGTTTTTGTTTTTTATGGTGTGAAAAGTGAAAGTGAAAGTATCTTTAATAAAATGCTTTAAAAAATGCAATTCAGATCCTTTGGTGGATGAATGTCTCCTTTTGGTGGAATGACACAGAAATGGCCCAAGGTCAAAACACAGTAAATGCTACTGTAATGGGGTTTCAGCTTAAGACACGATGAGGAACTGAACCCTGTTGCAAGTCGAAGGCCCCGTTAGGTCATTATTGAGAGTTGGATTCAAAGGGTTGGACCTTATTCCATACACTGTTGTTCAATTAAAAATAATTAAATCTGAATTTAATACCATAATCTGTCTTTAAAACATTGTAATTTTATACACTAGGTCTTAAAAGGTCTTACAATGTAAGACTGATAGCAGATATAAACTGCAATCTGCTTGGAATTAAGTGTTGCAAATTAATTAATGTGGCATTTCATAAGGTTTTCTAAGATGAGAAATTTTTTAATTTTGATATTAGAAAAACATTAAAGACCTTATGCAGTGTTTTAAGGTTTCATGCGACTCTGAATTTGATGGTCTTTTCACTCTTCTTGAATACAGAAGTGAGGAGATACATGTGAATAATTTATTTTGTAAGTAATTCTTGGACTCTCAGCTTTTCTGTCATATCTTTTCTGAGAGTGCTGAGCAATATGAGAATATTTATTGTTTCTGAGCATCTCTTTTTTTTAAAGACAGTCTAATTTGATGATGGAAAAAAACATTTTATGTATCAAAAAAGGTTCTCAGTGTATCATATGATATTTTTCCATGTTGCCCACCCCTGCTTTTTACTTTCCCACCAATGTGGATGTAAAATTGGCCTTAAATTACATTCATACTGGTCTTAAAAAGTCCTAAATTTAACTTGTTGAAACTTGCAGAAACCTTGTCTACTCACCTGAAAAAGTCATCAGGAAAGTTTTAAGTAAACTTGGCCAGGCTCTATTAGTAAGCGTGGCCATCTAAGGTTAGCTTTTTACATTTTAACAGACATATTTCTTTGTATTGGTTTTTGGAATCATGATTATTGTATGGAATTGACTTCATTAATTACTATCACTGGGAATCAAAATGAGTTGATTTCAGTGTTGCAATTTCTAGAATTCAGCAGCTGAAGGAAGCACACCCAGACTGTGTCATGGTTGAAATATATTAAAGGCAAATAAGGCATGCAGGTGAATCAGAGAGTTCCACTTAACTGATTATTATTTAGATACCAGCCATAATAGCTTGTTGTATCTTTTTCAGATCAGAAGCCTCTCTTGTCACCTCAGAAACGAAAAGCAAAAGGAGTGAAAGAGGAGGAAGAGCTGAATAACGTGTCCTCTCCACTAACCCAGACTCCTCCCTCAGGTTGGTGATTGGTTTAAAAATGTCCAAATGAGTTACAATTACTTACATTTTAACTTTTTAAAAGCAGTTTAACACTTACTTATGGATTTACACGTAAGGTTAATTCATTGACTGAATGCTGAGCATTTTTCTTCTTCAAACAAGCAGATTGACTGTGATTGTTAATGTTACTGTGATGACAGACTGTAATTCATTAATGCACCATTTAAGGAACTTTCCTGCATTTTGAGTGCTGTGAGTAATAATGTTTTCTTTTTTGTTTTTAGCAAAAGGTAAAGGTAAGAGGATCAAGCGACTGTGTGTTGTGGAGCCTGTGCAGGAAGGGGTGGAGCTTTGTGACCAGTCTGGCAAGAAATGGAGGCTAATGAAACTATTGTGTCAGACGGAAGTGGAGCTAACATATGGAGGTACAATAGTCTCCTAAACTTGCATAGCATTGTGAAGCCCATTAGACTTCAGCATTTTATCAGACTACATTCACTTGAATCAGTCTTTTGAGAGCTGGTTTAGACTGCCACAAAATCTTAAACTTATGAACTTCTCTGTAGTGCATCAAGCCAGTACGAGGGCCAGCTCTGGTGACTGGAAGCACATTTTGAGAATGGTGAGAATTGCCCCTGATATAAGACAATATAAATATATATTTATATACAGACATGAACAAATACGTATATATACACAAATCAACCATAACATTAATACTACTGATGGATAAAGAAAATAACATTGGCTATCTAGTTATTTCATTACAATGGCACATGTTGGAGGATTTCGGGGGTTGGGATATATCAGGCAGCAAGTTAACAGTCAGTTCTTGAAGTTGAGCTGGAAAAACGAGCGAGGGAAAGTATCTGAGCTACTTTGGCAAGGGCTTTTTTGTGAAGCCAAACCCATCTGGTCTCATCTCGAAGAGCTTATTTTGCACAAAAAATTAATGCTGGCTCTGATAGAAAGTTTTTGCAACACACAATGAACCACAATCAGGTTCTGTTTTAGCAGGCAAGTAGTCTTAATGTTATGGCTGATCAGTGTACATACACACTTACTCTACACTTCTAATACTGTTTGGTTGTGCTCTCTTCTAGGGTGCTAAAGACGGGCAACTGTTCAATGAACAGAACTTCCTTCAAAGAGCAGCTAAACCTACTGCAGGTCAGTTTGCCACATTGTCAGGGCTCATTATTGTATTAAACTGTTTGCAAATATTTGGACACCCTTGATCAAAGATATATTTATTTTCTAAGTGTAAAGAAGGTAACACCACCTCTGCATAAAACAATATATGAAATTGCCTATAAATATTTACAAAATTTAGCACATTTAGGGAATTACATAAAATGTGGCATGTCCAAAACTTTGAGCACCCTTTCAATCATTATCTGAAAGCATAGCCTCTTTACATTACGTTTAGCCAGGTAACATTTTGCTATTTTAATTTATACTTTATATTCTACTTGTAGTTAAGAAATATTATTAGATTGTCTGGTAATGCAAATTTCCAAACAATATTCAATGCAGAGGATGGTGAAGCCCATTACATCTAACATTTTTTTGTTTTCTTAATTAAGATTTATTTTGATGTACAGTCTAATGCAAAGGTTTGGGCACCCCTTGATAAATAACACATTTGTCATTTTGTAATTGAAAAGATGTTAACACAGTCTCTCTAGGACATGAAAAAGTGCACAATATTTTCAGCAATCATTGCTGCATAGATACTTTTTATGTCATAAATTGAACAAAAAATAACATTATTACAGCACTGTGTAAAAGTTTGGGCACCCTAGAAGTTCCAAAGTCTCTTTTTACAAGCTTTCAGACCTTAATCAGCTCATTAGATCTGAGGCATGACAACAGCTGACATTAGTAAATGTCAGCTGGTGCTAATTGTAAAGATTTACAAATGCTCTGGGGTGATCTTTGTTCAGTTTATGACATAAAAAGTAGCTATGCTTCAATGTTTGCATTTTTCCATTACAAAATGAAAAATGTTATTTATTAAATGTCAGTTGGTGCCAATTTCAAAGATTTACAAATACTATACATTTTCTTGGGATTGTTGAGGGGTGGCCAAACTTTTGCATATGACTGTATGGTTTAAACTAGCTTGTCCTACTTATTTTCCTTGTCAGTAGGACATCTCCATAGCATAAAATATCCATCCTTGTTCTTTACAGTGTGTAATATTTTATTTTTACAGTGCCCTCCATAATTATTGGTACCTCTAGTTAGGACGTGTTAAAAGCCTTAAATTACATTTTTATTGCAGAAGCATACTCTGACGCTGAAAATTGTAGAAAAATGTAACCTTCAAGAAAATAGCCACTTGCCTGCGCCTGCCCATATCTATTGTCAGAGAAATCATTAAGAAGTTTAAAACAACTAACAGTGTTAAACAAGCCTGAACGAGGACGCAAGATTATTTTGCCACCACACACAGGAGAAGGATGGTAAGAGAAATAAAAAGTTCTCCAAAGCTCACTGTTAAAGAATTGCAACAAATGGTAGCATCTTGGGGTCACAA
>JBBIGC010000039.1:7095994-7124786 GCA_037576955.1 Lepidarchus adonis
GCTGAGAGAAGCTGCTGCTTAACATCTGAACGGTTGATGGTGGAGCCGAGGACAATGCATTTTTACTGGCAATCCATATCTTTGGTGCAAGAGGAGTTTATTTCCTCCAACACTCACCAAATCTTTCTCTCACACACAGACACATCACTTGCCTTGATAGTTCACACTGGTGCTTTACAGTAGCCCACATTTTTCTTTACTAAGAATGAACATATGGAACAAGCACATGCAGACATCCCATTTAGTAACCATATGAATAATTATTGCACTTCATGGAAAACAAAAACAAATTAGGAAATCACTCATTACCTTTGAGCAACCTCCATGATTTGGTGGCTTTGTTTAAAAAACAAAAAAAAAGACGTAATGTTTTTTAATAAAGTTATTGCTACTGCAAACATGAGTAATGACCTATGTACATATGCAGTCAGGAAAAAAAACCTACTATGAATTCTGATCTTTCCCCTAAATACCATGTGGCAATGAATAGCATCTCCAGTCAAAATATTAAGGTAATTGATTTGAAAAGATCCAATGTTTACCAGGTTTAGGTGGCACAATGTTAAGGTTTTGCTTTAAAGTGACTGAAATCTACTTATTTCACCCTAGTTATACCGTACCTTGGTATTTTTATCTTACTTAGCTACTCTAACACTTTCCTCACTGTACGTTATTTTATGTCTGTATTGTCTCCATGTGCAGTCGCTGCATAAGCAAGTTTTTTTAATCTGATTCTGTGAATGTAGTCTTGTGTATGTGTATTATAACATGTGCTTTCACAATGCAGGTCCTTCTTGTCGTAGTGATCTGCAGTCTCTGGGTTACTGTCTTCTTTATTGGATGACTGGTGTGATACCCTGGAGTGACCTCACTCAAAACAGTTCGGTTATCTCTGTTCAAAAGGAGAGGTAACGCATTCACATACATTTCTCCAAACAGATAACTGGACCTCATTCTTCATGTTTCCCATGTGGAAAAAGTGCATTTAGTCATGGCAAAAAGTTCTGAGAATCCCAGGCATGCTGTTGATCAACTTCTGGGCCAAATCCTGAATGATGATGACCCGTTCTTTCATAATCAATGCTTGGAGTTTGTCAGAATGTGTGGGTTTTGTTTGTCCATCCACCTCTTGCAGATTGACCACAAGTTCACAATTGGATTAAGGTCTGGGATGTTTTCTTAGTCATGGACCCAAAATTTCAATGTTTTGTTCCCAGAGCCACTTACTTATTATTTTGGCCTTATGTTGGGGGGCTCCATCATGCTGGAAAAGGCATTGTTCTTCACCAAACTGTTCTTGGATGGTTTGAAGAAGTTGTTGTCGGAGGATGTTTTGATACCATTCTTTATTCATAGCTGTGCAAAATTCCCACTCCCTTTGATGAGAAGAAGCCCCACATATGAATGGTATAAGGATGCTTTACTGTTGGCATGAGACACAACTGATCGTGGGGTTCACCTTTTCTTCTCTGAACAATTATTGAAGTTAACCTATGATGAACATTACAGACCTCTCTCATCTTTTTAAGTGCAACTTAAAAATACTTGCAGAATCTGTGGCTGGCAAACACTTTATTGCCCCACTGTACATGTTCTTCTGTTCTCTTTCTCAACAGGTATATGACGGATGTTCATGGACTAATGAACTACTGCTTTAAAAAGAGGAGCATTTCAGGTCTGAGATTTTTTTTTTATAGGTATAGGCTTTACTGATATATATATATAATCTTTTTGGGAACGTTTGTGTCAGGTTGGATGGTAGATGTTGGTGGACAGTCATTTTTAGGTCTCCAGAGATGCTCAATTGGGTTTTAGTCAGGGCTCTGGCTGGGCCATTCAAGAACTGTCACAAAGTAGTTGTGAAGCCACTCCTTCATTATTGTAGCTGTGTGCTTAGGGTCATTGTCTTGTTGTAAGGTAAACCTTCAGCCCAGTCTGAGGTCCTGAGCACTATGGGAGAAGGTTTTCATCCAGGATATCCCTGTAACTGATCTTTCCATTGATTGCAACCAGTCGTCCTGTCTTTGCAGCTGAAAAACACCCCCACAGTATGATGCTGCCACCACCATGCTTCACTGTTGGGACTGTATTGGACAGGTGATGAGCAGTGCCTGGTTTTCTCCACACATACCGTTTAGAATTAAGGCCAAAAAGTTCTATAAAGAAAAACTTATTTCTCACCATCTTGGAGTCCTTCAGGTGTTTTACTTTTTTTTTTTTTTTTTAAAGCAAACTTCATGCAGGCTTTCATTTGTCTTGCACTGAGGAGAGGCTTCCGTTGGGCCATAAAGACCAGACTGGCGTAGGACTGCAGTGATGGTTGAATTACTACTAACTTTCTCCTATCTCCCGACTGCATCTCTGGAGCTCAGCCACAGTGATCTTTGGGTTCTTCTTTTCCTCACTCACCAAGGCTCTTCTCCCCCAATAGCTCAGTTTGGCCGGACAGCCAGCTTTAGGAAGGGTTCTGGTCGTCCCAAATTAGGTGTGTGGCTTTCCTAATTAAGTCCAATAAGTATAATCAAACACAGCTGGACTCAAATGAAGGTGTAGGAAATGAACAGCACCTGAGTTAAATATGAGTGTCACAGCAAAGGGTCTGAATACTTAATAATTCTGTGTTTTTTTTATCAATATGGGGTGATGTGTGTACATTAATGAGGGAGAAAATGAACTTGAGAAAATGATTTTAGCAAATGGCTGCAATATTACAAAAAAATTTAAGGGGGTCTGAATACTTTCTGTACCCACTGTATATCTCATTGTGTTGACCCCAAGTGTTGCAGGTTGTCAATGACTACTGAATCTTGCATGTACAAGAGTATATTGCATATATTCATGTGCTGCTGTGTATGTGTCTGTAGGTGCATTACAGGACTACTTCTCTCAGACAATAGGCCTGCACTACACTGAGAAACCTGATTACTCACTTTTGAAATCTGGGCTTAATGAGGCTTTGCAAACAATGGGCGGTAGACTTGGAGAACCACTGATTTACAGGTAAAATGCACACATTTAGCATCCTATAGTTATCCAGGTGGCTAAAACTAGAGGTTAATATTGCACCTGATCAAGTATGTTTTTTGTGATGTTGGACAGAAATCTGATTAAATTTTTTCCCCACCACAGATAAAACATTGGATCAGAGAATAGAGAGCTTTGGCCAAAGCTTGCATCGTTTCATCGCACAGTGGACTTTCCTTCAAATTGTTTGCTTTAACTTAGGAAACTTAAATTTATTTTAATATTTTCTTTTTGTTTTATATTTTTAACCACAATTATGGAATGTTTCAACATCAGTATACTAATGTAAACCTCACTGGGGAAAGTAAATGTTTAAAGTTCTGAACATTTTACTCTATAGTTGTGTTTTTAAATCAGAGTTCACCATTGTTGTTGGTTTATAATGTGTTCGTTTGAAATTAAACCATTACAGTTTGTATTGTGTCCTTGGTCTGTACTTTGTCAGACCTTTTCAGTTGAAAACACTGGAATAGTGAGTTTCTCTTGCTGTGGGAAAACTAATTGTTTGACAGTTTCTGAAACTTGTCTTTGAAGACACACCACTCTGCATAGTTAATCTGTTTTCTGACACAATATGCCTGATCTAACTCATTATCTGACCTGTTGACTCATTATGAGCAAAATTTAAAATGTAAAATTTTCATTGACTAGCAGTGTGCATGTCCTTGTAAAAATTATTCATGAGAGCGATATGGGAAAATGAAGTCCATTTTAACACCAAACTGCTGGAAGAACATTAGTGAAATTCTCTTGTGTAGATACAAAATTGGTTTGAATAATATGTGCAATTCCCAAAACCACCTAAAAGGGGGCGTACACGGCGCACTGATTCTCTGCCTTGAAGTGGAACGTTAAAACCATTCAACCTGGTTGCTGATCGGAAAGAAAATATAGACGTACTGAGGGCGGCGAATTTGGTAAACATTTCTGGAGTATTCTGTATTAACAAGTAACAACGAAGAGTGCACAAAAATCAGATTTAATTAATACTGTTATTAGCAATAACAGAAACGATGTTAAATGCAGAAACATACTTTGTCCATTAAATGAAACCAACGGTAAAGCAGTAGGTGTTTGTTTGAATATTTCCCTTCAATGAGTACAGTATTGGGATTTTGACA
This sequence comes from Lepidarchus adonis, assembly GCA_037576955.1. Classification (NCBI taxonomy): domain Eukaryota; kingdom Metazoa; phylum Chordata; class Actinopteri; order Characiformes; family Lepidarchidae; genus Lepidarchus; species Lepidarchus adonis. The sequence goes on from JBBIGC010000039.1 coordinate 7,100,140, forward strand.
ACAGTATTGGGATTTGCTTGTTCTCAGCGCGGTCATGCGTCGCTACGGGAGGGCAGAGATCGAACCGGAGCCGTGGATCGAGCGGCTTATTCAAAGCTATGGCCAAAGCCCACGAGAAATTAGCGTGAGAGCACATGTGGTGGGGGTAAGATTGACGTGCCACTATTTACAGATTATGCCTAACGATTGTAGGTCAGACTGAATTATTGTATTGTCTAGGTCAGCGACCTGAGTGACTCGGTGCGTACTGATGAGAGCGATGCATGCATGCTGTTCCTGTCCGACGGGACTGTTTTTATCCCTGCAGTGCTCAGTGCAGCCGCCTGGGAACGTTTACAGGAGTGAGTACACGTCCCACACATTTATTAACTACGTGTTATGACACTGCTGATTAAACATCTGAGTCCTACTGCTAATTTTAGGCGGTCATAGGTCTATATCATAAGATGTCTATTCAAAAAGCACTTTTGTGCGAGATTTTTGATGTTGTTTCTATGGTGGTATAGGTGATATATTTGGGACATTTATTTGTGCAGAGAGCTGTTGTAAATTATGTAATGTGTTTAACTAACCTGAAATCTGCATGTCAGACTGGAAGAGAGGGAGAACTTTTCAGGCCTGAACAACACAACAGTGTCTGTGCGAAAATTCCAGCTGACCTTTCACATGGACGCTGAACTGGTAGGAGAATTCAGCATAATCAGCACGGTGTTAATCAAATACAGAGTGCTGCCATTACATACACATTCACACAGTCTCTAACAGTGTTTAATTTTTTTTAAATACATGGAGTTTGGTCATTTAAATAATAAAATTAAAAGTAAAACGATTAACTTTTGGACTATGTTAATATAACAAATACACTTTTGTACAATCCCCACTTCCAGATAGTGATTTTTCATAAAATGCAATGAAAACAGGAATATGTCATTTTATAGCTCTCTTGAACATTTATTTATTTGACTCTGTCTGCAAAGCAATGCTGTTGTATAATGCAAAAAAAGAGGCCTGGCAACTATTCCTGGGAAAATACACGGCATTGATGACAGAATATGTCTCTCTAAAATTCCAATACATGCCTCTACATATATTGGACCATGCCTTGGGCACTGATGTCTCCCAGTATCATGACAGATATTGCACCTTACACTGGAAACAATCAGGTGACAATAAGAGCTTAAAGTCAAATTGTCAAAAAGGTGGACTCCTGACCACAGAACAGTTTTGGGCCATAAAATAATAAGTATACATACCAGATGGCATCCTAACGTATCATACCACATATGCTACTGCTTTTGCTTGCTGCGCTAAACATTTTTACAATTTTGTCGTATTATCATCCTATAAACGATAAATCGTAAGTCTCACCATTGTAATTCAAAGACTGTCTGTATTTCCAAATACATTTTGAAGTTGAACAATGAAGACACTGGAGTTCAAGAGAGTTAACAAATCCCTTTTATAGCATTTAGCGTTTTATCCCTTTTCCAGAGATGTTTTTTTTATCTTCTTGTTTACTTTTTTTTGTTTCAGACATCTTGCCAGTTTTACTTGACTATCAATCAGATCATTAGTCTTGGCAGAGTCACAAGACATTACCATCCCCCCAGCTGGTGAGTAATTCTGAACACACTGATAATATACAGTCATATGCAAAATGTGTAAAACCACCAGTAAAATGATATTTACCAAGTTAACATATCTACAGAGACCAACTTTTAAAATGACACTGCAAATTGTACATACTGTAAACTTAACATATTGAAAAAACACATGTTAAGTGAAACAACGTGATTGTGAATAATTACACTATGTAGCCAAAAGTTTGCAGACATCCCACTCCAAAACCATCAGATTTAATATGGAGTCCACCCTCAGAGCTGTAAAACATCCACTCCTCTAGGAAGGCCTTCCACAAGCTTTTTGAATGTATCTGCATCTTGTGCCCTTTTTAATCAAAGGCACTTTTGTGAGGTCAGGTACGGATATAGGGTGGTATACAGCTTGGCCGCTAAGCTTACACTCTTCCATTTAACAATTCTAGCACTTACAGTTAGCTAGGACAGATCTAAAAGGGCAGCTCTTCAATGTGACTAAATGTATTGCTAGTGTTTATCTATGGAAACTGCAGGGCCATGTGCTTGATGTTATACACCTGTCAGCAATGTATGTGACTCAATAATTTATAGGGCTGTCCACATACTTTTGGCCACATTGTGTATATTTGATTCCTTACTCTACACCTGGCTTTGATGAAGAGGTATAAGAATAATGGCTCGTCTCTTTCAGCACAACGCTCACATCAGTCAAGCAACAAATCCTAAAAGCATGGCGGTAAGTGTACCTTGACCTGTAGTGTTGAAGTGTGTATTGACCTGTATGTGAATATTGTTCTGAAGTCACGTTTGAGTTAATGTTTTGGGTATGCAACAGTGGGTGTTATGTGTAATATTTTTCCGATTTTCACCTCAGATCCCTAACAAAAGAATGTACAGTCAATTCTATAAACTCGCAGTCAGGTTAGTATCACCCTTTCACACATTTATGTTCATGCTTTTGCTGTCACCTATCAGACATAGTTGCATAAGCACATTTTTGTCACTTATATATAATTTTAATAATTGCTATTATACAGCGTCCTCCATAATTATTGGCACATCTGGTTAAGATGTGTTAAAAGCCTTCAAATAAAAAAAAAAAAATTATTGCAGGAGCATAATCTCACACTGAAAATTTTACAAAATTTGAAAAAAGTGAAAAATCTCCAAGAAATAATTATGTTTAATAAAATCACATGTGCTACAATGATTGGCATCCCTAACTATTACTATAAAATAATTTAAAGCATTTTTGTCATTTCTAGTTTAATTTTTAAAGTTGATCAGAGTAAATAGGAACTTTTAATTAGTAATTAATTATTTCATGTGTCCCTGGGGTACAAATTTGAAGACACTGAATCCTATTGCTCTTGAAATATTAACAGCAGAAGTCTCAATAATTCTGGCACACGTGATTTAATGTAAAAAATGTGCTTCTAAATGTAGGATTTATTTTCCCAATGAATAAATGTACTTCAATTAAATGTTGGATTTTTTATTTTTTTGTTGTTGTGGCATATATTTTTTTGGGGAAAAAAAGGAATTTATTAGAAGCCTACAAACACATTCAAGGGTGGCGAGCGCTGTAGAGCATATTTGACACAAGAAGCAGTTCAGTGTGCTTTACAGACCGCAATTGTGCAAAAGTAATTAAAACAGAGTTTAGTGATTTTCTTCATTAAGTGTTACTGTTAAAGAAAAAGCTCAAGTACATTAGTTAAGCATTATTTAAATATCACACGAGACAGCAACACATTAAATATATAACTATAAATACATAAAACAGAGAGGTAGCATATTCATTAAAAGCTAGTTTAAAGAAATTTGTTTTCAAATGTTTCTTGAGTGTGTGCCAATCTTTAATTCCAATTAAATTATGGACTCAAGAATCAAAGTTTAGAAACTTAATAACGAAGAAATTGATCAATTATTTTTGTAATTATGGAGGGTATTATTTGCAGAAGGCCTATACTTGCAGAGCTAAAATCACTTTTTGGAACATGACCAGGCATACATTAAGGAACTTAATAGAACTTAACTTATCCTCAATGGTACAAATGACTGATGTAGTTCTTACAGTACCTTGTTCTGGGTGTCCATTACCATATACTTCTTAGTGCTTCTCATGCTTAAACACACTAAATTCAACTTAGTAATGGGTTGTTTGGTAGGTGGTCTGGTATGTTTGGAGCAGGTAAAATGTGCAATGTCAAAGGTCCAAGACCAGGAAATACTATTGTAGAGTATGTACTGTTTTGAGGATGTGCTGCTTTGTGTTCTTTCCTTTATATTGCCTTGAGCAGTTTGTTTGTACATGCTGGTACAAGTTTATATACATGAATATAGAAACACACTTATTAAAATGAGCTGCTTAGAAAAGTCTCGTTCTTCATTATTCTTTAGGATTTCCTCTTTCCTGCCTAATGGGGGAGTGGCACAATGACATCATTATGGATATGCTGAATGGTGCGATAGAGAAAATAACCACGCCCACAGGGTGTAATCCAGGTGTGACCACCCCTACTCACTGGCATAGAGATAGACTTCGTTGCAGGGTAAGATGGTATCCATAGCTACCAAGTGGCACCAGCTGTCAGCAGACCATCCAAACAAATGTGTGTGTATAATTTTTTTGTTCCCCCCCAGGGTGAGGAGTGTTTCAGCGCTCCTGTGTCTCATCTCCTCATCCCAGAGGAGCAGAGAGTGCTGTTGACAGCTGATACCGGTACTGTCTGCCATCTAATTAAATGCTCCTTATTATTAAAGTCCCTCTGGAGTTCCACCAGACGTGTATGAGGCTCAGAGTTCATGTGTTTTTCCCTTAAATGTTCTTGTGACCAGGTGCTTGTAGTGGGAGTAAAACTGGTGGTTTGGTGCCTCCTCATGTAGATGTAGCAGTAAACTGGCCAGCCACTGCACTGGACCGGGAGAGAGATCCTCCTTCAGCAAATCAGGATAGGTTGGCTGATTTGGAACAGCCTACTTTAGAGCTCACACGACCAGGTAGGAAAACCAAGCACTGATGTGGAAATGCTGAGGAGAGTAAATACTTCTCCAGGGAGCTTATTGTGCTGTTATTGTATTTTCCCTATCGGTTTCTTAGAGGTATGGTGTGATGGAGGAGGTGAGGATGAAGAGAGAGCGAGCCCATGGGATATGTTCTGTCCTGCCACTGACCTGCTAGGAACCCCATCCTCTTCCTCAGAGAGTAATTTCCTTTTAACTCCTGTCATTTAACACAGATTTTTACACAATAATACAAACAAAGGCTGGAGTGAAATTTACTAAATATACTAAATTATACTTATATAGAATTGTCTGGGTACAGAATTTATTCTAGAAATAATGTTTAAAAATGGGGCACATATTAAAAGACTGAGCAAATAACTATCTTTTGAATACCGTATTTCCCCAAAGATAGACAAGATCCCAACATTAAAGGCAGCCCCATTCTCTAAGCCACAGTAAAAGCTCATTTATGTTTAAAAACTGCCTGATGTTATTAGCCTGAAATAGAAGCATCTAACTTGACCTCTGGAGGCCTTTGTAGCTCTATATCAGTAGTGACATTATACCGTAGTTGAGCATAAACAATTACATTTATCAAATTTGGAACTTACCAGTATTTTAAAGAGGCTGGATGTGGTGGTGCCATTTAAGTGACAGAGCATTGTCACCGATCTATCTTTGCTTTGCGTAGCTTTTCAAACTGTTTGTTGCTGCAATAATGTGATATTTTGTGCACTGAATTATCTTTGGGGAAATACAGTATACTAAACACAAATACAAATTTCAATATGCTGTTACTATCAAAAGAAGGATTTACTTTAGAGTACCTTATGACATTCTGTCAAACTTTTCTATAAACGTAGGTAGAATGAACATAATAATAGGACCTTCTGTGTGAGTGTGATGTATACCTGTCAGGCAAGAATTTTACAGGATCTATTTGAAGTTTTTCAACAAACACTGATGAAAGACTGATAAACTGAACAGAACTTTTAAAAATATTGTTCATGTGGAGTGTGCATTTGTTTGTTTATTAGTATCAACCTCTTGTCAAACTATGATCAAATTCCATTTATTTTAAATGTAACATGTCAATGAATGTTTATGGAACTTTTTTCTTTTTATTACATGTAGCAAGTATTGGTACACTCTCCCAAAAGGACAGTGAGTCACTGCTAACCATAGTCTCTGAAGTGCCCATGGCAACAAGCACTCAGGCCCAGTCCTCCAATCCCAGCACACAGGAGAGGTCAGGGAGTAGCATTACGCCCTATCAAAGACCACACCCATCTGTGTCTAATTCCACCCTCCTGAGTGAAAGAACAACTGCAGACAAAAATCAAAAGGAACCAGAGCAGCAGGTACTGAGTTCACCAACATGGGTAACAAAGAATACACACCTGTCCACCCAACATGTCCCCCCAGTGGATTCTCCCCACAAAAGCCTGCCTCCCCTGTGTCCCCTTTCACTAAAAAGAGCTGGATAGAAGTATTAACAATTAACAAACATATTAACAAAATGCTCTTAGAAGAGTACGTTTTAAAAAACAAAGTTTTAACTAATGTTTCATGTACCATGTTCCATTCCTCTGTACAATTTCAGGTGCATTCAGATGGCAGTGGTTTCTCCTACACATATGAACCTTGTCCACACGTTATGTCAGCTCTCAGCCAGTTCATGTAAGTAAAAATGAGCCAATTTTGTTTCAGTTTTAACTTAACTAGTTTTCTTGTGAATAATCATATTTGAATTTAAGTATGAATGTTTATATTCCTTGTGTTATGTAATGCATGTGCTTATTGAAAGAGTATGGTTTAACCATAATGGTTTATTGTGTGTGTGCGTGTGTGCGTGTGTGCGTGTGTGCGTGCGTGCGTGCGTGTGTGTGCGCGCGTGTGTGTTTTAGGGTCCCAGAGCAGCTGGTGCAGTGGGCGGTGTCTTACCTTGGGACCCCTCAGCATATGCCTGTTGCCAATGATAGACCTTAGCTAAGAGAGATTTTACAAAGACAATTGGAATTGAACTGTTGCTGCCAGAGAAGGATTGATATTCTGTATCTTAAACATAAAATGGAAGGTTGATCATTAAATAAAATGTATCATGTTTTATTTGAACGATTTTACTATATTGTTGTTTGTAATAAAATGTCTTATTCCACTAATGACTTTATACTTGCTGCCCTAATTTATCCCACCTTGCTGACTTTGCTGATTTTGAAATCTTTGAAGCATTTAAATAAACACTTGATTTAACCCTTTGACGCATACAATCACACTAGTATGTGTATTCTAGTAGTATAATATTCATCATTATATATATTCTATTGGGACAACTTTAAAATTGCGTAAGAACCAGTAAATCACAACCACATTCATGTAATAAACAGTATTTATTCAAACCAGGCAATAAAAGCTTTTAAGATTGGTGACTTAAACAATTATGTGAAAATATTTACTCATTTACTACTTATGAGACATATGAAACAAACTACTTCTTATCAAACTTAGCAACAAGACACAATACACTGAGTACATTTAATTTGTATTGCCCAAACCACAAATGTATCCTAATTACACAATTTTATGTGGCCAATTCTTCTCCTTCTCTAATTTAAGATATTATGGCTAGAAACAGATCAAAGAACAGTATTCCTACTTTATGGAGCTTTATGAATACATTCCCTCATTAGGGTGCTTATTCTGAAATACTTTATCATGTGGGCCCAGTGTTGATCAGAGAAGGATGGGTTTGTTTTTGAGACTTTGTTTCTCTCTCATAAAAGACATGTAGTGTTTTAAGCACACAATATTTTCCATTTTTTTACTTTTCTGATTTTATGTATGGAATTTGTATCAGTAATAAAAAAATTCTTAATTCAAAGTCATGAGCTCCATGTGTAGAGGTCTTCTCAAACTGCATACTGTCAAACTAATGTAGATTTCTTCATTTTATATATTTTTTTCCCTTAAATAGTATATAAAATAGCACACAACCATTATAAGCATGTGGTTTGGGACACAGCCATAGTTTTTATCATAAACCCTGGTTCCTGTCATCATCACTGTAATAACTATGTTTCTCTACAATGCAACATTTCAATGAATTATTTAGTGTAATCAGTGGATTTCCCCTTTAATTAAGTACTTAATTCTCAGGTATAACTACAGCTTGTACCACTATATGAAAGAATATATAAAACAGTCTGCCATAACATTAATGCCACAGACACGTAAAGCGAATAACATTAATTATCTATGTATTTAATTACAATGGTACTTGTCTGGGTGGGATATATTCAGCAGCAAATGGTCAGTCAGTTCTTGAAACTGATGTGCTGGATAAACAGGGGAGCATAAGGATCGGATACACTCATAGATGAAGATCGTATAGGGACTAAAACGCAACGCAAATGAAATCTGCTTCTTTCTTGATCAGAAAGTTCAGAATGTTAGTTTCGATTACGTCATAAGTCTGCGACATAGTCACTCCTACTTCTGTAGCTAACATGCCTGCTAAAAGGCAGTCGAGAGCCCAAAACACGGGAAAATGTAGTAAAAAGGATAAACGAGGCGAAAGCGCCATTATCAACCCAGAACTTGAAGACACTGTCATCCGAAATGGAACGAGAGAAGCGTGGCAGAAGAGGACAAGCTATTTACATGGTTGGTGCCTTGCTAGCCCACATGTTGACGGCTTTATGTTTATGCTTGCTGGTTTTCTGAGCTTTTTTACTACAAAAAGTTGGTGTGAACGAGCCCAATAACACGAACAAGCGCAAAAATCTATTTAACCTTACTTATTCTGTTTTTTAATGATATTATTTAACACCTAGTATCGCTTCCCCTCTGTACAGGCAGTGTAGAGTTGGACTGTCAGCCCTTCCCTCACTGTAAGATCAAGAACTTTGTTCAGAACGAGGTTTTCCTGCAGAACCTACAAGAAGAGCTCCTTCGCCTTCATTTTAATAGCAAGTCAAACGACCTATACAAATTCCAACAGGTACCTTATTGCTTTGACCTTTTTTCACATTGTAGATGTAGTTTGTGTATCCCTGACCATCACCCCCAAATAATGTTTTGTAAATTATTACAGTCTGATGACCTGAAGGAGAGAAAAGAACATCACATTTCTGAAATAAGGTGGTCATTTGTTTATTACGTTTGTAACTGTTTCACCTGTTTTTGTTTTACATTGTAGTTTTTGTGTCAAAGGAAATATTGCTTTTGTGTGCTAGGTCCCTTATTTTTGTGCAGTTCCGCTCATGGCTGGCAGATGTCTTGGGAGTGGATTTAGAGCCAACAGTTGACATATCGTGTGCTAAATATGAACACACAGGTAATTTAACCATTAACACCTAGAGCTAGAAAGAAGAAGGTAATGAATGTCTGTGTAAAATGAGTAAAACAAATGTATCCACCTTTCTCCTTTCCCCTTCCACAGATGTGTTGCTGTGTCATGATGATGAACTTGAAGGAAGAAGGGTTGCATTTATCCTTTATCTAGTGCCTCCATGGGATGTCAGTGATGGAGGAATACTAGACTTGTACAGCACAGATGGTGTGTGAATGCAGGTTATGTTTGTTTGAATTAATGATTTAATACAGTGAACAGCTAAGTTATACAGTGGCTTGCAAAAATATTCGGCCCCCTTGAACTTGAACAGCCACAAACATGAATCTATTTGATTGGAATTCCACGTGAAATACCAAAACAAAGTGGTGTACACTTGAGAAGTAGAATAAAAATCATACATGATTCCAAACATTTTTTACAAATAAATAACTGAAAAGTGAGCTGCGCGTAATTGTTCAGCCCCCTGAGTCAATACATTTTAGAACCAACTTTTGCTGCAATTACAGCTGCCAATCTTTTAGGGTATGTCTCTACCAGCTTTGCACATCTAGAGACTGAAATTCTTGCCCATTCTTCTTTGCAAAACAGCTCCAGCTCAGTCAGATTAGATGGACAGCGTTTGTGAACAACAGTTTTCAGATCCTGCCACAGATTCTCGATTAGATTTAGATCTAGACTTTGACTGGGCCATTCTAACACATGGATATGTTTTGTTTTAAACCGTTCCATTGTTGCCCTGGCTTTTTGTTTAGGGTCGTTGTCCTGCTGGAAGGTGAACATCCGCCCCAGTCTCAAGTCTTTTGCAGACTCCAAGAGGTTTTCTTCCAAGTTTGCTTTATTTGGCTCCATCCATCTTCCCATCAGCTCTGACCAGCTTCCCTGTCCCTGCTGAAGAGAAGCACCCCAGAGCATGATGCTGCCACCACCATATTTGACAGTGGTGATGCTGTGTTCAGAGTGATGTGCTGCGTTAGTGTTCTGCCACACACAGCGTTTTGCATTTTGGCCAAAAAGTTACATTTTGGTCTCATCTGACCAGAGCACCTTCTTCCACATGTTTGCTGTGTCCCCGACATGGCTTGTGGCAAACTGCAAATGGGACTTCTTATGGTTTTCTTTTAACAATGGCTTTCTTCTTTGTACTTCATGGTGTTGTTGCTCCCAATATTCTCTTAAACAACCTCTGAGGCCATCACAGAGCAGCTGTATTTGTACTGACATTAGATTACACACAGGTGCACTCTATTTAGTCATTAGCACTCATCAGGCAATGTCTATGGGCAACTGACTGCACTCAGACCAAAGGGTGTGGAATAATTACGCACATCCCACTTTTCAGTTATTTATTTGTAAAAAAAATGTTTGAAATCATGTATGATTGTCGTTCCAATTCTCAAGTGTACACCACTTTGTTTTGGTCTTTCATGTGGAATTCCAATAATGTTGACGAGCTATCAAAAGGGATTAATGATGTTTCTTTGAAACTCATTTCTTTGACAACCCATTTAAAAACATTATTAATGCTTTTAAATGTAAAAATGATAATAAAGCTAAAAAAGATTTATAATGTAAGAATTATATATTAATGTTGTGCACGATTTAATCAACTTCATTGCCTGTTGTCGTCCATTAGTAATGACGTCATGTTTAATCTCTGTACTTTCATTGCAAATGACTCGTTCTGCTGTGTCTGGCCTTAAACGATGCAGCCAACCATTTGAATACTGAAAATATAGTTCAGCTCCAAACTTTTAGGCCTTTTCACGTAAAACAGTATCAATAATGGTCACATTTTATGGCCTAGCAAACACATTTCCAACACCAAAATCACATTTCCAACACCACTTCAAGCCAAGTTTGCTTTCCCAGATGCAAGCAACTGGTAATAATTGTGGAGTTGGAGCATGGTCAGCTGGACCTACAGAATTAGCACAACTGACTACGTTCTAGGCTATGGCACTAACACAGACCCAAATTTGATTAGCTATAAATGGAGAAATGCATACACCCGACATGTTGCACATTGTGGCGAGGGCAAGAGGCAAGGTTGATGAAATAACGGGTAGCAAGCTAATGGGGTTTGACTGTATACAGTATATTAAAATGTTTCACATACAGTACAATTTTTTTTTACACAACACTATTATTTGTTATTTTGAACATTTGTGTTGTGAATGTCCACTTTGAAATCAAAAGATGAATTTTCGTCTGCGAAAAGCAATTTTTAAACAATTTTAACATTAGATTTTAATCAGTGAAAAGATCACATTGAAACAAATCAGGGCGGAGGTCTTGGGAACATCACATACTGTCTCTTGTCTTCCCGCAACAATAAGTGTTTTTCTCCCCAAGTTATAGGTTAATCAGTTTATATGTTCAAAGTATTTTTCCCTGAGGAATGAAAAAAATGCAATTAGCATCTCCAACAAACGTCTCTAGTTCTGGACGTTTGTATTGCTTATTCACATTGTGCTGTATGTGAAGATAGTCTGACTATTTTTGAAAAGCAGTATTGTTTAACTTTAGTGCTTTTTACAAATATTTGGAACTTTTTGTTTTGTTGTGTAGACCATTATCAGCCAGTGACTGTAGTAAAGTCTCTGCTGCCCTGTTGGAACACACTGTTGTTTTTTGAAGTGTCTCCTTTCTCCTTCCATCAGGTAACCTTAAAGTTAATCATTCAACACACACACACACACACACACACACACACACACACACACACACACACTCACTCACCATTTTCAGATTCATTGTTCATTCATTATTTATGCAGGCTTGAATCTCACTGAACTGTAAAGTTCTCCCTGAGGTTTTTGAGTGCATGGTTTTGCAGCTTTGTTGTCTGACTCATCGGTTCAATAGAAGTTTCTCCTTTTGTCCCAGGTATCAGAGGTACTTGCTGAAGGGAAGCGTCGTTTGTCCCTCAGTGGCTGGTTTCATGGCCCCTCCCTGGAAAGACCCCCACGTTACATAGAACCCTCAATTCCTCGTCATACACACATCCCAAGAGATGTAAGCAAGGCTTTGTGTGTTAAGGCTATGATGTTACTTTTTTTTTGTTTTTATAATCAAAAACTGTTAAACTAATGTACGTGTATGTTTAGGAGAATGTGTTATTTGAATGGATCAATGAGTCCTACATGGACCCTTTGTATCAGGCACAAGTACAGCAAAATTTTGAAGACAATTCAGAAATACATCTCCCACACTTCCTACAGGTGAGAAGCTTTTATACAAAAACAGATAATTTAGTATAACGAAATGTGTATATTGTCAATGATTGGTACAAATCTAGTCATTTCTAAGGCCACACCTCAAGGGACAAATATTTCCCCCCCCCTCACTCACTACACTCTGCAAGGAACTCATGGATAATGTATAAAGAGGAAGAACTCTCCCCTATGTGAATTTCACTCACATGCACAGCCACACCAGAGCCACGCAGCCGGTGTAAAACCTAAATTATTAAGTACTGATTCATTTTTAATTTTCCAAATGTATGATTCACCTTTCAGACTTATTTTTCAGTAAATGCTAAGACTATTTCAGAATATGAATACAAGAGAAGAAAAGCTTTTGGTTCTTAGCACATCCAAGCAGGGTGCTCATGACCCTGTTGCCGGTTCACTAGTTGTCTTTCCTTAGATCAGTTTTGGTATGTGCTACTCCTGGAGAACTGCTCTGTTTTGTACATTAACTAACTCCAGATCCTTTCACTTGTGCACTTTTGTTGCTTCCAGCACATCAATTTCACGAACAGACTGTTCACTTGCTGCCTAATATATCCCCTTTCCTTCCAGGTGTCATTGTATTGAAATGAATAGATTGTTAAAGTTATTAACTTTATCTGTTAATGTTCTGGCTGATGAGTAACCTTCAGTGTATAAATTGAAGGACATGTATGTGTACATGTCAGGGATCATTTGATTATGACTGCTGCGTTTCATCAATGTTTGTTCTCATAATTAGGAGGAGAAATTTAAACAAGTGAGTGAGGCCCTACGATTTGCTGAAATCCAGTGGGAGAGAAGAGGGCCACCTAATAAAAGGTGCGATGATAAATTGCTAATATTTACGTACTTCCATAATCTGTGTGTGCGTGTGCGTGTGTGTGTGTGTGTGTGTGTGTGTGTGTATTTAGGCTTGGGTATTGTCACTGCCCTTAGGGGTTTGAAGAGCAAACTTTGTTTGTGGGAAAACTCAAGCATATTATTTACTAATCTATCTTGAGTGTCAAACTTGACAGAATCCAGTGAACCTAGGGATTGCAGTACCATCTCAGATTTTGTTCTGATTTTGTCCATATGATTTGTGGGTCGTATATTTAATTCTATAATTAGAATTTTTAGTTCTTGATATTTTGTATCAAGTCTGTATCCTCAAAAACACTTTAGTTTGGTAAGCACTGATATCATTAAAAAAGTGTTGGTTGTTACCCTACTAAACTTAAATGGAAGACACAGAGCTGGGCGATAAAATGATAACAAGAATTTTTGCAGTATAATTTTTCTTGATTTCACTATAAGACCTTCTTGCTACAATGTTGATAAAAGTAATTAAAAAGCAATTAATTTGTATCGGCTGTTTTATTTGGAATTGACCTAAGAATTTAATTCTCTTTTCTGTAAAAGTTTTCCTGTAAAACTATTGAATTATTATATTTATACCTAATTTATATAGCTGAAATACAGTTGTATAATGTTATACGGTACGATCTTCTGGTACAAAATAATTAATTTACACCAGAATGAACCTTAACATCTCACAGAATGCATATGGAAATTGCTTGAAAAATGGGTACAGTACAAAATGTTAATGTTCTTTCATTTTTCCTTCATAAAAATATACAGAGATTTAATGGTTGTTTCCTAGGTCAGGTGCTTTTGAAACTATAAAAATTTAATAGCTTCAAGGGCTGAAAATAAATAAATAAATAAATAGAATTTGAAAAGAAATATTTTACAGACCATGGTTTTAAGACCCATTCATGAAATAGACCAAGTTTCAAACATATCTGAGATGATGTAGCACGAACCATATCTGACATAACATTAAATGATCCAGTAACTAAAATGCAGTTCGATAAATAAGATTTATTAAGTAGTAAGTAAGGCTGGAAAGTGCAGACCCGGTGAATGTGATGTTTTTTCATTGATGTTGTAAGATAAGATAAAACAGAAAAGCAACTGTCCCTCAAGTTACTGAAGTTATCAATATACAGTGTGAGCAGCAATCTATAAAAATGTGAAAAAGATGTGGTCACACATCATACTTTCTAAAATTTTGCCAAATGAGCAGGTCCATGTGAATAACAAGGGAATGGCCATTGACCCAGAATATTCAGCTTGTGCTGAATTGTGTGTGTCAGTAGGCAGTAAGCCTGGATGATTATAGGAATTTAATCAAACTGTTATCTGCAGAATTGTTGCAATAAACAATATCCTCATGATCCAGATAATGTTATGTAGTAGCGCACATATACATAAAATTTCCATAGAGCTGTCTAATATAAATAATAAAATTGCCAGCTGGTCTAGCTTCTAATATTTCTTCATTAAGCGTGATGACTTGGTTCTGCACAGGCAGCATTGTTAATATTCAGTGGTTCTTTACATTAGTTATTTAGGAGCCTAAAATGTTGCCATTATTGTACTTTCCATTTCCTCATTGCATTGGCATATTTCCCAGAATTCTTTGCCAGACAGTAATTCTTTTGGAATTTATCAATGTAGAATTCATGATTTGTGCGTGCAAAAAAAACCCCAAAACAACTGATGGTGTTCAGTTTATGCAATTTCTAACTACAATTATTCAAATATTTAGCATAAAAATAATGAATAGTCCCAGTATTGGCAACAGCTTAAGGATAGTTGGGACAGTGACCATTCTTTCTCCTCTTATTTTCTTCTCTGAAATCGTAAACTAGAAATAGGTAAATCAAACCAAAACGTTTTGTCTGTTTAGCAGATTGTAAATGTTAAAGTGCAGAGCTTTGTTCATTGTGGAATCCTACTTAGTTTTATATGTCAGGTCTAGTCCTGATCCTGGAGTTCCCCCTACTGCATATTTGTGGTCCTTTAAAACCATCCAAAACAACTGATCTAATTAGTCACATAACTGGAACACAGGGCAGGGCTAATCCTGAAGTGGAGCTGATGCCACCATGCTAAAGGGTAAGGCAAAGAATAAGACTCCGTTTTAACTCCAATTAACCTTCTTGGTAAACCTCATGTGAAGGCTCATTAAACCTCACTCACCCAATGAGTATTTAGTCTGGCAAGCAACTACAGGTCAGCAAATTTGTTAGATCCAATTGCATAGTTATTTACTTACAACTTACTTACAAGTTCCAACACCCTTGCCGAGGATTTTAGGTGCATGATTTTAATCCATGACGATGTAGTGTGTTACTAATAGTGACCTTTGTTACTGTGGTCCCAGCATTCTTCAGGTCATTGACCAGTTCCCACCGTGTAGTTCTTTTTTACTCACTGTTCTCAAGATCATTTGTACCCATGAGGTGAGATCTTGCATGGAGTCTCAGGTCGAGAGAGATTGTCAGTGACCTTGTATTTATTCCCATTTCTAATAATTGTTCCAACAGTTGATCTCTTCTCACCAAGCTGCTGCCTATTGTAGATCGGCTCATCCCAGTCTTGTGCAGGTGTACAATCTTGTCACTGGTGTTGTTAGACAGCTCTCTGGTCTTTGCCATGGTGGAGGTTGGAGTCTGACTGTTTGAAGGTGTGGACAGGTGTCTTTTACACAGATAACGATTTCAAACAGGTGTCATTAATTCAGGATATGAATGGAGTATAGAAGAGCTTCTTAAAGAAGAAGTAACAGGTCTGTGAGGGCCAGAATTCTTTCTTGTTACTTAAATATTTTCTGCACCATTATACAAATAAATTCTTTAAAAATCATAATATGATTTTTTTTTTCCCTGGATTTTTTTTAATATTCTGTCTCTCACAGGTGAAATGTACCTATGATGAACAATACAGACCCCTCTCATCTTATTAAGTGGGACAGCTTGCAGAATTGGTGGATGCCAAATACTTTATTGCCCCCCTGTACTTATTTTGACAGATTGTTCCCTGGGTTCACAGTGGTTTCTGTGCTTGTTTAGCATTGCTCATGTTTGAATCACACAGTCAGCTGACAGGTAGCACGTGTGCGCAAATTGTATATAAGGACAGGGAGGGATAACTCATGATAACTTATGATTATGTTGCGCAACTTTGTTGTTACTTTGTGTGATATTACTGTTACATAATTTTTTTTCATATTAATTTAGCATGCTCAGCAGTTGAGTTATTGGTCCAGTTAAGAGTGCTAGACTGCTTTTAGACAGAAGAACTATTTTGCCACAAAACGTTAATTCTTGGTATGACTGCAAAGTGTCAGAGCTCACAGTGCATCACAGTCAGAGCTATTCTAGTGACTTACACAATATTTCAGTGTTATAGATAATTGTATAGACATGCTTAGAGTTTACTCTGCATGAAAGGACATAGCTAAGTGTTCTACATTTTTAAAAAACTTTTTTACACTCAGTGAAAATGAAGGTCTTTTACTTGCATTATAATCAAACTACATCATTTGTCTCCATGATTAGCTAGCATTAGCATATATTTGCACCATTATGATGAAATAACTAGATTGTTAATGTTTGAATGCTCCAAAATACGATATGTCACTAATAGAGTAGTCTGTTTTATATTTTTTATGCAAATAAAAGTGGCTGATCTACACAGATCAGTAATTGAAAATCTTTATAATGAAAAAAGTAATTTTGTTGAACAAGAACATATCCAACATCCTATTGTGGTCCTTTTGCATTAGCAGACAAAATAGTGGCAGCCTGTTAAATTGTGCAGCAATAGATGGGGAAGGGTCACTAACAGAATGTCTACAAATTACACTGCTTTTGTTTGTGTACCTAATAAACGGAACTCTTTCTTATTCTGTCTGTGGGTGTGTAGGTCGTATGCGTGTGCAGAGCCTGAGAGCATGCCAACATGTATAAAAGAGTGTTGGGAACTTCTCTCTTCTGAGCCGTTCTTCCTACTGCTTTCCAACCTGACGGGACTCTCCCTTCACTATCTGGCTGAGAGAAACGAGGACAGTGAGAATGACAGTCAGGGTGGAGAGACAGATTCAGAGAAAGGAGGGGAAGATAGGAACGACCCTGAAGGACAAGACACTAGTACTGCTTCTTCATCCACCAAGAAGAAAAACAAAGGTGATTACACTTTGTCCTTCTTTGCATATTTCTGTCATTGATACACCTCTGATTGGTTTGTGTTCTGTAGTTATGAGAATCTGTAAATATGCATGTTTCAGGCCCTCCGATGTGCTTTGGTGAGCTGCGTTGCTGGCATCATGGTGATTACACTCTGCTGCATGATTCTGTGAAAAGGGAGTTTGCCCTTGACCTTTTGCTTCACCTGGGTTACTCAGGTAAAGCTCACTTTTTAAAAAAACTGCTCTTTAGCCAATGAAAATGTTACAAAATGTCATGCCTGTCTTGCTTGTAAATCAGGATAAAAACAAAGGTGGGAAGATCTAAGGTCATCACAACTTTTTTCCAACATAAATTACAATGAATGGCAAAGCTCCTCTATGATAATTATCAGCTTTTGATGGTTGATATCACAATAGCAATTTGATGTCCATTTTATACCCATTCTACAAATAATTTTGTAAACACATCATTACCTGTTACCTTCCTAGAATGTAGTAACACAGCAGAGCTAAATAAGTTGTAAAATTAGTTGTGGTAAAGAAACAAAAGTAAATTATGTGGGGAACTAGAAAATTGTAGTATTAAGTTATGTATAGTGCTGTCGGCTTCTGCTTAATTAGCCAGTACTGTGGTGTTCGGTCAGCTGCAAGGCAGTTAAATGTGTGTCACTGTGTTTAAAAATTTATGTTTTCATCTCTATGGTTACAAAAATAGGTGGTACATTTCTAATGACTTACAATGTAGGCTAGCTGGATGTTGTTTTGTTGTTAATGTTTATTTTGACTGTGACAAAAGACCTCAGCAAACATAAAGGTAAATCACCTCAAACCTGCTATACCTTTGCATCTGAGATATGAGAAGTACAATTGGCTTGGCTTGTCTGACTCATTTTATTTTGACCAAAATAACAGAAGCAATTATTTGGAAATGTGTACTGGTTAGAAGGCTTCTTTTTTTATAATGCAATGCACAGTATCCAATAATGATGATGTTACCAATTTCTGTCTATCGCCATCTCAGGGTGGAAGGCAGATTTTGGAGGCTACACTTCCTATATTGCACATGATGAAGATGAAGAGGTCAGTGCTGGCAACTAACAGCTATGTTTATTACTCAACATAAGTTTATTTGATGTTAATGCTTTCCACTTGAGTCACAAACTAAAGTTATTGAAAAGGGGTGTGTACACAACAAATTTAAACCACAAGCAATGTCTTCTATTTGTACATAATTGTCAAAAATTCATTTGTCTATATTGTGTGTTTCCAGCTCCTGACGGTGTATCCGGAGGATAACAGTCTGGCTCTAGTCTACAGAGACAAAGAAACTCTCAGTTTTGTCAAACACCTCAATTATAGCTGCATTGTCCAGCACGCTGAGCAAAGAGACACGGCATTCTATGATTTTTCCTTCACTTACTTTGAATAAACATACCTGGGCATCTGTAATGTGGAGAATAAAGTTTCAAATCAGCTAAAGTTGTGCTTTGGTGCTTTGACCCTCTTTTGTCATTTATACTATGTTGAAGAAACAATGGGTTCATATAATTTTTTTTGTCCCTGGCTCATTTCTTTTTGTGTGTTTATGTAGCAAAAATATTCACAGTATATTTTTTCTTTCAAATCTTTCTTTATTCTTTAGGTTTAAACAAGCTGTTTTTGTTACTGTTCCTTTAACATGTCAACGAGCTATGACTGTCTGTCCTGGGCTAAAATACTGCTTATATTCTGCCTGAGTGGATAGGGCTAAACTTCTGAAGAGTGAACAGGTGGATAGGTGTGACATCACAAAAACAGTGAATATAAAACTGACTGCTTCTGCAGTATTTATGCAATTTTTCTTACTGGGTTACATTTGTTCTTGGTGACAGGACTGTAGCATGCAATACCTCATGGAGTGAAACATGAATGACATTCATAATGCAAACCTTTAAAAAAAATTAATACAGGGAGTTCTCAAGTTACGTCTGGGTTCCATTCCTTCGAGTGTGACATAAGTCAAATTTCGACACGGAACTCGCATATAGCTAACCGGAGTCTTTCTCAATGTATTATCGCAAAGCATTTTGTTGGCATTCAACTGCATTCTACTACCGTGTATGTGCTGCTTCTCACTGCTACTCCCAGAAAGCAACTCTTTCCACATATTTTGCGCCCATATTACCCACCTGTTTTCCCACATTAGACACAATATAGTCCACAATGCATTGCTCCCCATGAAACATACCAAATCCCACAACATGGAAGTGCAATATAGCCTGTTAGCTATATTCGTGCTCTCACACTATTACCGTAAAGCATTTAGTAGGCGTTCCAAGTGCATTCTACTACAGTATGTGCTTCCAACTCATGCTCTCACTGTTCCAGAAAGCATCTTTTCCCACTTATTTTCCTGCACAAGACACTATAGTACATAATGCACATGCCAAATCCCACAATAACAAAGCACAAATGCTGTAACTTTATTTCTTTATAATTAAGAGCTAATGATGCAACTATGAATCACAATATATCAAGTGCAATGTAACTCAAGGACCCCCTGTACATGGATTCAACACCATTGATATGCATATTTGTTCCTGCATGCACACATCGATGCCTTCAGTCTTATCTGAGTGTAGTGCAGGTCCACGGGTGTGGCTCTTTGCATGTTTTCAGTGTATATCTGTGCAGTTCAGGACAGTGTGATCGAAACGCTGTTATGACTTCTGGTGAGACTACACAGTAACAGTGTATCTCCTGCAGCCTGGTACACTGCGATGCCAAAATGACCAGTGCATCATTGAGCTCCTTGGATGGTGTGGTTTGCACTTCCAGTATCTCCAATGTATTTGCATAACTCTGCCCCACCATGCCCACTTCATTCAGTAGCCATGTCCAGGTAAGCAGGCGAAGCTGACGGACAGGGATACTGGGCTGCAGCACTCCCGGAACATGCAGCTCCGGAAGCGTGTGGTCCAGCTCAAGGTCCACAGCTAACATTGGGTGTCTGCGCCTTACCTCTGCCCACATTTGGTCACTGATGGGCATTGTGTATTTTAACGAGCGCTCACAACGCAGCTCAAGTCTCTTCAGCGAGGGTCGCAGGGGCAGCATGAGGTCTTGGAGGACATCTGGAGACAGGCTGGCTTGAAATAGCCCGATAGTGCTCAGGGCTGGACAGAGCTTCAGAATGTTCCTCACTGTCTCTGCAACAACACCGCAAACAAGTGAATTATTGTTGATGAAAAGACATCGAAGGGCAGGGCAAAGGCCAGCCACACCCCTTACAAAGGTGTCACTAAGTGTGAAGGGAACACCCCTCAGGTCGAGCTCTGTGAGCAATGAGCCATCCGTCAGTATGTCCACCAATCCCTGGAGTAGGTCTTGCCCTGCGTAGAATAAGGGCGGGTTCCCTAAGCAGTTCACACACAGCACCTGCAGCCGCCCATCACCCATTGCAAAGGCCTGGCGAAGCACCCGAAGTCCAGTTCTCCGACTCACATCATCAGTCACACTAACGCTAAGCTTCATGCTTCTGATTAATGGTAAAAAGGGGAAGAACCTCTCCGGGACACTAGCTTCAGAATCACACCTAAGAAAAAAAGTAGAAACCTTAGTTAGTGGCCGTAGCTGGATTCAAATCAGTAAAATTGGATCACTTTTGCTAGGTACTAACAATCAACTACAATAAATGACAGGTCACTTGCTGCCTAACATATGCTCGACCATGACATTTCAGTGGTTTTAATGTTCTGGCCAATCAATGTGGTACTGTATAGTATTGTAACGGGTTTCCAGAGTGGAAATCCGTTGACGGAGAGAAGAAGGAAACTTACACCAAGGCCTCAGTACAACAAACGGGATGCAACCCGTTTCCGGCTTTATTACCAGATTTGACAAAAGCTTCCGGAAACTGTGTACCTTCTGCAGGCAGAGTTCACACTAAACCTTTGCCCGGGTGTGTCCAGACTGATGACGGCTGGCTGGCTCACCCAGGTCATCAGCTTGGTTAATCATCACGGGTAAGCGCAGCCCGCCGCCATCAGCACACACCAGGGCGCCTAGTAACACTGGCAAACTTTATCACAGTGACACAACTTCACCCTGAAACACAGAAACACTCAAACAAAACCCAGTAAACCCACTCTCCCTCCCATGATCCCCCCTCATAACATTGCTACAGCATGTACATTCAGACGCCTCCAAGTATGTAAAAACAGAATTATGTCAAAAAATTTTGTTATGCAAAATTTGGTGACACAGAGCTGTAAATGCACCATGATCTAGTACATATATAAGAATAGCATATCTTTCCTAATTTCTCTTTTGGCGTGTCTGTTCACTCACCTGACCTCAGTGTGCGTCCACGCACTGGGATATGTCATAATGTTGAACCATGTTTTACACACTGTAAAAGCATTACATTTGTCCTTTAGAGGTAGGAAGGAGAAAATATGGGCAAGGATCTCTTCTGGTAGCTCCATTGCATTACAGATTTTTAAAAATAATAATATATTTATTACCAATTCGACAGACCAGCAAAATTCTTCTAAACCCAGCTTAGAAAAACGATCTCGGAATTACATTGACTACTTTGTTTATTTCGATCTTTGTCGCACGGTCTACTGTGGTTTCTTCCCTGCTTGAAAGTGATCAAATGTTTTCTCTACTTCCTCTTACACCACGAGTTCCGCTGTTAAACAGCCCACAATGTGCACAAGCCGAGTATTCCACCAATTAGCGTGCGTAACTTGACCATGTCAGCCAATCAGAATGCAGCGTGTTCACGTGGGTGTGTTCCAATATCGACCAACTTAGGCACTTTTTTTCCGACGTTTTTCCCCGAAAAGATTCTTTGGTTGAACAGTTTACGAAGGCATTCATTACGTTCGGATAAGACCTTTTCATCGGTACGTGAATAAACGGTAAGTCCATTCTGACCTAATTCGCTTCCGTTCGCGCTGTAGGTTAGCTAGGTTTCCATGTAGTGAAACTTTTTTGCTAAATGGTTAGCTAAACGGGAAGCTAGCCTGGCCACTAGCCGTAAAACTGTATAGGAGGACTAAATAATTGGTTGTTTAACTAATATTTGGCCAATGTATTGCCATTGCATTGGTTCAAATGCTCCACTGTTCTCTAAAGGTAAAGTTTTTGTTGTCATGTGACGCTTTGCGCAATGTTTTGTGGATCACATACCATTACCTGGCAGCGTGACGAGTGCACCTCTCATTCGTCATTACAGCTTCCTCACTCGAGAGACAGCTGACCCAATTAACGACAGCGGTTTACATTTCCACAGGGGGAATAATACATGTTAAAATTATTTACTCTTCGTTGAGTGCTTTTACTTAAATTCTGGTTTATTATATCAATTTGGCGGGCAAAAGGAATTGTTGTACTTTTGACAGCTTTATGGGTGCAATATTGGAGATCCCCTGCTCTTAGGGACTGTCACGTAAAAAAACACCCATCCATATTCTTTCTCCCTCCTATAATGTGTGTGTGAGTGAATGAATGTGCATATATACACATACACACTTTATGGACATAAGTACTTATAAGAAGACCCCTTATATATTGAATTTACTTATTTAATTAACATTCATTGCATTAATATCCCACAGTGGTAATTGGTATTATTGCAAAGTGGAAGTTGATTTGCAAAAAACAGAAACCTGGCAATGAAGTGATTAATCATATATTGTAACAGTGTGGTTATTGAGCCCTGAGGCACAAAGTAAGTTAAGCGCTGAGTTCCAAATTTCCAAAATTTGCTCTGTTAGCCTTATGGAATGGGTTTTTGTGGCTAAGCAGCAACAAATGAATTGGTGTAAAGCATGCAACCAGTGACTCCAGTGGAAATGTGTTATATGGAGTGATTAATCATGCTTCTCTGTTTGGCAGTCTGATTGATGAGTCTGAGTTTGTGGGATACGAGGAGAATGTTACCTGCCTGACTGCACTGTGCCAATTGTAAAGTTTTTATTTTATTTTATTATGCTACACCATACCAAAACCTGTTGGACACGTCTATGCTTTGAACTTTGTAGGAACAGTTTGGGGAAACCCTTTTACTATTCAAACATGACTGTGGCCCACAAGGTCCATAAAGGCATGATTGGGTGAGTACCCTGACTGCAACCTCATTGAACACATTTGAGATGAACTGCAATGGAGATTGCAAGCCAGTCTTCTCATCCAACATTAGTGCCTGTTCTTACAACTGCTTCTCTAACCAGAAGAAGGGACCAACTCCTTATTGATGCCTTTGGAGTTAGGATGGAATATAATAAAGTACGTGTAATGTTCAAGTGTCCCAGCACCAGGTTTCCCAAGATGTGCAGTGGTGACCTAGTGGTTAGGACTGTGCCCTTGTTAATGGAGGGTCACAAAAGTACAGGCCCAGACAAAAATTAAGTATCCTTCTGCAAGCTACTGTCCTGCTACACTGCTCCCTGAACTGCTCAATGTTGATAGCGAAGTTTGTAATTTGGTCATTGTGTCGAATCCTTTCAGGAAGAGGTCAGATCACTAACTGATTTTATTAGACAGAGAGAAAAATTACAGTTACAAGTTAAAGTTTGTGGAAAGGCATAAAATTCTCCTGCTGAATGGAATCCCAAAGAGAAATAAATGTGTGACCCAGACTTGTCAGAGAATTTAAAGTCTGAACCCACCTGAAGATTTTGGATTTTAAGGAAATTTGGTTAATGTGTGTGTTCTGGGTGTGCCAATGGGTGTGTTCTGGGTGTGCCAATGGGTGTGTTCTGGGTGTGCCAATGGGTGTGTTCTGGGTGTGTTCTGGGTGTGCCAATGGGTGTGTTCTGGGTGTGCCAATGGGTGTGTTCAGAGTCATGTTACATGATGCACACTGACGCATGTTGACGTTTAAAATGGCATTTGACGTGTGCTTTGTGTTTGTGCTTATCTGTTGTTTATTTTAAAAAGCACTTTGTGGCTTTCGGAGAGAACAGAACGTTTTTGTTATAATAAGCGAGCTCTGTGACCCTGGAAACAACAGTAGCTATCTGCTGCCCCATGTGTGATGGGTTAAGTGCGGTCACATTTAATTATTGTCACATTGATAAATAGTAACATTTTTACTTTCAAAACTTTGTCTATTTAATGGTATTGCATACACAAATGCATACACTACCAGTCAAAGGTTTAAAAAAAACATTTTACTGATAATATAAGCAGTTCTGTAACAATAAATACCTTTAAATGCCAAAGTTAAAAATAAGTTACCAAAGTCACAAAAATAAATACATATTTACAATTATATATTTGATGGACAACCTGCTTGACTTACAGCTTTCCTGAAGCATAGGAAATAAATGAAACCCTAAAACTTAATGCAAATAATTCCTTGAGGTGCAATAGGTTTACAGCTTTACTGTTGCCCCATTCTGTCCAGTTCATCCCAAACCAGCTGGACGGAGCGAAAGTCTGTA
>JBBIGC010000039.1:7124886-7141418 GCA_037576955.1 Lepidarchus adonis
CCAGCTCCACCTTTCTTCACACAGAGGGGTTTGTGGGTCATCAGCAAAAGTTGGGAGCAGCACATATGAGAATTGTTTACATTAAACTTCAGGGCTTCATTGACTTCCATTTCTGCAGGAAAAGCTGGAAGTTCACCAGGTTCTTAATGCTTGGGGGAAAGCATGTTGTCTATGAAATCTGCATATTATTTCAGTGTTTGGTGACGTAAACATATTATTAATGATGGATTTCTTTATTGTAAACACTTACTTACGTACCATTTACGGTTACTTACATTTACATTTACAGCTTTTGGCAGACACTCTTATCCAGAGCGACGTACATGGTGAGCAGTTGGGGGTTAGGTGTCTTACTCAAGGGCACTTCAGCCTGCTGTCCGGACCCGAGATTTGAACCTGCAACCCTTCGGTTACAAACTCACTTCTCTAACCATTGACCTACAGCTGCCCCTGTAATAGAACTGCTTACTGTATTACCCGACATGCATTTAAATGTTACTGTCTGAACCCGACCCAAACCTGACTGGAATTACAGCTTCAGTAAATTCATATGGCAAATTTGGGTTTCTCTGTTCAGGAGTAGATACCAAATAACTAGTCGCAGAGACTTGAGGCACGATCATGAAAGGACCCGAATACTTTGCAGTTAATGGTGAGCCTGGAATGGGCAGCAACGCAACTACCAGATCCCCTGAGCTAAATACCCTGGCTTCCACTCTGTGATCTTACCGCTCTTTCATTTTCTGCTGAGCAACAGTCAAATGTTCGCTCGCCATTTTCCAAGATAAAAACAATTTTTGTCGAAAACCATTTTCATAATCTACCAAACTGATCCAAGTTCGTATTCAAAACAGACAAGGACATATGCACTTCATGTCTGGCATCTTTGACTCTTCAAATGGTGATTCCACTTGCGCATGAGTCATTGCACGTGGCACAGCACAGCGGTGAACACTTCTGGAAAATATTGAAGACACTTATCAGATTCTGCTGGTGTCACAGGTGCAGTAGTAACCACTGGTGATAGAGATGCTTCACATCCTCTAAAATTATTTCCCAAAATGATGTGAACACCATCTGCAGGAAGAGAAGGTCTCACTGCAATAGTTATCTTTCCATTCACAAATCCTGAACTTAGCAGAACTTCATGTAGGCACAGAAAACGTCTGCAAACCAATTCCACGAATCAAAACCAATTTTCTTGTGTCTGATACAGAGGAAAATTGTAAAACTCAAGTGCAAATGAAGCTTTCGGAAGCTCCTCTGACCCTTCAAATTTTCACTGGAACTCTGTGTACATCTACTACCAATGAGACAAAACCATCACTAATGAACGATGCTTAGCCCGACACATCAGACTCCCCAGAATGGGCAAATTTATCCCCAGACATAACCGTACTCTCTGGATGTGTAATGAAAGAAACACACCCAGCAGCTTTACTCTTGGGAACTCTTGCTCTATTTACTGGGCACTCTTTCTTCCAAAGTCCCACCTCCAAGCAATAATTATATTTATCAGTAACAATACGATACAGTTTTAACTTCGTGCTCATTCACATAGGTAGCAATTCCCTCAGGCAAAATCTCTCTAAACTGTCCCAAAATCAGCAAACCATGCAACGCATCAACGTATCCACACCCTCAGCAGCAAGCCAACAATTAAATAAACTAGACAACTCTCTTGCCACTTCAGCATGGATTTGTTTTTTGTTCTTTTGCCAATTTCTGGAACGTTGCAGATAAGCTTCTGGAACAAGTTCATAACACTTTAAAACAGCTTGTTTTACCGTATTATAATTTCTCCTTTTCAGAGGTGTCGGAGCCACAAACGCCTTTTGTGCACGATCAATAGTTTGTTAAAGAATAGTTTTATCCTCATCATCCTAATTCTGATCAATGGCCATGCTTTCGAATAAAGAGGAAAAAAATGTTCGGATCACATTCGTTAAATTTGGGCAGGAATTTAATCATACCTGTTAAGTTTGAGTTGGAGTTTTGTTCGATTCTTCCCTCAGCTAACAACTTTAACCGAGTTCGCTCTATATCTTGTTCCTGCTCCTGACTGTTTAACTTTTTCAATTCTAACAAATGATCCTTTTCTTTTTGTTGTACTTGCTTTTGACTTTGTTTAGACTTTGCTCCATTTCCCTCAACAATTTAATTTTCTCATATTCCATCTGCATTTCCAAAAATTGTTTGATGCTGACCAAAACTCAGCCAACCCAACAGGTTATACAGCCTTAATAGTTCAGGAGACGGGGCAACCTAATCATGGAGCATTGCTCTAAATCTTTTTACCCCTCACCATTCTGCCCTGTATTCACACTGAGACCAAAAGCGAGGATCATTTACTCACCCAAACCAGTGGAGATGTGCTGCCTTTACCAAAACCAACCCAGCCGTTTCTCCACAGATGGTGCCCTCAGCCCGGACTCCAGTGACTGCAGCAACCTAAACCCAGCGTCAAAACGCTCTAATTGGGGGGAAAAGCGATAGCTTCCTCAGGATTAATTGTCCAGCAACTGAACCACAACCAAAACCTGAAAAACCCAAAAATGGGTGAGAAAACCAAAATGTACAATTCAAATTTAGACTTACACACACCAAAAATCAATGTTAAATCTCCCAAACGACCAATAGCAAACTGATAATAAGACAAACTTACATCTTCCAATCCAAAATATCAGTATTCCTGAATGTAGGACTACACACCTTACCATGCTGCCATAGCCCTGGAGGGAATTAAAGTAGCTTTACCCAAATTACAAATACAAATCCGAGCCCCAAAACCAACATTATCTGCACTACGGACCCTACATATCAAAGTTTTAGGATGAGCCCCCATATGTCACGTCCAGGTGGCTCAAAGTGGGTGACATAAAAGGGAGACCAATGAACAGACTGACAACATCTATCACCTGCAGATTCCCAAGCTGCACCGTAGCACGGCAAAGCTGGGCGTCACGCATCTAAAACTAGATGTGGCTTATATTTGTTGGGCTTCATATGTCACTGTTCAGCTATATTCCATCTATTAGTGTGATCTCTAACCTGATTCACAGCTCCTCAAACCTCTTAACCTTTACTGATACCACAAGAACTAAATCTTAAGCTTAGTACTTTAATCCACCTAACTTTTTTTTCTACTTTTACTCATTTACAAAACCTGGTCATTCGAAGAAGTCATTTTACTTTTACATTGTCTATTCTGGTTAAAATGTGTTAATGACCTTTAGAATGAAGACTTTTGTTACTTAATTGACTTGTTTTGAACATGTTTTTTATGTTTTCGTTGTTCTTCATTATTAGAGAAGGCATGAAAACATTGGCTAATGTGACAATCTATATTTTCATGTCTGTATGTGCTCATACTAATACAGACATGGATATTTAGAATATCTTAGTTGATACTTTGTATTATTTTCACACATTGTGCCGCATAATTTATCTGCAGACACTGTAAAAGAGTGGAAGTGTATGGGATGCTCAGGAAATGGACAGCACAGAAATCACGGTATGTGTACTTTGTATAGGCATATTTTTTTCTCAGGGGTCTGTTCATTGTTGGCACTTGGTTATGTGTAAATGTTGAGTAAATGTTCTGATTGTTGTTGAGTGTGTTACTGTTTGACTACCTGGGTTGCAGAAGATGGCTGTGAACAGCACAGATGATCATGTGTGGTCAGGGTGTGTTGTACTCTTCCTGCGGAGTTGCAGTCCAGAATTTGATTTGCTTACCCTCTACAAAGACAAGCAAGGGAAGTTCAGTGTGTTCAAGGTGATCAAACTGACACTTACAGGTGAGTATGAGGCATGGTGCATGTGTCTTTGTATATGTATTTTTGTCTGTGTGTCTGCAGGGTAGGGTTTTTTACAGTCCCCATAAACTAAGGATATACATTTTGGATATTTTTTCTTACCAAGTGAGCCTTTAAGACATCTATGTATTTAAATGAGCTCTGTTTAGACTGGCTGCCCTGCGTAACGCCTCATTCAAAAAGCAGTCCAGGCTTAAACATGTATAAACATGAATGGACAGAGCTAAACTGCTATAAACTGAATAGACAGATATTGTATGTAAATATGTTTTGCTTATTTGTTTTTGACACCAGGCTGAAAGGCTGGGGCAAAAAAGTTGGTAGCCACCAATTCTGCAAGTTGTCCCACTTAAAAAGATGAGCGGTCTGTAATGTTCATCATAGGTTCACTTCAACTGTGAGAGACAATGTGAAAAAATCCATGAAATTACATTGATGATGATGATGATGATGATGTTAAGCCTTTATTAGTCTGTATACTTTTACTTGCCCTGATATTGGACCTCTCTGACCAAAGAGCACATACAGACATTTGGGGAAAAACTGGTCAGTTGAGAGGTAGCAGAAAAGGAAATTACAACATGAGGATAAGATAGAAGGATAAAAAAGAGCTTCTTTCACTCTGGCCAAACGTGCAGGGTGATGGGGCTAAAAAAAAACTCAGCTTTAGCACATACATATGACACATGACAATCTGCAACAGGGAGGGAAAAAGGTTGGTGACAGTCCATGTGAGCGACAGTCATTTCGTCAGAGCCGCCCATCCCACACTTCAGGAACAAAGCACAAGGAGGCGTTTGGATTGGGGTGGGGGGTAAGAATCCATTTGAGGCGTCAGAGAGCACCTCTGATAAAGTCTTTTTCAGTCTGTGATCCCAGAAAACCGCTTAATCCAAACAACAGTATTCCTGTCACCGGAGATCCTCCAGATAAGATTGCTTCCACGTCCTCGATGGACAGAGCAGATGGGCACACCAGCCGTCCATGGTGTACTCCACTGCAGACGGTCCAGCAGGACAATCAAAAAGCTCTTCTATCCTTCACTTGTTACCTGTATTAACAAAACCTGTTTGAACTTGTTATCTGTGTTAAAGTCACCTGTCCACACCTTCAAACAGTCAGACTCCAACCTCCACTATGGCCAAGACCAGAGAGCTGTCTAACGACACCAGGAACAAGACTAGGATGATCCAATCTATAATAGGCAAGCAGCTTGGTGAGGGAAAAAGCCCAGAACTATATGGGGGGAACTGGTCAATGACCTGAAGACAGCTGGGACCACAGTAACAAAGGTTACTATTAGTAACACACTTTGTCATCATGGAGCCCTGCAGTACTCAAAAGGTCCCCCTGCTTAATCCAGCACATGTCCAGGCCCATCTAACATTTACCAGAGACCATTTGGATGTCATGTGGTCAGATGAGACCAAAATGGATCTCAAACACACCACACGGGCAATGAAGGAGTGGCTACGTAAAAAGCAGTGGCCAAGCCAGTCTCAGTACCTTAATCCAATAGAGAATCTGTGGAGGGAGAGGAAAGTCTGTGATGCACAGCGACAGCCCCAAAACATCACAGCTCCTGAGAAGATCATGGAAAAATGCGTCAAAATACCAGAAATAGTGTGTGCAAACCTGGTGACCTGTCATTGCCAATAAAAGTAATATTACAAAGTATTGAGGTGAACTTTTGTTATTGAACAAATACTTATTTTCTGCACCATTATACAAATAAATTCTTAAAAAATCATGCAATATGATTTCCTGGATTTTTTTACATTCTGTCTCTCACTGTTAAAGTGTAGCTATGATGAACATTACAGACTCTCTCATTTTTTAAAGTGGGGCAACTTGCAGATTCGGTGGCTGCCAAATACCTTTTTGCCCTACTGTATGGAATGGAGAAAGAGTCTTTCTTTTTTTTTTTTTTTAAGGATATTTTTGGTGATCTGGGCCCTTTAACACAAGTTGTGTTGAACTCTGAACTAGATGTTGTAGGTGGTCTTGATGGTTATGAAATCCTGAAGCTCCATGATGCTGATCCTTTCCTGGGGGTGGAGCTGAAGTTCATGGACACTCTTCCTTGTAAACGGTTTCTGGATAGCTACGCTTGTGGCTCCCTTCTTCAGTTTTTGTCTCAGCATGCCTCACGCCTGCTCACTCTCCCTGATGGGGTTGCTATGGAAGCCATGCTCAAGGCAGGGACACACACCTTGGACCTCAACCTTCAAAACCCAGAACTCTGCCTACAACACATATACCAATCTCAGGTGCCATTCACTTACACTCTCTCTTGGGTCACTATGGTCACAATACATTAGCTAACCTTTTACCTCGCAAATCAGTTCTTTGTCTTAGAAATAGCATGTGAACTTTGAACGAAAGCTGGTCAAACATGCTTTCACTTGGTTATCTTGGTATAGTCAGTGGTAAATAATTTTAAAAATGAGGTCAGTCACCAGTGCTAGGCTGCTGAAATGTGATTACATTTGATCACTACAACACATACAGTCATAAAAATAAGCACATCCCATAGAAGATTTTTAACATTTGAACAAGCAAATATTTCACCCTTTTTAATACAATGGCCTATACATGAAGATGAGATACTTTATTGTTAGAAGGAAAAGTAATATTTTTGGTCATTTGTTCAACAAAAAATATCTGATGTAATATTATTCTGTGGAGAAAGTAAGTACACCCATGGCCTTGAATAGGTAGGATTCATAGGTTCCCCTTTTACCATAACTTAATTAAGGTGTTTATAGAATTGTCCTATAGTTTCGGACATTGGCATGCTGAATTTATTTATTTATTTCTTTTTTACCACTTTTCCATGCAAAAATTCCCTCAGTTATTGTTTTTGAGATATTTGGTCACACGTGTGCACTGTTACTATGGCCAGACAACTCTTGGTCTGTCCTTATTATTCCAAAATGCATAAACTTTACCATATATATTCTTTGGCAAACTATATTCCTGCTCTGATTGATTATGTTTTTGGAATACAAAGGCATTTTCCTGGCTCACCTCACATGCAGGTTAAAATAGTCCAGAATCAGTCATGACATGAACACCACACGTAATGGCAATAACATTTATCATCTAGTTATTTAATTACATTGCCATCTATCAGAGGGTGATGTATATTAAACAACAAAAACATGTGGTATCTGAGCAACTTGGGCTATAAATTACTTAGCCAGAGCCTCTACAAAACAGCAGATCTTGTGATGTGTTCCAGGTATGCAGTAGTTATAATCTATCAAAAGTGATCCAAGGAAATCTGATGAATTGGTGACCGGGTCATGGGCATCCAAGGCTCATTGATGCATGAAGAGAGTGAAGGCTAGTCTGTCTGATCTTAACCTTGTTGCACAAAATGTTAATGCTTTGCTGCATGAAGGGGACCTGCACAATATTAGGCAGTTTGTGTTAATGTTATTATAATAATGGCTGATTGATTTACACACATTGTTCTGAAGACCTTAGTTATCTATATCTTGGTATTATGCTTTTCAATAGCATAAAGAACATTAGACCATAGATGTCATGTTAAAATAAGACCCCCTGCATGGGGTTCTAATTAATGGCAGATGTCTACTGTTAGGTAGTAGCTACATTTAAAAAGAATGTTAAAATGTTTGAAGCTAAACTAAATCTAAAGTGTGACTGTATTTAATGAAAAGAAAAAATCAACACCAGGATGTGCAACAAATGTTTACAAACAATTGTGTATAAAGGGACTAGATAGAGTACAGTATCTAACAAAGGTGAGTACACCCCTCACATTTTTCGAAATCTTTTATTATAACTTTTCATGGGACAGCACTGAAGATATGACGCTTTGATGCAATGTAAAGTATTCAGTGTACAGCTTGTATATCAGTGTAATTTACTGTCCCCTCAAAATAACTTACACAGCCATTAATGTCTAAACTGCTGGCAACAAAGTAAGAACACCCCTAAGTGAAAATGTCCAAATTAGCCATTTTCGCCTCGCCGGTGTCACGTGACTGGTGTTTTTAAACATCCTGTTGAATTCATCAAGGAGAGGTCATTTTCACCAAACTAATTTTCTGTTAATTCAGTAATTCTATAATTCTGTAATTCAGTTCATTGAGGAAACCATGAACGCCAACATGTACTGTGACTTACTGAAACAGAGCATGGTTCTGAAACTGGGCCACAGGGCAGTATTCTAATGTGATTACAACCCCAAATACACCTCCAAGATGACCACTGCCTTGCTAAAGACACTGCGGGTAAAGGTGGCCATCTGTGAGGCTTAGCTAGTAAGTGAATGTTTGCTGGCAAAGATTAGATTTGCAAATTAAGTTAAAAAAGTATGATAATAGTATAGTGTGCTTGGTCATAAATTGAAACCCTTTTTCTTAACAATAGACACATGCTGAACTAAGGAAAAAAGATGGACATTATGAAGAGCATAGTGGAAACATGTCTTAAAGAAAATGTAACAAGTGTCATTTCACAGCTAAATTTTGACAACAAAATTGAAGTCATAATATATTCTGTATGAAATGCAGCACTGTCAGTTGAGTTTTTTAGTATTTGCAAAATTTAATTTTAATGAACAATTTAAAATCAGTTAAGTATCCTTATAACTGGATCTGTAATTTTAATTATAATTGAAGGTAATGTAAAGGTCAAATAGTAAATACATTGAGTATTATGTACAATGTCACTTATGTATGCATTAAGTAACATTGTGTATTATGCAGTTTTTTGAGTTGTTGGAAAATATTTCAGCCAGTAAGGTTTTCAGGTTTACTAGTCATTAGCAGATAAAATTTATTTTGGACCACGTCATCAGTATTGCCTCATCATTTGTGCAACCAATGTCTGTGATATCCATCCAACAAATGCATTATGGCTCATCCCAGAAAGTCAGGTGAACATTTAAAATGTGTCTTTTTGACTGTTTATAGCCTGTGCGTTTGCGAGATGATGAAGTCACACAACTTGAACAGCAGCTACAGAATAGCTATGCTCCACCCATTCAGACGCCACAAGAAGTGCCCAAAAACTGCTTCATGTTCCAGAAACGGATGTTTGGTCAGTTTATTCTTTTTGTGTACCAGTGTAATTATTTAAATAAATGAATGAATAAAAAAATTGCATGCCAGTATGCATGTTTATGAGAATAGACTAACATGTTTTTAAAATCTAGTAAAATCTAGTTACTATTTAAAGTAATGGTTTTGTCCTCTTTTCCAAAATGTTTAAAGATGATAGGCCACTGACACCTGCAGATCAGCAGCGTTTTGCTGCTCACGTTGGACGTGACTGGAAGCGAGTGGGTAGAGCCTTACAGAAAAACTGCCGGGCTTTAAAGGGAACCGCCATCGACAACCTTGCCTATGAGTATGAGCGAGAAGGCCTTTACGAACAGGCCTATCAGCTACTGGGACGCTTCATCCAATCAGAGGGACGGAGTGCCAGATTGGGCCGCCTCATCAGCGCACTGGAGGAAACCAAGCTGACCAGCATGGCTGAGATTATGTTGGAAATTCAGCCACGAGAGTGAGAGACTGAAATTTGTGTGTGATTGTGGGTCTGTCTGTCTATTTGTGATGTCTAGGGGTGGAATTCTAGTTACATACATTATTTTGGGAAATTATAGGAAATTTATGTTTGCTGGGGCTAAATACACAGAAGCTTTCAACATTCATGGTCTTTCCAAGTTTCAGAGGCCACTTCTTAATTAGCAAAAAAGCCTACACACAGAATCCTCTGCTTTTTATAGGATAGTCCACCCAAACGGTCATGCAAATAATTTTTGCAAAAAAACACTCCCAAAATGTCTCATTATTATAGCTCCCATCAAGACACACTGCATTCTAAACCACATTCACAAGTCTGTGCCACCTTAGTGAAGACCTGGAATTGGTTTGAAAGAAGTTTATTGATTTGGGAATGTATATAAGTGACCATTAATTTCTAGTGTTTTAACAATATTAGCCTCACTGCTCCAGATCTATACTAAAGAAGCAAATTTTGGTTTCCAAACATGCCTTGGTTGCTCAATTACATTTGGGGAAAACAGAAAATTGCTAACATTTTAACAATTAACTTTTGATTGATCATTTTAAAAGCAGTAGGTGGAAAAACCATAATCCCCTGTATCAAATCTTCAAGTCTACCTTTTAGTACCTCTCTACCCTACAAAGGTGAAATTATTTCTTTGTTCTCCTTAATTAGTCAGTCCACAGTAGCATTCCTTAATATAAGTTTGGTCTAGAATTGCAACAAACATTCAATATTATCTGATAATGAAATAAAAAAAAACAACATTTGCCACTTTTTTAAAGCCATGCACATTCTTGGGGAAACAGTCATCTGAAAACATAAGCACATCCCATGAAAACTATTTTTGTTTTCAACATGTTTGAATAAGCAAACATTTCACTGCCTATGATACAGAACCTACAAATGAAGGTGACCTTTGTAGTAATTTATCATTTGAATAAAATAAATAAAAAATAAAATTAACCCTTAAATTACCCTTAATTTTATCACACAATTAGGCCTATTAAACTAGAATCAGATATTCCCAGATTATATGCCATTGATAAGACATTCCTGCAGGTGGAACCTTTAAATGTGATTTCTATGGTCTACAACCATCTAGAAGTTGGGATAGATCTCAAGCAACTGCCAATTTGTCCAAGATTAGTTGCTTCAGCAAATTCAGTTTGATCTGTTTGATGTGAGAATTTTGCATAGAGGTGGTTGTTCACAGTAATATTACAGATGCATGGTGTAATCCAAAAAGACATTTTTAAGAGAAGAACCTCATACCAACTGTGATCGTGGTAGAAGTGCTTGGGTTACTTTGCTGACTCCTGAACGTTCAGCATGCAGTGGTTATTTCATCCATGATTTCTCCTTTATATCAGAGTGCTTGAAGATAATGTGAGGCCATCTGTTCAAAAGTTGAAAATGACCTGGAGAAAGGTCCAAAACATCCACCAAAGAATGGCTCAAAGAGAAGAAAAAAGTGTTTGTGAGCCCTATTAAGTTTTTGCTATGAAAACTGCAGTATATACATAAAATCCTTAAACATTACTGAAAGAATTTTGTGTGGAAGAGTTGTAATTTTCCACAAGCCAGTGTCTGAAGAGAAGTCTGCAATACCAGCTTTTCAGACCAAGGGTATAACTGAGACAGAATATTACATTTATTGATATTTTTCTTTAATAAATAATTATAAAATGCTTTGTAGATTACATTTAAAATATTTGCTTGTTCATTCATTTTGAAAAGGTTGGCTATTTCCCTTTTTTTCACACTATCGTATGTTTCCTTTTCCAGATGACTTGCAAATAGTGTGCTTTCAATTGTGTTTAATCCAGATTAACACGTTTTTTACAGTTTAAAGTAATTTTTTCTAGGCTTTCTGGTTTGGTCACTCACATGGTAAAACCATGTGGTCAAACCACAGCAACTTGTGAAGTGTTGCAGAATGGGGTAAGACTCATTTTTACCCTCTAAAAAATAAATGATCAAAAACGTTTATTAGTGATGTTCATCAAAATGAAGGAAAAATAAATTCATCATTTCCAAAAAACATTGGAATGATGGGTAAAATGTACAGTTGTGCTCTTAAGTTTACATACCCTGACAGAATTGATGATTTCTTAACCATATTTCAGACAAGAATGATAACGCACAAACTTTTCTTTCACTCATGGTTTGTGTTTGGCTGAAGCTATTTATTATTAATCAACTGCGTTTAATATTTTTAATTTAAATTTAATTTAAAACACAAACTACCCAAATGACCCTGATCCAAAAGTTTACATACCCCAGTTCTTAATACCATGTATTTCCCCCTTTGAACATCAATGACAGCTTGAAGTTGCAAATAAGGCTCTTTATCTTCTTCTCAGAGATGAAGCTGCCCATTCTTGCTGGCAAAAAGCCTCCAGTTCCTGTAAATTATTGGGCTATTTTGCATAAACTGCATGATTGTGGTCTCCCCAGAGTGAGGTCAGGAGACTGAGATGGCCACTCCAAAACCTTCAATTTATTTAGCTAAAGCCAATGACTTGGTTTGATTGATTTGGCCTTGTGTTTTGGATCATTTTCATGTTGGAATCTCCAAGCACGTCCCATGCGCAGCTTCCAGGCTGATGAGTGCAAATTTTCCTCCAGTATTTTTTTGATAACCTACTGCATTCATTTTGCCATCAATTCTGATCAAATTTCCTGTTGCCTTTGTAGCTCACACATCCCCAAAACATCAGCGGTCCACCACCATGTTTCACAGTAGATGGTAATGGTGTACCTTTCATCATAGGCCTTGTTGACTCCTCTTCAAATGTAGCATTTATGGTTGTTACATTTTTATGACAGAAGGTTTGAGGCTTGTATCTGTGCTGTTTTGCATATTGTAAGCGGGATTCTTTGTAGCATTTGCATAGTAATGGCTTTCTTTTGGCAACTCAACCATGCAGCCCATCTTTCTTCAAGTGCCTCCTTATTCTGCATCTTAAAACAGCCACAGCACATTTTTTCACCTGAAGTTATTTGTAGGGTGTTCTTTGGATCCCAAACAATTTTCCTGGCAGTTGTGACTGAAATTTTAGTTGTTCAACCTGACCAAGGTTTGGTTTCAACAGAACCCCTAATTTTCCGCTTAGAGTTTGAACACTGCTAATTGGAATTCTCAATTCCTTTGATACAGTCCCAATGTTAAATGGTTGGATCTTCCAAGTAGAGCTTTAACATGCTACAAGAAGAAATGTGAGTGAAACAAAACATTTTTTTGAGCATGCAATTTATTGACAACAATGCTTAAACTGAAACAGGCTGTTTTACGGCTGATCAAAAGTCCACACCTCCAACAAAAAAAAACTTAACCTAAAACAGAAATCAAAGTTTCAAACATGAACTTAGTAATGAGTAGCTTCACCGTTATTGATCACGTCAAAAAAATTGTTGCGGCACGCTTGATGCAAGCGTTTCCATGAGGTGAGTGAGAACATTTCTCCAAGTGGTGAAGAAGGCTGTATGAAAGGCATCTACTGTCTGGAACTGTTTGTCCATTTTTGTAAACTTCCTTTGCCATCCATCCCCAAAGGTGCTCAATTGGCTTTATATCAGGGGAACAAGAGTTATGTTATTCTCCTGGAAGAAATCCCTTGTCCTGTGGGCATTGTGTACTGTAGCGTTACCACACAGACAAGGGCCCTCAGTCATGAGGGAGTCTCTCTGCAACATCTGGACATAGCCAGTGGCCGTTTGACGCCCCTACACCTCCTGAAACTACATTGTTCCACTGAAGGAATAAAAGCACCCCAGACCATTATGGAGAGATTGTGCCATCCTCCTGACTAAGGAACAGTTCAAAAGTTGTGGTGTGGGGGTGTATTGGTGCACATGGCAAAGGTAGCTTTCACATCTTGGAAGGCACCATTAATACTGAATAATAAATGCAGGTTTTGGAGCAGCATACAGTCTTATGTAAAAGTTTTGCCACCAAAACAAATGGTAATTTTATAATTTAATTTACATTTTTGATTGAAAAGTCTAGGAAATTGATAAATTTGAAAAATATTTTCAGCAAATATTAATGTATAGTTACTTTTTATGTCATAAATGGAACAAACATTAAAAAAGAAAATAATTTGTGGTACGCTTTTTGGGCACCCTGCATACAGTAATAAGTACTTATTAACACCACCTCTGGCAGATATCACAGCTTGCAAACACTTTTTCTATTCATCAGTCCACAACACTTGTTTCCAAAATGCATCAGGCTTCTGTAGATTTTCTGTTGCATACTTCTGGTGTTGGATTTTATGATGGGTATGCAGGTATGGTTTTCTCCTGCTTACTCATCTTTGGAATGGTGCACCACCTGAGTCTGCAGGTTTTTTGCAGTCAAATGGGATTTTTGAAAAAAATTTGATTTGTCTTTCTGATCAGCATACAAGCAGTTCTCTCAAAGAGTTTTTTTTTTTGGTTTTCCAGATCTGACCTCTTGACCTTCACAGTTCCCCTGAATTGCTATCTCTTAATTCCATTTCTCACTGTGGAAACTGCAAGCTGACAATGCTTTACTATCTTCATGTAACCTTCTCCTGCATTGTGGGCATCAATAACTTTCATTTTCAGAGTCTTACACAGCTGCTTACAGCAACCCATGGTTATTGAGTGTCCACAAGTGTGTGCACAAGGATTGAAAAGTCAGAGTATTTGTAAAACTTTGAAATTCACACCAGTTGACATTTACTAATGACAGCTGTTGCCATGCATCAGATCTAATGAACTGATTGCGGTCTGAAACCTTGTAAAAACAATCTGAGACTTTGGAACTTAGGGTGCCCAAACTTTTGCTCAGTGCCATAATAATGTTTTTTAATTTTTTTTGTCTTGTTCAATTTAGGGCATAAAAAGTAACTGCATCAATATTTGCTGAAAATGTATATTTTTTTCCAAGAGAGACGGTGTTAACATCTTTTTAAATACAAAATCACCCAAATCTTTTATCAAGGGGTGCCCAAACATTTGCATAAGACGTATGCTGCCATTCATATTGCATTGTTCATAGTAGACCTTGCTTATTTGAGTGAGAATGCCAAACTATATTCTACACACAGTGTAACAGCATGGCTCTGTAGTCTAAATGCTAAAATGGACTGTCTGCAGTCCAGACCTGTCACCCATTGACAAAACAGTGAGCTAAATAATGTGTGGGACATATTTGTCTTTGATTTACACCTCTGCTTCACAGTGTACATTTAAATTAAAAATCAATTCAGATGCACATACCAGATTTAAAGTTATTTGCATACATTTTAGTTTCACCATGTAGAAATCGCAACACTTTTTATACCAGTCCTCTCACTTCAAGGAATCAGAATCAGAAAAACTTTATTTATATTTTGTTTCATTGCTTCATTAGTGAGGTGAGAATAAGATACCTAGTCTTGCTTCTACCATTTGGAGTCGGTAGTTCCAAACATTATTGTATGTCACTGTATTGGGCTCATTATGAAAAAAAACAACAAAGTAGATCTTGAACTACTGAGCAGCTAAAATCCTGTATTAGGCAACAGTTGGACATTTTTGCAAAATACCAAACAACTGTTTTCCCTAGTTCACAAACCTTTACTGAGAGTAAACATGGCTCTGTCCCAACTTTCAAAAACAACAACGTGTTATTTAGCTCAGAGGTGTTTTTGGATACTGTGTGTACAAATATGGCCTTTTTTGTGGAGCTTTTTCTAATGCGTTTTCTGTCATGTCATTAGAAAATCAATGAGATCATGGAACACAAAAAACAATGTATTCTTAATATGTTATAATGATTCCATGTAAATTTTATAGTAAATTTGACCTCATCTGGCATGTCTGCAGCCTAAATATACAAAAAGTGTTCTGTTTTACATCTGTGCCTTATTCCCAGTCATATGCTGGAGATAGTCAAACCAACTAGTGTTATTGTCAAGAGTTTTCACAAAGCTGAGAGCCTTGTGCTGTTCGTCCACTTTTTTGTATAGACAGTCAGGCCCTTGGCATCACGCAAATGGCTTGCCATTATTTTTTGGAGCTAGTGTGAAAAATGCAGCACAGGGGAAAGGATGCTGTGTCATGCCATGTTGGATCCAACAGCTGGAGCTAATCAGAGCTCATCAGAAATGCTCAGACATTTTTTTCTTTCTAAAGGCCTCCCAAAGAGACTAGACAACATATACTATACTGGAAACCATTTCCTGTGTTGTACTAGTGGAAATGCATCATTGCAGCCTCCTTAGCCAGTGAAACAACACTCTACTCTACTGTTTAAGCTTAAACTACACCCCTCGTACCTGTCACTGTGTGTGTTTCAACTGAATTTGTAACTTCACTGAATACATTTTTATTTTATATATATATATTAGATTTTTTTGTATATGTATTCATAATGACTCTTTTCTTTCTACACCTCAAACGCTGATGTTTCCCTCATGTACCTCTACACCTTCAGTAAAGTTCCTCTTATAAATATTTTGTAACACACCTCTTCCTATCTCCTCCCTTCTTTCTCTGTGACAGGGTACAGTCAATCCAAAAATATTCTTACACAACAACGGATAACATTTTATTATCAGATATGAGGATCATAAACCCGGTATGAAAAACAAATGGGAACAAAGATGTTAGATGCCACTTTGAAGATTAAAAAGTCTTGATTTCCTGATCTGACCAAAAGTCATTCATGATAGAGTCATGTCATTAATCTAATAAACTAGTGAGTAAAAAAACAGCATGTAGACGATTGTGTTCTGATACGATATGAGACGCCATTATTCTTAGAAATTAATTTTAGCTTAATGGTATCTATTGAGGGCGGTCAGATTAATGAAATGGAGGAGGCTTTTCTCCATTAAAGCATTACACACGGCCTGCCATTAAAGTATTAGATGGTTAAGAGATCACATTCATTTTAGTTATGGGGATTTAGCTCCTCCTGCTCCTTTTCTACAGAAATGTCTGCTCCGCATAGCTCAGGGGAGCGCCGACGAGGAGAAGAACCTCAGACAAAGTGGCACTTTTGGAGCTCACCATGACTTGTATTGTGTTGCTTTGGCCTTTTAAAGGTTTTCTCCGCGGGCTTACGTGCGTGCGTGAGTGTGTGTGTGTGTGTGTGTGTGTGTGTGTGTGTGTGTGTGTGTGTGTGTGTGTGTGTGTGTGTGTGTGTGT